>JANZLQ010000095.1:41297804-41356792 GCA_026212715.1 Elanus axillaris
GCGAGGGAACCGGTGCGGGTGTCGTGTCGGTAACGGGGTGATCGGCCGGGACTGCGGGTGAAGGTCTCGCTGGGCGCCGTGCCCCGGTTTCTCCATTACTGCACGTTGCCGGTGACTGCGGGAGGGGCCGGGCAGGATTTGGCTCCGGTGGGGATAGTCCTCGGGAAGTGGCACTGCCCAAGCGCAGGAACGCGTGGAGCTCTCTCCCGAGCGTCCAGGAATCGCGGCTCCTGTTTGTGGAGGAGCGGGGGCTCGGTGACGGAAAACTGGCTGGCATGGGTTACTGCTTTTGAACGACGAAGCCGGGGAAGCCCGTAAGTCGGGATGCACACGCTTCTCTAGAGGATCTGCTTACTTTTGTTTATTTTTTTTATTTTGCGCTCTATGTCTTAGGTTTTACTTTCGCTTGTCTTTTTTTCTGGGTGCCTCACACTCTTCTATTTTTATACTTTGTGCAGTAAACCCCCTTCCCCAGGACAGAGGTTCCTAAGCTGATGCATAGAGCAGCGACTGTCACGGAGCACTAATTTGCAGGCATGGCCCTAATCCTCCTTTCCAGCTTCTTTTGCAGGTGTTTGATTCTCATGTTTTTCTCTTGCTTGCCCGTCTGTGAATGCAGCTGGAAGCAGAGGTAGCAGAGCTGCTTGTAGAGGCTGTCACACAGGAAGTGAAACGAAGAGGGGCCTTTGGGAATAAGAGAGATGCCAGTGGGCTGGAAGCTGCCATACATCAGCAGGAGAAGAGAACGAAACCTTGCTTTCTTCCAGACAAACTATTGACCAGTGTCTCAAGTGGAAGGAGATGTGGGTAGGAAGAAGCAGGGGCGAGACGTGTGCTAGCGGAGAGGATGAGGTGGTAGGGGACCAGAGGCAGGCGATGGCAGAAGAAAGTAAGAAATCGGGGGATATGTAGCATGTGGAAAGCTTTTTGTGTAAGCGAACTGTGTGGTGGCTTCCTGGGCGTTGTGTTGCCCTGCACGTGCACTCTGCGGGCCAGGCCCTGGTGACAAATGGTCAGTCCCACCAGATGTTGGGACAGTACCTGCCGGGATACCGCACTGATGCCTGCTGGCATTTGGTCCATGAGGAGGCTGATAGGCCCCCGAGGGCTATAAGCAGGGACCATGCTGTACGCGGAGAGGCAGAGCTGGCTGTTGGGTGTGTGTGTGTGTGTTACCCCAGAGTGCCACCTTACAGCCATCTGAGATTGTGACATGTACAGAACGGCGTATTCCTGTACATCACGCTCCATTACTCGCTGCTGGCATAGCCTTCAGTGTGCCTGGATCGTCAAGCTCTGGACAGAAAAAAAAAAAAAAGGGGTGTGATGTCCTGGACGCAGCGAGGCTCTGTGGTTAAGTATCTCAGATAGGATCACAAAATACACTGGTTTCAGGGCTGAGAACTGTTTAGTGTGTTTTTTTCTTTCCCCAGCTATCTGGTTTTGAAAATGAGGAGGGCTATGCAGCTTGCCATGTGACATTGAGGCTGTAAAAGCTCACCCCTTTATGCATTGTGTAGGTAAGCAACTGGCTGATGCTCTTCTAGCTTTTACTTGGGAAAAGAGCGAGTATGTTGCAAATTAGCATGCTCTGGCTGAACTTTGCGTGAGTGTAAAAAGGACCGAGTTCTGTGCTGACAGTAAAAAATGCCTTGCTGAGTTTCACTGGAAGAGAGAGTTGTATCTCTGTGGTCACTCGGTATCCAGTAGTGGAGCGGGATGGAGGTAGCCGAATCTTTTTCTCTTCCCTCAGAGGTGGAAGCTCAGAGGAGTAGCTAATACCATCCCTAACAGCGTTACGTAGTCATGAGGTTGCATCAATGGGTGATGATGCAACACCGTTGGCATATGATGCAGTGTCAGTATGCTAATACTGTAACTTAATATAGCTGCGTTACGACTTTTTTGTAGTAATTACAGGCCGGTAGTCGTATGTAGAGCTGTTTAAAATCATTGGTTCAGATTCAGACAGTGCTGGAATATTGTGTGATGTTTGCGAGACTTACGCAAGGCAAGATGAAGGATTTGGATCGCTTTTTCAGCCAGAGAGCAGCACACGTATGTAGGTACGTTTGGCCCTTTTAGGGACCTCTCTGCACAGCCTCAGGTTTGAACTGGAATTATCCCTGTGCTGTCAAAGGAACTATAACTGTGGAAGGAACTCTGGGCTTACTGTCTTATGGTCTTACACTTCTATTTCTGGGTGCGCTCTTCGTTAGCCCTACCCGTCTGTATGGGCTATAAGCGTTCTTACTTTCTTACTGAATCACTCCTGCTATGCTGCTTTAAGGAGGGAAGAAGAAGGAATGATGCTTGGGATAAAGGAAGTCAACTTCTGACATCTTTCAGATAGTGCTGGAAGTATTTTAAAAATGAAGTCTAAAATTCCTTTATATGTGATGAGGCCGTGTTTCAGATCATCTTACGTGGTACCTGTTGAAACAGTGTCCGTGTTGTAAAAATCCCTGGCCAGTCACCAGCCAACCAAAAGTCGTTGGCACAAGAAATGGGGAAGGACAGAATCGTCGAGGTGCTGTAGTGGTCAGCAAAGCTCAGGTTTTTTGCTTTGATGGAGCACTTGCTTTATGTGTAACTTCTGAGTGGAAAATGCTGGTTTGATGACTAAATTTAGAATGTTTTGAACCATAAACTTGTACATGCAGTGTCTAGATGTTACTTGCTGATAATAGGTATTAAGTGTACTTACGCACTTAAAATTTCAAATTTTTGGGCATCAGAACTTTTTTTTTATACTTACTGTACACGTATGAACTGTGAACTCTTCCCCAGACTTTAATACTTTGGTTTCTTACTGCCATATTCTGAGGGGAGTAGTCATGTGCTTATTTTGCTTGTGTTTCACAAAGCACTGTGTGTCCCTTTTATGCGTCTTGTGAGGTAGGAAGTTGTGTGCTCTGTACAGAGTTCATGTGTGTGATAATGTACCTGTGGAGGTACAGGCTTTTATCCTGAGTATAGGTACTGCTCAAATAGGTCACAACAAAAAGTTGGAAAGAAAACAGGCAGTGTGTGCATTCCCTATCTGAATTAAAATACACACGCTGAGCTCGTGTTAAAAATAAAAGGAAAAATGAACTGTGATGTGGAGGTTTGTGGGTTTGTTTTTTTTTTTTTACTCCTCCTCTTAGAATGACCAACAGTACAGCTCTGTTCCAGGCACTTCTCGACTTCCAATTTGTATCTCTTTCAATAATAATTTAAGTAATGTAGAACGGTGTAGTGTTTGGGGTTTTTCCTCCTTCAAATGTTCCTGGAGACTGTGGTATCTGAAAATATGGTAGACTTATTTTTAGACTTGGGGAAGTAACGTTTGCTTTTGTGTAATGCTATTCAAGTTTGAGGTATCACAGCACACGGTCTGTAGACCAGTATGTGAAGTACAATGTAGTTAGCATATTTTGTTGATTGGGGGGCTGGAAAAATGGTACATGAGCACTCTTCCCTCTTCTCCTGGCATTAAACAAAACACACGGTAAGAGAAGAACATGCCGCTGATGGACTAGAAAACTCCAGGACAGCCTTTCAATTGAGTTCTTCTTTGAAAATCTGTTCTTGATAGTTTCATCAGGCTGTCCCTGCTCTCCCTGTGCTACCCATGCCACTTGTTTTAGATGTATGCCCTTAAAACTTACAAGCTAGAGTTTGGCACATTATATATAGACATTGTGCTTATTTGTGCATTCATACTATGATTGCTGGGTGTAAAGACTTGCTTGGGATCCCTTTTTTTTTTTTACGGTTTTCTAGCCGCCTTCCCCCTCCTTTTGTCGGTGCATTTCTGTGGCATCCCTTCACCTGGGGAACTGGACATCTGTTGAATATGTTGACCCTCGCTCAGCTAGTGGTTCTTACTTTATTTATTTCGTATGCACCACCTGGAATTTCTGAGGTTATTAATTTCTTTGTGATATTTTCTATCTGCTTAGCGCTTCTCAGTCTGAATGACCTGTGTACATCAGTGAACTTCATTGTCAGGTGAATCGTATGTCCATTGTCAGGTGGGGAAAAGGAGAGTGAATTGCCCGAAGCAAGCATTATAGGACAGGGACAGAACAAAGGTTAAGGTTTATTAATACACAGTTTTCTATGTTGGCTTTTTGCTGTTCAGCACTTCTCTTCCTTCTCCGACTGCTGAAGGTACTGGCATTTCTACCTTTCATTGCCTTTAATTGCGTTCTTTGGTATTTGACTTCTTGGTGTGTCAGGTCTCGGGACTCTCCAGCAGGGCACCAGTAAACAGCTGGTGTTTACCTGTGAGCATTTGTGTGTGTGTCTATGTGACCTGTTTGGTGTCACCTCGGGAGACAGTGGCTACCATGGGGCAGGGAGGAATTGTCCTGTACAGCTTTCCAATGTCTTAATTACAGAGCACCTCTTCATTGTGCTGGGGCTTTTTAACCTGTGGTCCGCTATGCTCCTCTCCAGTGCAAGTGAGGGTGGAAAGCAGCGTTGCGACTCTTGCTTCTTGAGCACAGGTCACTGTCTTGGAGTGACAAGGGCATTGGGAGGGAAAAAGAAAAAAATCTGATTAGGCCCTTTGGATCGTATGGGAGAAAAATCAAGGTTTAGCAAGAAAGTTTTGTCCGCTTTTGATGTCTTGACTGATAGAAAAATTTTTGAATGTGTTGCTATTTCAGCATAGTGAAGTAAGGCAGAAAGTGGAAAACCTTTGCTATGTGCAGCTGTAGCAATGCCTTTTTCTCTTCTCCTTGTCTTTACTATCAGTAGGGTTTGACACAGTTCAGCGCTGCAGCTTGGGTGCAGGATGGTGCTGGTTGGCAGTGGGTCGGTGTCTGGCCGGAGCTGTTGGATCCAGTGCAGCTTGGAGGTGGGGTAGGCAATGCCAGGTGTTTGTGCCTGTTATGGCATCTTGAAAATCACACTGCTCAGGACAGCTGATGTCTGTGGTAGCTTGTTCTCACCATTATGTTTACTTCCCTGTCCTCCCTGAGAAAAGTTTTATATTGCCTTGGGTAAATCGCTTAAACCTCTTCATGCCTTGGGTATCCCATCTGCACAGTGGGTGTAAGTGTGTGTTACAAAGGAAACATGCAAAATGTGGCTTATAACAACAGTTCCTTTTATTTTAGTCTTCATCTTCTTTAGCTTTTATCTCTGAGATTATTTAACCCATGCCATCTAGTTTTTCAAATGAGGATTGCTGGTAGGACTTAAGATGAAGAGAGGGAGATAAGAGTCGTCAGGTTTACCTCATGATCTGCAATGCCAGTTTGTTGTATTAGGAAATGCAAACATTTGAAAGGTCTAGAGAGTAAAATTTAACAGCCAGCCACAGATGCTGAAGGCCAGACAAATAGGGAGAAGGAGTGTCACGTGTCTGATGGGGAGTTGGCAAACCCCAGACTGAGGGAAGCAGGGAGTTCGCCCCTGACTCTCATGTTCAGGACTTTGCCTCTTTGTAGGTGATGTGTACGAGTTGGGTGAGTTTTCTAGCTCTGCAGAATTTCTTTCTTTACACCCCTTATAACTGGCGGGTCTCTCCCAGCAGCAGGGTCAAGTCTGCATGCCTTTAACCAAGATGTGCAGAAGCTTGGATCGGGCGTGTTTATTTCGTCTTCTATTTTTAAGAAGGTTCAATTTCGGGAGGCTGTTTCTCTTCCCACCGCTGTCCTTCCTGGTGAGCCCTTGGGCATCGACTGGACTCCTTGAGTCATCCCTCTGACTTCTGGTTTGTGCACAAAGCAAACCGATCCGCTGACCCAGACCTGACGGGGTGTCGTGGTTTCCCATTTAGAAGTCTTCTGTGGCTCCATCTGGTGCTGCTCACATTAAGCAGAATATATCAAATGGTCTGTATTATGGAAATGATTGGAGTGTTAAAGCGTTCTAGGAGTTTCAAGCCTTGTTTAGGTATCAAAGAGCTGTTTAACATGCACATCTCTGAGTTTATATCAATCTGTTCTGTTTGTATTAATTCTTACTAAATTCTGAGTTTGACTTCATTTTTTTACTCTTAAGCGTGAGTTAAGCATTTCAGCCTCTATTCACTCTCCTTTGTTTCTTTTCCTTCTCTCTCCCCTCCCTCCCCCCTTTTTCTCTCCCAAAGGAAAAAGAAACAAACAAACAAACAAAATATCAGTGTTTGCAAGAGTAAAGAAGTTTTCGTGACTGTTTTGGGTGACTCTCTAGGTGAGGTAGTTTGGCCGTGACTTGCCTCTTTTGAGACATTGGCAAGCTTGGTATTCCAGACGATCTGGCATTAAGTTAAAGCTCTGCCGGAAAGGCTTTACTCCTGCCATGTTTGGAAGAAGAGTTGGTCTCCAATTCCTTTAACAATTATGAGGTGACTAATAACTTGAATGCAGTTTCCCTGCTAATTTGCGGTGCCCTGTAGTGAACTCTGCTGCAGCATGAAAGGGATCAGTGTGTGAGCTCTTCGTCTTCTGGTTTTGGTGTCTTATGCGTCACCTTCTGACTTGGGCTTATTCCTGTATAAACACGAATCAAACTAAATTAAAAAGTTGTACCCAAATCTCTCTGGACCCAGTAGCCCAAGCTGCATGGATCCAGACTCAGGAGGCAGTCCACTGCACTTGCAGTTATCCATAACAGTATGTGCTTTTTGTTGCCCTCACTCCAGTGGTGTGAATGGGAGCTGGAGGGATGGGAACAAAAAAAATGAAGCCTATAAAAGAGCACTCCCCCAAGGCAGGAGATAAGCCCTGACATGAAGTAAACACTATTCCTCCCCTTCTCCCCCCACTTCCAGCATCTTCAGCTGAATATAAGTGGATATTTAAAAAGTCAGGTACCCGAAGAAGTTTCTAAAACACCTAGTAGGAAGTGAGGCTGTATGATATGTTCTTACTTTTGCACTCCATGAAGTGAAAAATAACTCATCACTGTTTAACTGTGTAAGTAATGTGGGTAGTTCTAGCAGAGAGTATGGAAACAGATATTCTACCTCTGCTGCCGGGAAGAGGTTCCGCTAACTCTTTTTGTCATAATTACGAATTCTGTAACAGTAAATGTTGTTACTCAAAGTTCTGACAAAAGTGGGTAAGAAAAACTAAGAATGTTAGATGGCATCTCAGAAGGGTGGCTTTTTGTTTTTTCAGTCTTATTTGATGGGAGTCCAGATGAACATGGTCATAGGTATGTAGGTAAGAGTGAGCTGATCTCAAGGCAGTCTGGTTTGTAGGGTTTTTTTTCACTTCTCTGCTAAATATCCAAAATAAGTAGGAGTTTATGATGGGGTCTTTGCACTGAAGTGCCAGATCGCTGGAGTTGAAGGAATAAAGGCTTGTTTTGTAGCTTTTTCAATGGAAAAAAAAATGAAGCCTTGATTGAGTTTTCAGTTACTCTTGAAATTGATTTTGACGTGACCTGTCTCATTCACTTTGAGGTATAAATACCCAGTTTTACTACCTATAAGACTATAGGAGTTGGCGTTCAAGAAAGTTTTTCTTTTTTTATTTTTCTCGGGTTTTTAAAATGCAATAGAACACTTCCAATTGAGTGATGCTGGTTAACTTGTTTCTTGTTTCCTAACTTGATCTAGATGGAGAGACTCTTGTCAGTGTTGGCTGCTGAAACTGCATCTCCTGCGCACCAGACCATTCCCCCATGGCTGAGACAAGTGTTAGCAGCAGGTTTTCTTAAAACAGTTTTGTAAATGCCCAGAGCGTGGTTGGGCTGAACAGAGCACAGCACCAGTGTGGGATGCTGTTGAAACGGGGCAAGCCTCATTGCAGCAGCAAAGTCGCTTTTGTGGCTGTTTCGTAGGGAAAGTATTGCTGAAGATGGTCAGTAATGGCTTTTCTCTTAGTCTGTTTTATGCTACAAATACTGAACACTTTCCAGGTACTAAAATGAGTCAGAAAATGGAATCATTAGATTTCATGCTAATGCTGATTTACCTATTGCTGTAAGTAGGAGCATACTTCCTTGCCATAGCCTGTGAGCTATGCCCACTATGTTCATTTGCTGAAATAGCCATGTGATCACGAGCTTTGAAATGCTTGCAAGAATTAGAGGAAGTAAACTGCAGGCATTCATATTTAATAGGATCTTGGAAAATCCTGTCTCCAGCAGAATTAGGTACTGCAGTTGTGCATGTGTCCCTAGCATTGTGGTATGTACAAACACGCTGAACCACCTATTGAGATTTGTACACGATATAAATCTAAAATTTTCAAGTTTTCATTGTAAAATAGTGAAATTACATATGTGCCAATTGCAGGTACAGTGCTAGCATTACGCTCTGTAGGATGCTATTGAGTATGGACTTCCAATTTTGCTTTCTGCTGGCTTGCTTGTTTGTTCTTAAGGCTTGAGATGTAGTCTTTGAAAGCAAGTGCCTAGTTATTTTGGTAGTGGAAGAACCCTTGCCTCATAGTAAAGCTGTTTGCTTTTATTTGATATCTGTGGAGGGTATCCAGTGAAGCTTCGCTCCATCTGTGCGTTGTGCTCCTGAAGAGCTGAGGATGCTCTGTGGGCAGTATCCTTCCTTTCTGGGCCATGCGTACGCTAGGGAGAAGTGTGCCTTTAATGCCTTGATTAACTCCATAAATGTGACAGGAATTTGATGTCTTAGGCCTTTTTAAAATTCAAATTCACTTTTGCAGTTGCGGGGGGAAAGGAGGATGGCATTTGTAACAGCCTTTCTGTACCTCTTCCTGAAAGCAGGTGATGCTCCAAGAAGACTGTGGCTCATGGTGTAGCTTTTTCTGAGAGGAAAGATCCCAGTGAGGAGATGACATTCTCCACAGAACCTGAAAAGTAATCCTTGCATAACTTTCAGAAGCTCAGCTCAAGCCTAATCCGGGTTGGCTACACGTAATAATTCTTATTTTCATTAAAGTTATGCTCCAAGATAGTAGGTAGCGCTTACAGTTAAGGCTTACCACTAAATTAATGTCTTGCAATTCATAAAAGATTGCTAATACGTAGGAGCTGTTACTGCTGGCAGGATTGAACAGGAGGATCACCAAGAGGAACTTCTTGATTGTTATATCAATAGGTCTTAATCTATTTTGCAAATACTCTTTGTGGGATAGTTTATTAATAGTCAAAAAAGAAGCAAAATTAATCGGTAACAGAATAGGAGGTGGAAAGCACAGTGTCTTTGGGGGTTGTCTGGTATATGGCACATATGTAAGGTATTCTGTGGTGGGAAAAGCTCTATAATTCTTAAATTCTGAAGAAGATAGACTTGTTACTTGACATCTTTAAATAAATATTGCAAACTTTGCAATTCCGACTGTGTACTTCTCTGCTCTGCAGGAAAGCTGGGATCTGGGAGGCAGAGTACACCTCCAGACTTGTTACCTGCAATCTTTATTCCATTAGTTTCTCTTGAAGGTATTTAAGATTCCTCTGCTGCTTCTCCTTCCTTTAGCAAAGGTGTCCAGAGAGGGATGTATTAATCCCTTTTGCTACCAAAAAGTGATTTTAAACGTGAAGATGATGGTTTAACAAGCAGCCAGGACCTTTAAGTGATAGAAGTGGCTTGGGGAACAAAAGCATGTGAATCCTGTCAGTTAAGACCTGATGGGTAACTTATTTCTGTGAGGTGCCTGAGAATTATGGTGATGAAGACTATAGAAGTAATTAAATAAGATTAATTTTAATATTGCGCATGTTATTGATCCCTTAGGACATTTAGCTATGCAAACTAGATAAGATCATCTCCTTTGCAAAATGTGGTTTGGTGTAATTGTGACACCTCTGGTTGTTTTCTACCCAAAATGCCCTCCTGTTTTTGTGGAAGTTAGATGTTGTTTTACATAAAGCCACTTGAAGTAAGTGTCTAAATTGAGAGTCTAAATCTTGTCTTGCTTATCTTTGGTATCCGTTTGCTTACTGCTTGTTCTGGGTCGATGTACCCTTACAGGTTTCTTACTAGTGGTTAGGCTTGCTCAAGATTAAAAATCCCCCTAGATCCCATGGGTGATAATGACAACTTTTGTTTCCTTTCCCTTCTAACTGCAGGACCAGGGGCTAAACATCAGCCCCACAGCCTTCCATGTTTTTATACGGACATGGCTGTGTGCAAGCATGGCTTGTGATGTTCGGTGTGCAGTGCTCCCTTTTGATCTCAGGTGGGGGATGCAGTGTGCATCCAGATCAAGTTTTGTGTGCCGAGGCTTCTGAATTAATTAATGATGGTGGCTGTGCTTGGCTTCCCCTGTAAATAGGTGTGGCCACTGGGTCCCTGCCAAGCTGCCATTTCATTCCCTTATTTGGATTTCTGAACGGTGTCATTCTCTACACACACCCTCGGTTAGGTTTTTAAATAATATAGTTGGAGAAACTAAAATTGCTGCTACAAAATTATTAGCTTCTGGGTTATTACTGTACTCCTACAACTGAGATTAAGAATGTGTCATTAGTGGAAGATGGTATCTTCAGCTCCCCCCAAAAAGTGGGGGGGAAAAGAAATAAAAAAAGGTTACTACTGTGTTTCCAGTAGCTGATGCTGAAGTCAGGTAGGCACAAACCAAATTATTCGGGAGGAATCAAGTTATCATATTTTAGTTGATGCCAGGTTGCCCAATTAAAGTCACTGGCACTTGGTGAGCACAAACTGCCTGCAGAGCACAGCAAAGCCTCATTGCAGCAGTGAGCATCAGTGAAGCAGATGAAAGCAAGCCCCCAAATATGGCATTCCAGAGCAAACATGATGCATGCAAAAGGCACATCTTACTCAATGATGAAAGTAGAACAGATTTTTCCACCTGAGCTAGAAATAACAATATGCCACCTGCTTTTTCTTTTTTAATTGAATATTGCCACTCAATTCCGTCTCTGTATCTCCTAATGAAAGATCCAGAGCTTTCCAATCTTCTTCCTTGGTGTTATTTGGCACTCAGTGAAGGAGGTGATAAATTCATGCACACATCCCTCTTCTCCTGTTTAATATTCTGCCAAACAGTTCTGCAAATGCATTTCACAACACTGCCTCTTTGCATAGAAAAGAGACACCCCCTTCCTCTGTCAAAAATACATTCTACATCTGAAAACAGAAGATAGTAATTCCAGTTCTTGAAAAACATGTTTATACAACAATCCACAGAGACCGGCACCATTAGGTGATTAGATTGCACTTTGATTAAAACCAGTCTATTGCAACTACTCGCTGTGGATGGAGGATAGTTGGACAGGCTCAGTCATCTTGAAGGAAACGTCTGTCCTGCAGCGTCAGAGTGGCAGAGCTGGCGTTGTTGATCTGGATTGATCTGGATGATGAGTATTCCGGTGATAGGAACCCTTCGTGCCCAGCCCATGCTCACCCCGTGAATCCAGTAGATCTTGGCCCTGGGTGAGGATCAACCTAATTGGCCATAAATACAGAGTAACTGAAAAATAGTGCAAACTGTGCTATGTATAAAACAAAGAACCCCCAAACCAAAACGCTTGAAGCTATTTTTAGCTCTTCTTGGTGTTCTCTTCTTTTGCTTAACAGTAGATACTATAGTTCCTCTTCTTGAAACGGGCGCTGCTGCTTTGTTCACGTCTGCTGCTTGGCTGCCATCTCTGACATGCAGGGTGTTTTTTGTTGTTCCTGCGAGTCAGCTTCTTGTAAAGATTTTGATTTAATGAGTCAGGTCTACCCATATAGTAATTACAAAGATTAACTTGGATAGATGTGAAACAGATGTGTAAAACTGTTTGGACCTGGCTCCAATGCAGCCTCTTAATCAGTGGTTTCATCCTTTCTCTGACTTAACTCCCGTTTCACAGTTTAAACTACTAATTGTAAAATTCATGACAAAAATAATATTTTCTCTCTGTTTCACTCATGGACCTCCCTAATTCTTTATCATACCTCTTTGTTCCTTTGAGTGAGAACACGACATTGCTTAAATACTTCTGTACAAGGGAATATTGCTTTCAAAACCAAAGCAAAACAAAACTGGTCTACCCAAAGGGTTGCTCTAAGCTTAACTTTATCTAGAAATAATCAGCTTTTGTAGCTCACTTCATAACACATTGTTCTTACTTTTATGAAACTCAAGAGTCTTAGAGCTGTTTCCTGTGGACTTTTTGAGGAATAACTGGTTTTTCAGAGATTTGCTGGGGAACCTGCCCCCCCCGCCCCATTTGAAGACATAAATTGTATTATGAGTGAAAAGCAAGCTGCATGCTTGTGTCTGCTAGAGCCCGTAGTGGTGCAACCCTAGACAATCATGGGTGTTTCTATTCATGAGTAGCCAACCAAATCGTGATCTGGGTATTTTGAGCCTGCCTGATCTTCTGAATCAACCTGCAGAGAAATGCACTCCATTTTGTGCTGACTTGGGACTCCGTGCGGGGCTAGCCAGTGTTGCATTTTCCACGTAGCATCTGTAAACTCAGTTGCATTTGCTGTGGGCGCTTCAGCGTTGTGAACTGCTGACCAGGACAGCAGTAATTGGGTACTCCAGGCTCTGGTTACAGAAAGCCAGATTTGCAAGGTCTTGAATAGCAAGGCTTCCTGGAAGAAAAAAAATTGCAGTTAGTGTTGATTTTTTTTTCTTTTTTTTCTGAACTGCATTATTGGAACTTCTTTATCTTTGCATCTTCCAGGTATCCACACTTGACTGAATTCTGGCTAATCTCAGTAAAAGCACAGGTAGATCGTGGGGCTTGTTTGGGGAGGGAGGAAGGAGTTTGCTAATGTAAATTACCACTGAGATACTCCAGACTAAGGAACAAGAGAAGTTGAAATGCACTTGCACTTTGGTCTCAAAACAGTAAGTTTTGATTGCAAGAGATTAGATTATACCAGTGTGTTTCAAAATGTTCAGCCTGCATTTTCTGGAGAAAATTTACTCTGAGATTTCCTGTTTTCCTGCACGCTGGTGTATGTGAATAGCAGGGTTTAAGAGGGCAGAGTAAAGCTGTACTCTAGTTCTGCCTAAATTGGTGTCAAGATGTGTATGGAGCGCGGTGCAGCTAACATAATTAGTAGATCATACTCTCCCAGATCCAGGAGTAAAGGCAGGGCTTCTCCTTGAAGGCCTGTGTGCACTTCCATGTGATTTGGCAGCCCTTGGTATCCACTTGGTATCCAGTAGAGAACAAATGCTGGAAAATAAGCGTTCTCCAAAAGAAGGACGTGCTGGGGTGACATGCTTGAAGAACAGCTGTTGCCAGTAAGTAGTTTTTCTATATCTGACTTTCCGCTGCTATCTCAAGCGATGCCCTCGCCGGCTGGCGCAGCGTGTGATCCCCGTCTGCGGACCGGCTTAACTAAAGGGTTACTACAGGCCCTGGTTTCCCTGCCCTGCGAACGCAGGCATTGATCTGAAGGGTGTAATTATAAATGCTATCGATGGCCCAGGAGGGGAGTCGTATGTTTTATCTCTGGCACAGGAATTCAGGAGTGACTGGGAGAGACTCTTAATTTGTAACAGGTTTTATTTGCAATCTGACTTGTACACAATAAACGGGTAGCGGTGGTATTAATGAGCATCTGAAAGGAGCTTTTTTTCCTTCCTACAAGGTGGCACTTCACTGTAGAGAGGCTAAAACTGAAGAGTGGGTATGCAGGGCGTTTCGGCAGCTTACACCTGAATCTTTAGGCACACAGAAGTTAAAGAGCAATACTTGAATATTTGGAGAAATACCAACGTATGCCAGGTACAGAATGGATTGGCACATTCATAAAAAGCTGGAGAACAGCTTTACCCATCCATGATGGTTGCTTACACTGTAGTAAAAATGTGCGCCATGACTCTTATTTATATACAATGACTCTTCCTATAATTCTGTTGAGATGTGTGCAGGGAGGAATCTGTGTTTTTGGAGTGCACAAAAATACTTTCAACTGATACTTCGGTGCTTAAAAAAACCTAATTTGATACTTTGAGTTTTCCTTCTAGACCAATAAAGCCTTTGAAGACTTTACTCTTGTATTCAAAAATGTTCATGGAAGTAAAGCCTGAACATACGAGTCAGAAGCTAGCCCCTTGTCTGTCAATATTTAAATTGAAATGTGACTCCTTCTTTTTTTCTGCTGACCAGTTCACTCAGCCTTCCAAAAAGTACAAAAGTTTTCTTATCTGGGTTGTTGGAGGAGGTATGTACAGCAGTAATGCTAAACTGCGGTACCTGTGTCATAGTTTCCATGCCTTAATCTTCTTAAGAGAATCCATAGTTTGTCTTATTCTGAAAATATAGTGTTTTTAAACCCCTGTTTTGTGGGCTAAATCTCCCTTGAATTTTACTGGATCATAATTTTTCTAGGTAGTGTTGATGGGATTCAGTAATACTGGTAAAAATGTGGTCCCTAGTATTCTGATTTACAACTTTCATTGTCATTTCATAGAGAAGAAAAACTTCATGAGTGACAAAGTAGCCTCTGAGCAAATAAATCTGATTTCTCTTCTGGCAAGTTAGCAAGAGATACTGTCCAGTCCAGTGCCTGTTTAATTTCTTGAACATTTCCCTTATTACGGTTTTAAAAAGTTGCTACATCAGAATGAGAGCCATGATTCTTTTGAAATGAAACGTGCAACCTTTGAAAGAAATTGTAGAGTGATAGGATACTAAAGACTTAATATTCCTGGATGGTGGAGGAGCCGATGCAGGACCTACAGGACGGGTAGTGCGTGGTGTCCCCAGGCGCTGGCAGAGCCCCGTCGGTGCCCTTGGACAACAGCAGCGTTACACCAAAGCACACCGTACCTTACCTGCGGTTCAGGTGCCCAGCTGCGCGCTCCGCTTCTTCTTTCTTCTGCCGCTTCTTCTTTCTTCTGCGGTGACTTTTTCTTTCTGATGGAAGTGCTGTCAAAACCTTAGAGCTGCTGCTTGGACGGAGTTTCACTTCCGAGTTTTAACTGTTTATTGCCTGCATCCTAGGAGGTTCCCTGAACAGATGCTTTAAAAATTAATCTTTCAAAATATTTCTGTAAGCATTATAACCTTTTTTCCTTAGTGGCGTGAGCCCCATAAAGCGAACTTCTCATCTTGGAGATGCAGGAGAAGGCTAAGCCATGGATGGCGCTGGCTGCGGAGCAACAGAGAGTGGGAGCTGGAGCGGGATCTGGGGCTGCGGTGCCTGCTGCCTCCCTGGGCAGCTCGTTGCCGGCGGTCTGTTGGGTTTCAGTGGAAACTTCCACGTGCTGAATGTGGGTCAGCGTGAGAGGTGGCCCTGGTCCTGTGCCGCCAGCGTCCCGTGGCAGTGAAGCGGTTAAACTGCTCTTCTGGTGTCCTTGCAAGATGAAAACTATTTTAGTCCCATGACACGAGCACTATGGGAGTTTAATGCTACAGTTCATTAAAAATGGAGGCTGGCCAGAGCCTCAGAAATACGATTCGGTAGCTTAGGCTTCCCACGTCCAGAGCACGTCGGAAGGAGCAATCTCTGCTGAACTCCTCCAAAACACGGGGAGCACTCTGATGCGAGGTTGCTGCCAAGCTTATTCACATAACTCTATTCCTCTTCGTCGGGGAAAACTTTTCGTTAAAACACAGGCTTCTTCTGTGCTGGAGGTGCCTTGTGTGCCGTCCTCCCGGCAGAGCTGAGCCAGCTTCAGATGGAGCTGGTGCAGAGCCGATGCCGGGAGGATCCTCCCCTCCCACTGAGACCTTTACCAGTCCCGTTCAGCAGTTATCTCTACCAGGCAGAATAATTCTTTTTTTTTTTTTTTTTTTCTTTTTAAAATTTATTTCCCACCCCCCCAGCAGTGTTACAGCTTGTGGCTTCCTGCTTGCTTGCTGCAATGGTGTCCTAACTACCAATTACCGTGGTTGTGCCATAGTGCTTGTCACGACCCGGTACGCGGTGTGTGCTGTGTGTGTTGCTTTTTGTCATCCTCAGCGATGAAGAACTGTTTGTTTGTGTCCAGGCCAGATGCATGAGGAGCAGCGTGGAAGTCCTGCTGTATCTGTCGAGTTTTATAGCACTGTTGAAGATACTGAAGTAGCTATTGCAGTGGTTTTCAATGGGCTTCTAATTAGAAAAGCATTGGACTAATAGGATGAACTATAATTAGCAAGACCTGCCCTCTAGATAGCTAATCAGGGACCAGCATACAGTTGCATATCCATTCATTAAGTTTCTATATCTGTGTTTCTGTAGAAATCTGTTTAACCTATTGGAACCTTTTGGGGTGCTTAAAATAGTAAAACGGAGAAGATGGACTGAGCACAATCTCCCAGCTTTTGGGACAAGATGACCTCTGAGCTTGCTGGAGCTTGGCCAAGGGGGGGGACAGTTTGGTCCTCGGGTGGGTGTCAGAGGGGTGACCCTTGACAGCCCTTTTCCCCCATCCAGCGAGGAGGACTAGAAGTCAGTGAGCTGTTGTCCTGCCTTCTGGACAAAAGAAAATAACTCTGCAACTTTTTGAGGAGGGAAATGACTCAGTTCTTGGTGGCTTAGCAGAAATAAGAGGCCGAGCTTCCAAGGAGTCGTCTTGGCAGCTCGTGTGCATCAATTACTGTGCTCCACCTACAGCCCAGCGCCTCTTGCCATCTGCCCCGAGAGCTGACACGACATTGTGTCAGCATGCACAGCCCTGTGCAAGACCCGCTGCTAAAATTGTGGCTGTCGACTGATTATTTGCGATGTGCTGTGTAAAAGCAGGCTGTGATAAGAGGCATTTGACTCGGCATGTGCTGCTGGCGCAGGTACCTACCAATCCACTAGTATGGCAAAACTAGTTGATTTTTCTAACTGACCAGCGTGCGCTGGCTGTGGGTTTCTTCCCTCAGTGTTTCCATAGAGAGGGAGAAGGAAGGTTTGGATATCGCACACTGTATGTACAGGCTCATAAAAGGATTTTTTTTAAAAGCATAAGCAAGCGTCGGCTGTCAAAACTTTCTGGAGTAAGAAGCAGATAAAACACATGAGCATGTTCTTTTATATGCTGTCCTACAGGGACAAAAACTTCTCTAGGAAGTTGTTTCCCCCTTCATTCTCTGCTTATGTGCAACTTCATGGAAGCTTCTGCAGCAAACGGTGGTGTGGTCTCAAGTGGGACCAGGAACTGGGGGGGGGTCAACTGGCTTCATCCATGTTATGGGGTGTGGGCGGTGGTGTACCCCAGCAAAACCTCCAACTGTATTTAGCCAATGAATCCAGCTTGGCGGTAAAACTTGCTCTGATGTCCCTTAAGTGAAAATACCAAATTATCATTAAATTGCAGAACTGGGCCCATGTGTGAGCATGCATGCGACTGCTGTGTCGCGTCCAAAGATGACTCTCTTCGTTTGCGCCTCTTCATGTTCCTGCCGCTTAAGTAATATTACTTTCATGTAGGTAACATTGGACAAACGCTGCCTTGTTGGCTGCATCTTACTAGCTATTAAAACGCTTGTCCAGGGGCCTGCTGGCTTTTTGGATAAATGAAAAGCGGCAAGTTTCTTTCTGAAGATGTGTCTTCAAGTGGCATTCTCCTGCATGCGCACATGGACCCGTGCTGCTTTTGTCCAAGAAGTAAAATGGGGAGGTGGCACAGTGACTGCTTTAAGACTCACCCGGAGCAAGCTCCTGTGGTACCGGCCGTTAGGACAAATGCAGGTCTTGTAGGTCTCTTCCTCCTTGAGGGAAACTGTCAGTTAGAAATGGGATCGCTGGTTCCAGCAGGTGTTTGGGTCAAACCAGAGACATCACGAAGCAGTTGGTTTCCCCCTAGAGTGTTAACATAAGAAGTAAAGACTAAAGAAATACGGAGTAAGAAAAGCAGTAACTTTAACATATTTTTGTGTGTGCTTTTGTTTTTAATCTGAAAGCATTTGAACACAAGCCTGGCTTGCAGTTCCTTTCCTTAAAATAATAGGATGCAGCCTTCTCATCCTTAAACGTTGGCACGAATGTGAAAGATGAGTGTCTCATCTGAGAGCATGTTTTGGGTGAAGGTGGTGGGCATGTCACCAGGATACTAACCAGCTTGTCTCTTCCCTCAGGATCCTCGCTGCAGTCACTTTCAGCCACTTGGCCTGGTCAGGATCCCACCTGGAACCCATGAACTTCACTGACAGGTAGGAGTTGTGAATAAGATGGAGGACAAGCCTCTAATGTTGCATAGGCACCCCCTCTCCCTCCTTTCAGGACTGAAAATGGGGAGGTGGGCTGGGAGGGTGGAATTGTCCTCTGGTCTTTTGCACCACCAGCTCCTGCCTTGTCCAGGAGGACAAGGAAGAGCTGTAGACGGGCTCTGAGTTTAAACTTGGATCAGAATTTGGTTCCTGTGCCTTAACCAAAAGTGGCCTTTCACTTGGCACTTAATCCACGCTCCAAAGTAGGTAAATCTCCCTAGCTTACTAAGGGACAAAGAAGTTTCGCTTCCTTGTAACTGGGTAGTCACAACAGCTGCACAATATTGTTGGTCTTGAACAAGAGGAGAAGGAAAAGCAAGCACACAGAAATTCCTTCCTTGAGACTTTCTGTATGTTTTGATCGTTTGTGCACAGAAGAAAAACTATGAATGGAAATTATATTTCTGTAGATATTTTGTAGCTCTGGCAGTGCTCAGTGGTGTAGCTAAAGTAAAGATCAGCTGTCCCGTGTGTGATGGTGCTCACCTGTCCCACTGTATTGCCAAATGAAGAATTTTATAAATAGCAATTTAAGGATTTATCCTTTCCCCTCCCCCTCTCCAAAGCATGTATTACCAAGGCTCTGGTGATCAATTTTAAGCATTTCTGGTCTTCACTTTTCTTCCAATCTCAGTTTTCCTGGTGTAGGTGTTGATGTCTCTGCTCACAGATTTACTCATTTGATTTACTGTGTTTTACCAGAGTCAGCTTCAGAACTGATGATGTGCAAGTGATGAGCACCACTGATAGGTTTGGGGTTTTTTTGCTATTTGTTACATAAGTTCCCAAATCTTGCAAGGTAGTGCCATCCTCCGTGAGACCAAGAGGCTAAATGAAATCATAAAAACACCTTTCAGAGGTGAAGGAGTAGGAGTGACAGTGAGAGTAGCAGAGCGTATCACACTTGGACATCTTGACCATAGTCATGGAAATTTCTTAATTTGCTTTCTTGTTCAGTGAGTTACCACCATAAAACCTGAAAAACATAGCTCTGTGCAGTTGTAGAGCAGTGTGCATAAATACTATCTTATTTTGCCAATTCAACTTGTTATCCAAATAGTGCACTTTGAACCATAATTGAAACTGGTATTTAACGGGTATCCTGCACTGAGGAATCTCCGTGATTTCTTTGGTAATACAAAGCCCAGACATAGTCATTAGCCGACTTCCTGCCCAGTAGTTTTAAGACAAAAATAGATCCATAAAACTTGGGGGAGAATTCAGGTCAAACAAATTCCTTGCGTAGTGGCTGTACGCTCTAAAAAGACCTCTTTAAACCCAAAGCAGTGGACCTTAGAATTAATACAATTTTAGCATTCTCTTTAAAAGAATTAGAATATTGATTGGTAAACAAGAAAATTCCGTAGTTGTTTAGATCTTTCTTTTGGTACCTTGTCCTTTGTATCCACTTGCACCAATTTCCTCTATGATTGTACTGAGGCTGTATTAAATAATTTATATTGGGTTGAACATGAATCCAGAGCACAGCACTTCTTGGAGAGGAGTGATGCTGAAGCTGGTTTGGATGGTCTGTGTGCACAGAGAGCCTTGCTTCTCTTTAAGTTTTTAAAATGCAGAAAAAAAATGAAGGAATTGCCTGTATTATAATATGCACAGCATGTGGTGCTGGAAAAGCTGATTGTTGTTGTGACTGAGTATTTAAAGATGCTAATTTTGCTGTTCTTGCATTAAAATAAATGCACCAACCTAGATCCCTGCTCTAATAAGAAGCATACATTAAATGGGGAGGGGGGTGGAAGAAGGGGAGAGGATCTGCTTGCAATCTATGGTGCCGTTACTTAATATTTAAATCTGTTCCCATCAAATAAAAGTTTAAATCGAGTTGTAGTCCTTTAAGTGGAAGGTTTTATTTTGAGTCAAAGTAAACACTGGATAAACAGTTTTTAATGATTAGTTAATATCTGTGGGAATCGATGTGCCTAGAGAATCCATACCTTGAAGAAAGGCAGAGTCTTTCTCACTGAGGTGGAGTCAGACTGTGCGCTTCTGATAATAGCTGGTGTCTTTTAACAAAATGACTTTGATTTCATTCTTCTTCTTTGACTGCCTCGTGTGAGGGTGGTTGAATTCCCCCAACAAGCTCAGGGGTGACAATGAACCAACTCCATTCTGAACCGTGCAGTTCATTCCTGAAAACTACAGCTATGAATCACAATCACAGAGCATGTGAAAAACTGGCATCGCTTTGCAGAGCGAACCAGGGAATCTGTGTCATTGTGGCAGGACTGAGAAGGGAGGGTTGAGGTTGTTTGGGGTTGTTTTTTTTTTTCTTGTTAGGCTGGATACTCCAAGTAAAAGAATAGCAACACTGGTAAAAGGTATTCAGAGAAAAACCTGATATTTTCATGCAGGTTTTTTTAGTTGCTTTATTATAATTTTTTCTAAGATCACCTTAATAGTGAACCGTTCTCTGAAGTTCTTACAAAAAAATTAGCAAATTACTAGATTGATTTTTACAGGCAACAGCTGTTTGCCATTTACACAGCTATATGTTTAATAGAATCTGTGGTACCTTGAGCTCTGTGTTAAGAATTGTGAATGCTTCTCTCTCTGTTACGCAGAGCCCTTAGAGCCCTTAGTCGTTAGACTCCACATTAACAGAGCCAAACTCAGCCCTGATAGGGATTTTTAAGGTGAGTTGACACAATACCATGGAAAGCAGAAGGGTGACTCCTGGTGCAGTGGGATTCAGCTACAGAAGTCCTGTTTCTGGCCAAATACAGAACTTCATGTTTGTGGTGCTCCAAGCTTGACTTCAGCGCCTTTCTACAAATGTTTATCTGTTCATTTTAGTAAATATTTAGTCAAACTCGGGCTGAATTGCTTCCTACTGCACTGCAATGACTTGCGAGCAGTTGCAACGCGGGCATGGCCAGTGTCTTAGTGCCTGGTCACTCGGATGGGAGTAAAAGCCGCTTCTGCAGGGCTTGAGGTGCAGAAGGAGCTGCTGCAGGTGCTCCCCTCTGAAGCCGGTCTGGTACCCCACATTTCGGCCGTTTTCCTTCAGCGATTATCCCTGAAGTGATGCTTTCCTGCTGGTGGACAGCTTTGCTCCTGTCCCCCGGCCAGCGGAGAACTTTCTCGTGGCACAGAGGAAACTTCTGTGGGGCTCCCCGTCTCCTTTGAATTGCAAGTACTTAACAGTCCTAAGCAAGCTCATTTATTTTTCCCTGAATGCTTAAAGAAGGGGGAAATAATAATAATAGCAAAAAAAAGAGAAGCAGTTCTGCACAGCCGGGAGGTGCTGTGGTGGCCGGCTGGCGTGAGCACATGCAGCTGAGCAGCGTGGGAGCCCGGCGAGGGAAGGGTTAAGGGCTGCCATTTTGTTATGTAACACCCTTAATGGACATATCAGTGAATGGCACCAAAATGGCAGGGCTTAACCCTTGGTGGGCTGCAGTGCTCAGCCAGCCAGGGGCTGGGAGCCTCTTCCCGCTGGGAGCAGCAAGTGGGCTGCGGAGCAGGTACCCCTCCTCTTGTCCCTTCTGTTGAAGGAGGCTTCAGCACTTGCAGTTCTTCTTTTTAGGTCTCGTGGTGTGGAAATAATGGCTGAGATAGCAAAATGATCAACCCACCTCTGGCTGCTGTCATGCTTTTTGTTGCCTTCATCAGGGAAAGGATGGATTTTTGGTTGCCCAGTTGAATTTGGGTGCGGGATGATTTTTTTTTTTTTTTTCCCAACCTACAAAATAACCAGTGTTCTTGTCCTACTGCTGTTGCATTAGTTTAGTCTTTAAAAAAATGAAATCTAGTTCTTAACTTTGGTTTTCTAAAGTTTATTTTTCTAAACTTCCATGTGATAAGGTCGTGAACTCCTGTGTGTGCGCGTGTGTATACACATTTATATGCACGCACACATGAATACACAGGCACACAGTAGTACACAGGCACAGATGGACATATGTAAAAATTTTAATGACTTTTTCCAGGACATCGCAATTACAGCTTCCTGATCAGTGTGTACATAGGAAAAAAAAACCCACTTATGGCATAACAAGAAAATAAGCTCAGTTGAAACAGTGCCTTCTCATTGAAACTTTTTACATCCTGCCATGAGAAATTAATTTCTAGGCATGGTGGGCAGGGTGTGTGGATGATCCAAGGTGACTGCATGGGCTGCGCTTGCAGGAGGCCTGTCTGGTGTGCACATCAGGTCCGTGCCGGGTGCGAGTGACTGTTCAGAGTCATTAAGTTTTTGATCAACTGCCCTTAGAAAATACTCACCAAGCAGCATTGAATATGTCTTAACCTCCCTATTTCCTTCTCTGTAACCTTGTCTTTTTTCTTTTTTCTTTTCTTTTTTTTTTTTTTCTTCCCCTCTTTTGCTGTAAAAGTTTCCAGATCATGCTGGGGAAGAAGGTTGTTGATACTTGCTTTTGGCTACCAAAAAGAGCAAGTATTGCATAGCTGGGTGGGTTAGTGTGCGGCTGCAGCGGGATTGGAGCCTGTCTGATGATCTGCGCTGAACCTGTATCTGCTGCTGGCACTCACCAGCACTGCTGATGACTCTAGCATAGCGTCAGGATGTAATTTTAACTTCAGTCCTTTTAACTTCAAACCACTGAGTTGTGCTAAACAGTGAAAAGTAAGCAGAACTACTTCTCTGTGAAGGAGTTGCATGGAGTTTGTATGAGGAAGTTGTAAATCACAAATGGGAGAGGAGGTGATATGGATAGCTCTGAATGTGATGTGGGGAAAAGTGGAAGTGTACATTACAAACAGCAAGCACAGTGTGCTTTTTTTTATTGTGGTTTTGTCTTTGTGTACCATGTTGGTGTTCTCTGTGTGCTTGTGCATCAAACCTGTTCCGGCTGCCACCCCAGTTGCCTGTTCATGCCCTGGTCAGGCAGCAGCCGGGTGAGCCGGGCATGGCTTCTGCAGCTGCTTGGGTTTATTCTGGACTGGACCGCACATCTGGAAAAATCAGCATAAAGTAATTCATTTCCCAAGTCTTAAACTGGAACTTTGTGAGTTTTTTTCCTCTTCTGTAACTTCCCTGCAGCAGCAAAAGCAAGCAAGAGCAGGTGATTGCTGCAGCACCCCCAGCCCTTTGCAAGGGATTGGGCAGTATGTCATGGTGTCGTACATGTCCCTGCTGGAAAAAACACTTGCTGAGTTAAACCAGGTTTGTCGTCTTGGTCTTGCTGCTCTGCTCTTTGGAGGGAGGAAGGGTTTGGAAGATGGCAAGAGAGGTCTCTTGACCCTTTTCCCAATGGGAAGCGTACAGGTGGCATCACAAGCATACACAATGTTTACCAGGCTAGCATAAATAGGTTGTGAATTCAGGAGGTTTTGGGTTTTTGTTGTCAGTGTACTCAGAAGGGGCAGTGGAGCTGCATGGAGGAGTTTTTGGCAAGGCTTCAAGGGTGACCAATGTAATGGCCTGCAGTCTGAGGAGTTTACTGCTTTTTATATGGTATACTAAACTGCCTTCTGAATTGATTGTAGTAGTTAATCTGTTACAGTGATAGCACTTACAACTGAGTATTTGCTGCTTTGGTCCCAAGCGTTCCGCCCCAAGCTACGCCATTCCTTGTAATAAAAAGCAGAACCTTCCATAAAACTTAAAATTTACTGTGTAATCCTTACTTTCTCTTCCTTCTTTCAAATAAAAGGTATAGTCAAGTTGAACCAAAGCTGTTTACTGTTCATGTTGATCGGTTCCTTTTGCTGTTGACAGTGGGGAAGCAGAAGTGGGGATTCTCGGAATAGCTTCCGAAGTTCTAAGTTATCCTGGAAACAGCCTGGATGTTCTGAAGCATCTAGCTGATTTATTCTCATCTAGTGGAACCAACTGGTGAAGGGGTGATCTCAATAAATCCAGCAGACTTAAGGGCTGGTCACAGAGTGTACTGGTAAGGTGCTGGGAAAGCCTCATGTGATGACCGGCATGCCATCCTCGGGTGCTGGGGATTGCCAGATCTGCCATCGGGAGAGAGCTTTCTTCCCAGGTGGGTTTGGGTTTCTCTTACCTCTTCCTGTCGTGCAAGAAGCTGCTTGTGCCCTCTCCGTGCATGAGGACACCATCCCTGCCGGTACAGGTCTCTGCAGGTACCTTCTTCCTCCTCCTCTATTCCAGGGCACCCATCTGGTTTTAACCTTTTCCTACAGACCTTGAGTTGAGGCTGCTTTGGGAAGTGTTTTGTAGTCTGCTGCGTGGCATGGATCCTGCCAGGGACTCGCCTAAACTGTACGATTGCTTCTGGAGGCCCTCTGACTTGCAGGAGATAGGGCCCAGTAACCCAGGAGATTCCCATAAAAGACTGATGTTACCAGTTTTCATCCCTTTTTCTGAAAAGAGAGGCAGAATAGCCTTTTTAAAGATATCTTTCTCGTTATTTTCCTCCCCTTCTCTCAGTGCCACATTAATTTGCCTTTATTTCTCTTTCCATCTGTATCCATGTTAGCAAATTGTTTTCCAGTACTATTTCCTGAAAGGGTTAAAACTATTTTAGGGAGCTTGGTTTTAGGGCTGATCTACAATAAATATGATTTAATCACTGTTGTGGTAGGGGAACTGTGCAACCAGATCTCTCTATCACAGTGAGCCTGCGCTTGCAATTTTCAGATCTAGCTGTAAAAATCTTAGTGCAGTCTCATCCCAAGGTCTTTCCAGTAACGTAGAACTTCACAACATGCTGTTTCAGTTGTGCTACAGATACTGCTCTTCTCTCTAGCAATCACTGTCCCCAGTTGCTGCTTTCCAGCCTACATCATTGCGACAAGATGCTGTGAATTTTTAACAGAAACTTGGACTGAGTTGTGATTTGCCAAAAAGTTCTTGTGGCAGCAGCACCGCTCCTCGAAGGAAAACGGAGATGTCGCTTTCTGACTGTGTGAGTAGGGAATGCACAGGGAAGCTGAGGCCATTTCCAAGTAAAGTTTGTTGCTGGTGTCTGATAAGGGGACGATGGTGGCGTTACAAGGAGAAATGGCCGCTGCTAGTTCGTGAAGGAACAGCAGGGCGCAAGAGGCGATGTCCTTGAGAATTTGTAATAGGAGAGGGTTCTGTTGGAAAGGGACATTGTGCTTTTTCATCAAGGTTGTTAGTCTGTTCAGTTTCACCTTTGTAAGGAGTTTGTATGCAAAGAGTTTGCCCCTGGAAATGCTCTGAGTGGGGTGCTTAGTGCCTGCCTGCCTCCATCACTCCGAGATGAGCTGTCTTGGCCAGGTAGAAAACAGCTGCTTTGTGAAGTATTCCATCTGTATAACCTGCTTTTACGTTAGGATTCTGACTGCGTTAATTTTTTAAAAATAAAACTTAGTGTCGATAGGAGATTTAGATCGTTTCCACTGCCTGTGATGTTAATTCAGGTAAGCGAGATTCCACCCTGAGTGCGCAGAGTTCTGCCTGGCAGCTGTGTGTGTGGTGTATGAAATATCCCAGTACAGCTGAAGATACTGCTTTTCCCTATCCCGATCAAAACTGGGGAAAATAAAGGAGCAGAAATACAGCCTCACGTAAATGTTCTTAAAGTTTGGAGCCTGAGTGCCTGAAGTGCCGCTGTAGCTCTTAGATCAGCACAGGCTGCTGGAGTTGCTGCTTCTCATCACTGCGAGGTTGGAGAATATGAAGGTACTGAAAATAAACCCAGATCAGGGTTTAAGGAGGTTTCCTACTGACTAAGCAGTCTTGCTTCAAGAAAGTCATTGTGATTAATAGCACATCTCTGCGTATGTAAGCTGGGTGATAGCTGGCCGGTCCTTTGTTTTAGCCCCGGGTTCAGATGCGTTTGCACCGAGTTAATAGGAATAAGATTTGCGATTCCTTGTCGGGCTGCTTGATCGGCTCGGCTCGTTCAGGGGAAGAAGCAGTTGTCATGCTGCCGTATGGTCAGCAGAGACCCTTAAACTGAGGTACTATTACAGTTAAAAGCTGTGCTTTCAGAGGGCTGTCTGAGGCAGAACGGGGTTTGGAAAAGGCTGCTGCCTGTCAGCTGGGGTACGCTGATCTGCGCCGAAAATCTCCGTGCGGCTGGCTGCCTGCCTGGGCTGCGTGCTGTTTACTTGCTTTCATAAATACCCAAATTAACTTAGCCGTTCAGTAAAACACACCTTTCTTCCGTTACTGTAAGTTCAAGCGTGGTCACACTGTAAATGCAGATCAGCCGAGGGGAGGCACTTTATGGATTGACTATGGTTTTAATTCCGCCGCCCCCTCCCTAAAAAAAACCCCTATAGACTTCATTGAACGCCATGCAGAGAAACTTGTGGTCACTTGCGTGGGGCTTACACTATCGAAATGGCAATTTCACATCATGCTTATGTGACATTGTTGAATAACGGGGTGGTGGGGGTGAGCAGAGGTTACTTCTGTTGCATAATTATGTTAATCTCTCGCTGCTAAAAACATTTCAAAGACTTTGTTCAACTACTGTGTGTTGGCCTTACTCTTGAAATCCCGTTTAAAAGGAGGAGGAGGAGGAAAACAACCCAACCAAACTGGGATGGGAGGAACGCTTACTTAATTAATTAATTAAAAAGATTGAGGGGGGGTGGGGTGGGGTGTCTTTCTCGCCCTCTTCCCCCATGCCACCCCCTTGGTGCCTGGTGTCCCCGGGCAGCCGAGGGGAGCGGTGGGTGCCCGAGGAGGCGCAGGAGGGATGCTCCGGGGTGCCTGGCCAGCGGCAGGGTTAGCCCCGCTGCGGGTTGCCTGCCGCCGGCTCAGACTGGTTTCTGGAAAGTGCTTTGTCTCGCAGGCTGCATCCTGGGAAGGGTCATGTGGAGCCCAGTGATGTCATGGGATCAAAGCCTGACTCAGCTCCGCGGCTGATGGATGGGTGTCCGCAGGTACCGAAGTGCGGGCTGAGATGTCAGAGCCCACCAGGAGCAAAACTTCCTGCGCCTCTGGCAGGCGAGGAGTTAAGCCTGGTTCCCCTGAGCCCAGCGCTTCCTCTGCCGCCTGGAAAAGCCTGGCTCCTTCTCCAGGAGGGGAGAAAGTCTCAACTTGAGTATTACAATGGCAGTGCCTTAGCGCCTGGCGGCAGGCTGTCAAGAAATATGGAAGCCTCTCTTCACGCAGGGTGTGGTGGTCCTTTTCCCCATAGTGTCTGATTCCCGAAACTTGCAATCAGGCTTAGGTCCTCAGAGAGACATGGCAGCAGTCCCAGGGAGATCCTAATCTAGAATTTAGTAATTGCATTTATTTGCATGTGAGGCAAATACATACATTCTTCCTGCCTTTTGGTAAAGAGCCAAACTTTTTTCGTCGTGGGGGTTTGTATATTCTCCTGTGCTCTAATGCAGGGGTGGTATTTTTTTCTCCTTGGTGATTCTAGTTTATGCTTAGTGAGGTTTGTGTGTGTGTTCTTGTTTTGGTTTGGTTTTTTGTTTGTTTTCATGCAACATAAAAAAGTGTAAGTACAGTGATGCCGGGTGTTTAATAGCTTCAGACTGAGATGTATTTTGAAGATAGGGTAGGTGAGCATACTGGCAAAACTTTTATTGCTCTTTCTGAACTTCTTTTGCAGTAACTGCTGTACTTTGCCCTGTTTTGAAATTAAGGTGTTTTGTCCAACTTACTTTTTTTCCAGTGTACTTAACTTGTTTGTGTCTCCTCTTTCCCCAGAGCCTCACAATGACAGAGGAAGCATGCAGGACACGAAGTCAGAAACGAGCATTAGAACGTGAGATAACGCATAACGATGTGGACAGTAAAAAAATAAAAATGGAGAAAGGACTATTAGGAGCAGATATAAATGCTGAAGGTGACATGAAAATAAAAACAGATCCTGGAGCTGGAAAAGTGCAAGGATTATTAAAAAGTGGAGAGGTGAAAGCAACCATTAAAGTGGAGGTTCAGACGGGAGATGAGCCTGTGGACATGAGCACCTCCAAAAGGTGAGTTACAACCTACGTGCTGCAGTTGCACTGAAACGTTTGGGATACCGGCACAGTAAAATGTGGTTAGATGGCACTAAGAAGAAGTTCTCTGCATCTTCAAGGTAGAGAGAATTAAAATTTTATGTGTCTATTGCAGCTCTGGCTCTTCACGTGAGATTCAACAGCTACTTCTGTATAACTTTCTTACTGATTTTTCTTCTACGAGCTTTGACAGCAGTGGCAGCTGTGATGAGCAGCTGAGTAAAGAAATACAGTCTTGAATAGAAAAACGTACAAGTTATAAAGAGGATGCGCTTTGAGCTACTGATTGAGATTTATGTGAGGAAGAGTGGCTTGGGGTTTTTTTTTTAATTGAGCTGTGATATAGGAAAAATAATAGATTATAATTGTCTAAACAGAGGAGTTTTAATTGCAACTTGATTCTTCCTGACAGAGCAGTTCGTATGGATAAGTCTGACTTTCTTTTCGAAGTAACTTGCGGATTTTGACATGAGAAGCGTTATGAAAAGACAGCACCTGTCTGCAGCAATTCTCTGTAGGACGAGTTCTTAATACTTTTTTGAAAGTCCAGGCTTCTTAAGATGTCTGAATTTTGACATCTGAAAGCATGAATTCAAAGGTCCTTATCACTTTGGAGATTTTTATTACTACAAAAATATAAAGCTTTTCCTTTGACTTGTATATGAGGTGCAGACATGAATTGGGTGGTTCTGACATGCAGATTTATGGGCATAGCTTTAAAGCCAGATTCCAAATCTTCTACCGTATATTTAACAACAGATTCTGGCTGTACCAGCATAAAAATTCTGTGGCCCTGATGTTGGCCCTTCAAGGTCTTCCCTTTTTCTTTACAGCACAGTAAGATCCAATAGATCGAGCAGGAAGTCTAGAAGCCTCGTTTATTCCTGGTTCTGACACCAGCGGATGCTGGAGTCGTAATACGTAAGAACTGAGACCTGCCTGTCTGTGCAAAATGGCTTAAACAGCTCTCGGAGTAGTCAGTCTGTGTTTGCTTGGAAGTCAGGTATTACAGCAGTGCAGATTTGAGGTGTGAAACTGAAAACATGAGATCCTTATCACCTGCGCGGGAATTATTGGGAGGAGGGGCGCTTATGGGTGCTACTAAGAAAATGGGTATCTTTTGATGTGTAATGGCAATTCATCTGTAAACTTTTCCAAACTTTTGATGCTTTTCTAAGAGAAAAACTTAGACTGCAAGAGCCTGATTACTTTATCCAAATACTGCTTTAGTGTATGTAAAACAAGACCTCTTCCATCAGCGTGATTGAGGGAAGGTGATAGTTTTCGGCTTTCTCCATAAACCTGCTGCCAAAGGGACAATTATCTAAGTTGCTCAATTTGATATTTAGGAGGTGCTTATGTCTTGCACAGAAGCAGTTAATTGGGGTAATGGATGACTTCCATGTCAAGCAGTTGCATTGTGCTGACTAGGTGTAAATCTCAAAAGGTGTCTTTTGGTGTAATCGCTGCCTGCTAATTAACACAGGTATGCATGCTCTTTTTTTGAAGAATATCTAAAAAGATTGCTCATACCAAAAATTGAATAAATTAGAATCAGGTATTCTAACTCTTTTGTTGCAGTACTTGCCCCCACATGCATGTGCTGTCTGTGAATTTATAATATTTTTGAAATGTGTGCCAGTGTTTCTGCTCTGTTGGTGTCCGTTTCTGTTGCAAGACGCGCAAACAGGATGATGAACAAGGGGCTGTACGCTTAACTTCCCAGAGAGCATCTGGAACAATAACACCTATTTACATGAGATGAGAGAGCATCCTCTCTCCGTACAGTGTTCTTATTTCAGGTGGTAATAGGATATTGTTGTATTCAATTTCGGCAAGGAGGGAGAAGAGGCTTCCCCATACAAAAAATATGCTTGCATAAGGAGGCAGTCTGATATCAAGTCTGCTGAAGTCTGTCATAATAAGTATAATTAAGAATTTCATGAGGCTTTGGATAAGCTCTTTGGATACTCTTTGTAAGCTGGAACACCTTTAATAACATGTGTTTCTATAAAAGTCTTAATAGAGAGGAATTAAACCCTGGGTCATCTCAAATGACAAAAATGAGCCTAAATGATTCTGCAAACTTCTGCAAGTAAGGCAGCAGCTTCCCAGGCTCTGGGGCTCTGCTCCTGCGTCATGGCAGAGCCTGTGCTCCGTGCGTTGTTCCTCTCCTGGAGCATAAAATTGGCGCTGAGCAGCTGACCAGCCTCAGGATGCAAATACCTTCAAGGGAATGCAATCCGAGTCTGGAGATGCCCATGATACAGAGGAAGCTTGTCTCTGGATGAGTCCGATCCCGTGCATGTATAAGAATACAGTCAGCATTTGTAGGGAAGGTGGATCTTAATTTCATAAGGATGATTTTTTTTTTTAAGGGTAGGACTTACCTTTCCAGGCCTTTGATCTCTAGAGGAATTTGGCTTGCAGCTTTCATAAGACCTGTGACTTTAAAGCAGTTGAGCTGATTTTCTGAGGAGATGAAAAAAGAGCTGTTGTTTAAAATGACTGAACTACTACAAACTTTTTTGGTAAAATTCATGCTTAGTGATGTATGGTGTTTTGGCTTTTAAACTTCCTTAATGCTTTTAGAATTGAAAACATAATATTTTCCTTGGAAAAGGTAGCCCAGCAATAATCACAGTTTAGCTGACATAAAGCTGATTCAATGGATTATCTTTCTGAAATCAGTTGATTTTCAACATTTGAAATACAAACCTGGCAATATCTCTGTGTTGAAAATATATTTCCTTTAATATTTTTTTTTCCTAAACCTTGAAGTTAAATTTAAAAATAGGATCTCGTTTGAGCACGTTTTCTGATGCCAGAAGAAACAAGAGAAAGTCTGTAGTGGTAGAAGTCTTTGATGAGAGGTCACGCAAGGCCAAACCAAAATCTTGCTCCTCTGCCTGGCGTTTTTGCAGCACTGGGAGCTAGCTATGGTGGTGTGCAATTATCCTAGACCTACTGCGGAGAGGGAATGGGAGGAAGGAGAGTCCTCCCCCTTGATAAGGACATGTCTCGTTTGGGGTGGGATCGTAAAACAGTGTAACATAAATGGCTTTGGTTGCAAGTACCCTGATTTACATGAGTATGGGTGCTGGAGGGAGAGAACATTTGTCAGACCTGGTTGAATCCGGATGTCTCACTGTGCTTTCAAGCTCTGCTTTCCCTTTCCTCTGTTCTTAATCTCTCCTCATTTCTTTCCGTCCACTTAAATGCATGAGTTTCCCACCACATTTGTCCTGCGTTGAGCATCAGTCACTTCCAGTTGAGGCTGGAGCTTTCTCCTTGGAGCCGTTCTTGGATTGTACCGCCTGCTGCATCACTTTGCATTTACTGTGATCCAGATGCATCTCCCTTCATCTATGGTACATGTTCTGACCGTCTTCCAGGTTGTTTTTTTCTAGTACTATTTCCTGAACCATACAAAATGAACTAGTTGCTTACACAGTACCGGTTAAGCTCATGATTTCTGCTGTACTCACAGTTAAGGTTTGGCAGAGACCATAAGTGATCTTTCTGGACACAGTCATGTAACTGGCTGTCTGGATGGGAGCTGCTGTCCTCAGACAGGTCTACGAGGACAAATTGTCTCTTCTGACCAAAAGTGTCAGGATCCTTCAGGAGCAGCATACTGTTATCCCAATTGTAGGAAAACCTTGCTCCTAAGTAGAGGTGTGAGGTGTTTACCGGCAAGGATACTACTTGACCCTGTGAGCAGCTGTCTTGTGCTTGGTTGTTGCACTGTGCTATCTTAAATCCTCAAAATTATAGTAACTCTCCAAATAGATAACCTCAAAATATGTTTCACTTTAGAATTCCAAAAAGCAAGGCTTCTCAGTCATACCAGGAAAGCGAGTGAGAGAGAGAAAATGGTTTTGTCACAGCACACAAGCATGATGGTAATGGTGAGGGTGATACTGTTCATAAATCACAAGTCTAAGAGTTGGCTTCTATCTATCTATTCCCAGTTCTTACTTAGTCTTGATAACAATCTTGGGATGAACGTATCCTTTGTAAAGCAAACTGGAAAACTTTTTAGGCAGTTGAACATCTTGCGTTTTTTCCTGTCTTTTCTCTATTTGGCAAGATTGGTAAACTACCGTATTAACTACCTTATGTTAATTGTGGCTTGATCAAAAACTGTTTAAGGCTGGCTGATAAACGAAATTATTCCTACAGATTTGGTATCATTTGGGGTCTTATTTAAAAAAAACAAACAACAAAACCAAAGCAAACAGACAAAAAGCCCTGCATTCGAAACCACTCTATGTATTGTGTCATCTTCTGACATTAAGCTACAGAGTCTGGATTTTCCTTCCAATTGAAATACAAATCTGGATAAGCCAAAAAGTCTGTATGTGATATGTTTGGTTAATTTTCCACAAAAATTGCTTGCACCTATCTATTTTCTCCTGATATTTGTTACGCGAAAGTATCAAATATACCCACAGCTTTAAGATCTTGCTTCTTGAAATTACAAGTGAGCTGGCCTGACTTAAGCCACTGCTTGTTTACTTAAATGAAAACTGCCAGGAAGGATGAGAATGAAGAGTTTGTAGGCATCCCTATACATAGTGCTCTCAGACAAATAATCTATCTGAACTCCTTAGTTCCTTTAATTTTAGGTCTTGCTGGTTATGATTTGTGTGCTTGACAAATACTGCACTGCTCGGGAACCTCAGAATCATCATATTCTCCTTTTGATACACAGGATAATTAAAAATAACATCTAATAGAAATGGTTTTGAAATTGTATGAACGTTGGCCTAATGGCTGTGCTCTGAATGTTTGTGTTAGGGTTTGGATGCTAAATTTTGGTGCTTTTGAAGGATTTTAGGTTGGTTTAGGGTTTGGGGGGTTTTTTGTTTTTGTTTTAATCTGGCCAGAGCGCTTTGAAACCTAGCTAAATGAATGGATTTGACTCGGAAATTTTAACATGTTCCTAAGCACATCAAGATGCAGCCTGTGTTGGCTGCCCAAACTCTCCACTTTACTGGAATTTACTGGGAACAGCTTTCACAGCAGCACTGGTGAAGAGTGAGAGGCTCCTCTCTTGCCATTCGTAAGCCTGGAAATATGGCACAGCCCCATACTTTAGATCTCCTTTTCAGCTTATGTATGTTGTCTGTGCCTCCTGGTATGTGTTGTACTAAAGGATATTGTGACAAAATTGATGCCAAAGTTTCTTGGGGAATTTTAATGTTTTATTTTAAACGCAGACATAGTTTGATTAAAGTTTCCTTCCATTATGTTCAGAGGAAGGGATGAAGTTTGTTTTGCTTCAGTTTTGCACCACAGTCTCTAGATCCATTGCAACTTCTTTGATTCATGAAGATAAAACATCTCCAGGAAAAAAAAATTCCCCACTCCATTGCTTTTTCTTTCCTTGTTTGTCTTCCTTCCTTGCCAAATATTTTTGGATGAGAGTATACAAGAGATTGTTAATGGACTGAGGCAAAACTGGTGCATATTTGCTAATGCAGATTAAGCTTTAATTTCAGTAACAGTTGTGATGCTTCCTTCGGTTACCTGCAGATGGGCAGAATATGTTGGGATACTGGAGGATGGGGCTGTATAGGGCTCTTGCTCTGCAGTGGGGGATTTCATATTTTAGGTCAGTAGTTCTGTAACTTTAAACAAGTGAGCATTGCATTGATTTTATTCTTTTTTTTTTTTTTTGAGTGATCAAAAGAGCATTTTAGAGCACGGTAGAGATCTGGTCTGTAAAGGGAAGATTATTTTTTGTGTCATGCTTCTTGATCAGTATGAACGAATGCAAAGGCTGCTTGTTGAGATACAGGAGCTCTTCTGTTAACGTTGTGAAGCTCTCTGTAAGATGCAGCACGAGTCCTCTGAAATTAAACCCTCTACCAGAGCCAGTAGTTCCTGGGTGTCTGTTTTTCTCTTACTAGTGTTAAGTTTAAACTTTGTCTTCCTTGGTTGTACTTCATTGAAACTTCTGTCTCGCAGGAGGGTTAATCTGTTAGAAAAGTTGCATCCTTCTCAAGATACCTTAGACCTAAGATGCATCATCTTCACGACAAAAATTTAATTAATCTTCCTCTGGCTCAGCTAAGTGGAAGCAGACCTCCAAGGCTGGATTAAGCCACCTGACCCTCTTTCTTCAACAAATAAATACACAGTGTCCCCATGGGAAAGTGGCTTTTTTGTTTAGTTTGTTTTTTTCTGGAATAGTTGTTGTGCTCTGAATTGCTACAGGATGCTCCAAGACACTAAGGAAAACTCTTGAGTAGTGTGATGTGTCTGCCCTTTTGCTTTGAGATTTTAAAAGAGGATATTGGAGGAAGTATGGCCTTTTTCTTAGGGTACTTAGGAGGTCTGCATTTGATTCCTTACACAAACTTTCTGCAAGGTCTCTGTTAAATTGTGTTTTATTGCTGTGGATGCTTAAATGGGTGTACGTAACTGGGCAGCAACCCTGCTTTCATCTTCTAGCGTAGAGTCCAAATGATTGAGACAGCAACACTTAGGAAAGCTGAAGGAAGAATAATGGAACTACGTCTTTATTTAGCTAAAGGATATGCCTGATGGCTTCAGAGGATAAAGGTCATAGTATCGGGGCAGTTATCCCAAATTATTAACTGCTGGTGGCAGTATTTTTCTGAAAGTGGTGATATGTCCATTGTCTGTCTTATTTTGAAACATCTGCTTTGAATTTTTTGCTTTACACACAGGCTAACAAAAGAGTAAAGCAAACTCCTTTTTGAAGGAAGATTGTTTTGCAGAGTTCTGGTCTACACTTCTGGAGTTCAGTCTTGTGCCGCCGCCTCATTCACTGTGCAGTTTGTTGTGCTGCTGAGGATCTAAATCCTGTAATACTGAATATGAGTCAACTTGGTTGCTGTGGTCAGTATGTGTTGTCTTAAAAAATACATAGTCTCTCCCCACTGCAAGAAGGGCTTTCCTCTGTGATGTTGCATGTCAAGAGACTTGAAGTTGGTTAGGTAGGTGGTCCTAAATAGATACGGCTAATGCTTTTGTGGAAATACGTGATTTTAAAACTCTGAAGTTAGTGGTTTCTAATACAGCTTTTATTAGATCAGCGTCTTACAATGTAGCTGTCAGGAGTATCATAATGTATGTTGCAAAAATGGAGAAATTGCACGGGTTTGGGGAAGCCCTTAGATGAAGTACCATCAGGCTAGCGACTGGTGATCCTGGTCTTGTCACATCCTCCTTCACAGCCTGAGTAAAGGATGGGGTTTATTGCAGAGCTGTAGGGGCAAGGTTCTATTTCCTAGTTCCAGATTTCATATCGTGGTCCTACAAAATGGCCTGGGCAGCTTTTTTTTTTTTTTCTCACAGACGCTTTGTTTTGATGTTGCTCTCTTCCAAGAGCAAGGAGGTAACTGGGGGTACCCCCCGTAGCAGAGGGGATCCCTGATCCAGGCTGCGATAGCTCCTTATCAGAGGTGCTGTTGGTCCGTCTCGGGAAGAGCCTTGGGGGTAAGGTGTGTGTGATATCACGGCTTGACCAAGCAGTCACTGCTTGCCTTGGCCCGGCAGGCGTCCGTCCTGAGTTCCCGGTGCCCTGGCCGTGGTCTGTGGGCTGACGAGAAGCATTTGGAGCAGCTGCCGGTTCTTGGTCCCACATCGAGAGCGTGAGCAGCCGCTCTCCCTCCGTGCTGCCCGGCTCCCCGGCTGAGCGATCCCAGGCTTGGCCGGCAGGCTGCGATGTGCGCTCCTCCTCCTCCTAAATTTTGGTGTGGGTTCGGTTTTTTTTTGTTTGTTTTTTTTTTCCCCAAAGATTAAGAGTATTCAGATTGCTGACGAATGCGGACTGGTGTTGATCACACGTTGCTGCAGATGCCTTGTCATTCTGTTCTCAGCACACGTCGTTGAACTACTTCAGGATTAAGATTTTCCTCCTTGCTGTATCCTGGGAAAGCCTTCCTCATCCAGCCTGAAAATAAAACGAGGACTCCACGATGCAGTCCAGTGGCTCTCTTGGGGCTGCTTTTTATTATGTTTTCCTCCCCCCTGTCCCGTTTCCCACTTATTTTCTCGAAGAACGCCAAGCGACCCTTGGCGTGGGTGCCCGTGGCGGGCAGGTAGCGGGGACCCCGGGGGCGAAGGGGGACCCCCGGCCACAGCCGCTCCATTTTCTCTGCCGGCACCTGAGCCCGACCTCACCTCACAAAATGAAGGCCGGGCAGCACCGGCTGGGACCGGCCGTTGCCATGGTTTTCGCCGTGGCAGGTCACGTGCCCGGCGTGTCACGTGACCCAGCGGTGGCCCCCGCTCGGTGCGGGAGGGGAGAGCCCCGGTGCCGCCATCTGAAGCGGGTTCAGACGCTGCCGCTTCGGCTGGTGAAAAGCTGGCCGGTGCGTGGCGGCCGTGGCTCCGATGTGGCCCCGTTGGCAGCTCCCCAGTTCCGCCAACCTCCCTGCGGAGGACGGCCTGACATCAGCCGGGCTGCCCTCGCCGCTGCTTGGAGAAGGGGTGAAGCGTCGCCGATGGTAGAGTCGTCACCTGCAGCCAAATAAAATCCTTCGCGCCGCCTCGTATTTGCGGATGCGTTCGGGTTGTAACGCGTTGACCCCGTAGCTCTTTGCGGCTTCCCTCCCTGCCGTCATCTGGGCTGGTTCAAGGGTGGAGCTGGTGAGAAGAGCCCCTGTGTTTTGGGAGTGGGCTGGTTCGGGTCGCGAACGCTGGCTGCTCCAGTCCCGGTGTTTATGCGATTCTCAGCTTTTTAGGTAACTGTCCATGCTTTTCATTGAGGGATTTCACCTTAAACTTTCAGGAGGAACAGCCAGTGCCTGACTCTAGTTGAATCTCAGTCTTTCACATGGAGCTGCTCCAGCTGTCACCTGAAAAGGGCTCAGCAGTGATGAGCTCAACACGTCGGTGCGTTCCCTGCATGCCTGCTGTTCACTGACGTTGGGAGAAGTTTACCAAGCCAGTTAGAGCTTGGCCCGACCCAGTTACTTCCCAGCTAAGAGTGACCTGAGCCAGTTTGGTTGCATTTGGATACAGGGAAAAAAAAGATGGAAATACTTCACCTGCGCCACTGTTAATTTTGAAACGACCCCAGTTTAAACAACTCCAGTTTACTGGCTTGCTGTGCCCTCTAGAGGACACTCTATTTTCTTTATTTTTTCCACTAACATGGAAATTGTATTTTAAAAGCTGTTTTTTCAGCATGTGAGGCTGGTTTTGCAGTATCCAAAATACTGTTTGACCCGCCCTCAGCATTTACCAAAGGTGTGTGTTTCACAAAGCTTATCGAGGTACACAGCTTTTCAGTGCTGTTATTTGGTGTGAATATCCTTTGCATCACTAAATAAGATAATGAGGTTTAATTTCTGTTAGATCATTGAATTCCCCATAAATATGGCGTATGAGTTAAGTCTAGAAATTGTTGTTTAGTGTAAAAGGTAATTGCCTGATACTTGAAAGTACAAAGCTCATATGCCACATCTCTCGTGAAGTTGCTTCATCTTGCTTGATACAAAGTCTTTGTGCATTTTGTCTAATGCATAACTGTAAGCCAGAAGGTTTTCACTGTAAATTTTACTGTTCCTGCTTTGGGTTACAAAAAAAATAAAACGATTACTTGTGTTAACGTTCCCCTAAAATTCTTGCTGTTAGCAGCTGTTTCTCAAGCACTGTTGTTGTTTCTTGGGCGGTGCAGAAGGCTTTGCTGTCCTGTTCCTGTGAAGCTCTTGCTAAACCTCTCGGCAATCACATGCCACAAACCTTCCTCTGAAATACTTACGCTTTGTAGTTTGAAATCCCAAATCCTGGTACCAAGGGTGATCTGACACTTACCAGCTTGTGCTGGCACTGGCATCTGTTGTCACGTCACGTCATCTCTGTCCCTTTTGGTTCACGTAGTTTTAAGGTTTTTGTTCTCGCGTGATAACCGTAGGCAGTGGAGCCACAAGGTGATTTATTGTCAGGAATTCAGGTGGAAGGTGCAGCCAGAACTCAAGACAGTGTTAAAGCCAAAGAAAGAGTTAAAATTGGTGTGAGTCTGGACATGTTTCAGTGGTTTCCGATGAAGTTGTGTGGATGTGTCCATCTGTGTTGAGACTGTTACGGGTTTCCACTGTTAATAGCGGAAAAGAATTTAGTAATGTTGGTGTAGAAAGAAAATAATGCCATGCAGTACTTAAACTTAGGTAAGTGAATAAGTGTGAATTGTTTTGTGCAGGGTTTCCTTTAGATTCAGTATCTTGGGTGATGAAAAGTCACAACCTAACAAATATTTGCATCAGGAAAGGAAAAGGAAAAGGGGGGTACGGTTTTGCCTTTCAGCCCATTAAAGAGAAGCAGCAAGAGACCTGTTTGTTCCCTGGATTAGGGGTGGGACGTGGTCTTCCCCCGGTGCAAGCAGAGCCCTGGAGAGCCTCCGTGCCTTCTAAGGGGGGGTGAAGTAGCTGATGGAAAAGCTTCTAATTTGAAGGAATTCACCATTGCTATGTGTTGTGGCTGAATCTTGCCTCATGGCATGCTTTTGTACTGGGAAGCTTGATATCCACAAAGAGAGCAGAAATTGATTGAGCTCGTCCATGTTGCGTTTATTCAGAATTTGAGAGATTTGGGATTAATCTAGCACAGGGTTGTAAATAACGTTACTTTGCAGCATGAAGTAGTCGTTTGCTTATTTTTATTGACTGGTTCTCTGTCTTTTTCTTTTGATTTGCAGTGAGATAAAGAGAGAAAAGAGAGTCCCCTCACCGGATGTTATAGTGTTATCCGACAATGAACCTTCTAGCCCTAGAATGAATGGTTTAACAAAAATAGCATTAAAAGAGACCAACACAGAGGCACTCATGGTGAGTCGTCTTGTCTTGACACACTTTTAAGTTGTGCCATCTAGAAAGAAGAAAACATGCCACTTGTTCCCACAGAGGCACCTGTGATCACAGGGTCAGGTGGATACGTGGTTTTATAAAGACGGACTTGCAAGCAGGGAATCCTGAAGCTGTTAAAGACTGATTTTTGGTTGGGGTTTTTTTTTTCAGGCTCTTAAATCCTTGATTTTTATATGCTTAAAAAATGCACCTTTTTCAGAATTGGCTTTTTAGTGGACACAATGTCCGTTACTCAGCATGGCATAACACAGATTTGTTGGAGGACTCTTCATTTGACTTTGTTTACTTGTTTTGCTAGTGAAAATATCTCAAAAACTTTTGCCTTTTGAGTTCTTTCTCCGTATTCAGTTTGTGCCCATATACTGCTGGCATGTTGGTGATATTAAGATACACGTGACAATTATAATGCTGTGAGTTCTTGCTGTAACTTGTATGGTATCTGTTTTTTCCTTCCCCCCCCCCCCCCTCCCTGTTTTCCCATCCTCTTACTGCCTTACCTGTCCCTACAGAAAAGCAGTCCAGAGGAGCGTGAGAGAATGATTAAACAACTAAAAGAAGAGTTACGGTTAGAAGAAGCAAAGCTTGTTTTATTGAAAAAGTTACGGCAAAGTCAAATCCAGAAGGAGACCACTACTCAGAAGGTATTTATTTTCCTACAGATACTTACCATCTCATCTTCTGAAATGGAGCGGAAAAAATTTAAAGAACTGTGGCAGCTGCCATAACCTATGGAACATAAGATAGCTTTCAAATAAAGCATATCTCACTTTTCATAAAATCTTTATGACGTTTATAGTGGTTTTCCTGTTAACCATTCCTTTTTGTGGAATTTCTTTTTTTGTCTTGCCAAGACCAAACAACAAGACAGTTTATCCTGTCGGCCATATTCAAAAGCTGGAGACCTTTTTGTTAAAACTCAGATGCATTTATGAATGTAATATACTTCCAATTATTAAACGCTCCGTCCGGTCCTTAATGCTGCGTAGAGATTGCCGAAATACATTTGGAGGAGGTTCTTGCGCACAACAGATGTGCTTGACAGGTAGAGTTAAAAGTGTTTGAACCCCAGGCTCTGAGAGCTGACGGCCAAGGGCTGCGTTTTGTGTTGCATGGCAGAAGCCCAGGTCTGGATTCCAGGTCTTACCAGGTGAAGTAAGTCTGCGGTTAGCTGCACGCTTTCATCATCCAAAAAATCTAGGCAGCCCCTGGAAGGAGTGGTTCAGCCCTCCCACCCTGAAGTCCTTTCCCTTCCTCCTCTCCCCACCCCTCATCTCGCACAACCACATGCAATATCCAGAGTGCTGGGAAGAGAGCTGTTTTCTTCAGAAACTAACCCAGCAAAAAAAGTCTTACCTTTTTGTCAGCGTGGTTGCCCGTTCTGCTTGCTACGTGTGCCGTTCACGCTGGCACTGAAGGGTAGAGGTGGAGGGTGGCAGGAGAAGAGCAGAGGAGATTGGGAGGTGAGGGGGTGTGTGAACACCCCATGTGCTGCTATCAAGGCACAGGCTAAATTTCAAGTATCTGTAACAATAGCAACTAAACAATTTTATTTTACAGCGTGTAATACTGACTTGGATTTTTGTGATGGGGGCGATGTGTAGATTTAAGTGCACTTCGCTGTGCAGATGGATGTTAATGCAGCTCTCTTGACTGGTTTTGGTTGTTTTATTGGCATCTTTCTCCCGGACTTCCGAGTACTTCAGTAGATGGGATTAGAACTAATGCAGGTACCTGCATCATTGAACTCACTGCTGAACGCTGAGCAAATGAGCTCTGGATGTTGAACTAACTAGGGTGAAGTGGCGTATCCTAAACTTTCAACTTCTTAATATTTGAAGTCCTTCTCCTAAATGTTTTCTCACTTTGCGTTATGCTTGAACCTGGTTAGTTGAGACTAGTAGTAATGGTGGGTAAGACTGAAGTGGGCTCTAAGCTGAGACTGCCAAAATAGATTTCCACATTGGTCTGCTTTTGGTGTGTAGAATCTTTTATTTTCCTGGTATCTATACTTACCTAATAATTTCTTCATTTAAATACGCATGTTGAGATGCTTGGAGGAAGAAAGGGATGGGGGGGGGGGGGAAGAGTGCAGCCTTTGAAGATTCTCTTACTGAGGCGCAAGGAGGTAAACGCTTTTATTCCCTTAGCTTCTGTAATTCTGCTTACACCCTTACACTCGTCTGCTTTCTTTCTGGTTTTTCCTCTTCCAGCCTGCTGGTTCCTCTGGGAGTGCTGTGGCCACCCCTCCGCCCTTGGTGCGGGGACCGCAGAGTGTTCCTGCTGGCAAGCCGTCCCTCCAGGTCAGTGGGGTGGGCCAGGCTGCCAGGTTCAGGGCATGGAGCAGAGAAGAAGGTGCACTATACAGGACAGACAGTCCCATCACATTAATGGCTTGGAGCCAGGTGGAATTTTTATTTATTTTTTTTTAACTCCCAAAACCCCACTATAAGCTTTTTAAGAACGATTGGGGTGGGAGATAAAAGTAGGATGTCACATGGAGATAACTCTCATAAGCTTATTTTTCAGTGGCTGATCATCCTGATCCCCTCTGCTGACAAATACATCCATACTAGTACTAATGACCTTTGGCGAAAGAGGATGCCATGGAGTTATGTCATAGAAATATTGTGGCAGCATGTTGCCGTACCCTCAAGAGACTTAATTGTGCCCTCACTATGATTAATTATAAGAGCTGAGCGAATCATGTGATTTTCTCTTTTGGCTTGGTGACTGAATGGCACATAATGGTAGGAAAGATCTTGGTTCAGACTAAATTAAACGAAATGTTGGAAAGCCTTGGGGAAGAAGAAAAAAAAAAAGCAGAGGCAACTGACATCTGTCAACCTAATCTTCCTCTTGAGTCTAGTATCTTGTTTTGCTTTTGGATTTAAAACATTTTTGGTTATTTACCTTGGGCTAATTCAAAACAAATTTCAAAACTGCTTCAGCACAAAATGCTTTCACTTGGAAAATGGCAACTCTTCATTTCAAAATCCCGTAGAATGCCATACTTGATGGAAGGAGTAAATTTGCTACCCATTTAGGAAACATTCACAAAACCTAAAGCAATCTGTCAGTTGGAGTAATCTCTTCCTTGAGGCAAGTTGCCTTCACTGAAGACAGCACTTTCAGAGGAACTGGACCACAAGTTAAATCTTCAGCAACCAGACAGTGAAACTTCGGTTGGACAGAGCAGAGAACTGGGAGCTAAGAATCCAGAACTGAAGTTATTCTGTCTAATTTGCAGTATTTGGGCAAATTAACCTAACCTCCACCTGCTTTTGCTTGACTGTAAAAACTCTACTAATTCCTGTGTTTAGGAGTTGAGTTAACATTTGGTCTCCACTTGAAAGGCATAACAGAAGTGGATAAAACTTCCCACCTGCCTAAATATGTTTTTGTGTGTACACATGGTAACTCATGAAAATGGGCGCTTCAGTGTTTTTAGAAGTCTTAATTCACAGATGATGGTCAGTTTGGGGCTTGAGTGAGGGAAGTGGCAAGGTGTGTAAAGCCACATGAATAGGATGGACAGGTTTGTCGCTCTGGAGCAGTGAGTGCTTCTCAGGCTCGATTGCCTAGCATTAGTGGTCCGCAGGAACGTAAGTGGTGCATGAAACTGTATCACCTTTTATATGGTCATGAGAAATTTTGAGGATTTAATGCAGTCTGAAGCCCAAAAAGCATGGGCAGCAATTTTTCAAATTTCTTTAGCCTGACTCCTTTTCTATTTCATTTTTTCTAAAACTTTCTCCTTTTCATGTCTCTTTTTTCCTTCCCACATACATGCACATGCCCAGCCTGCTCACCTCCCCAGGTTCCTGCATCTCCAACTTCTGTCTGCCCCAGACTTCTCATTGAAGACAGCAGTTTGTATTTCCCTATTCTCGTGACACCCCCTGCAAAATACACTTTTTTTTTTTTATTGGCTCAAGACAGATACTGCATCCATCATACCAGCCAGAGAGGAAAGCTGTGCTCGTGTACCCCCACTCTTGTACTCGGGTTATGGTGCGCCCCTTTGATGTGTCTCAGTACAGCAGTTCTTGAGCTATTGTATTTCAGCGGTGGGAGGGCAGATGAAAATGTTGTTCAGGACTGCTCTTTACCTTTTAAATTCCGTGCAGGATGAGAGAAAACAATCCCCGAGTGTGTAGCCAGACTGCCATCGCGTCCTTACGTATGTCTGTATTACTGCGTAAGATTTCAGATGCTGCTTTATTGGCACACTAAGCAGCAGAAGAGAGTGGGCATATAAATATGCCAGAACAAAACAATGCAAGTAAACTATTTTCTGTTTTGCAGACCTCTTCTACGCGTATACCAGGCACTGTTATTCCTCCTCCCTTGGTCCGTGGAGGGCAGCAGACTTCTTCAAAATTAGGAACTCAGCAAAACACGCAGATAGTAATGCCACCTCTTGTCAGAGGAGCACAGGTAAGTATTTACCTTGTGGTGGATCCACTCTGTTTTTCCTTAATGCATCTTCACTGTTTCTTTAGTCATCTTTGTGCTTGTCTGGAGGGAACCTATGAAGTTCTTGCTGAAATTTCATAGTATGGCTAGATGTTACTGAAAGATCCTGCATCATTCTGGTTTTGCATATTGTGCTCTCCAATAACACTTCCAGTGAAGCATGAGAAAATCCTGGGGTGATGCAAGACACTGCTTTACCTGTGTACCTGCTTCCTTTAGCTGCACCAAAGCAGTTTGTTTGCCTTCATTATGAAAGTTAATTTACAGGCTTCCAGCTTCACCTGCTTTTTAGGAGCGTGGCAGCAGAAGAAATGAAACACAATCCCTCGTTCTTCCATCTTTTTCTCCTCATTATTCTGTCATATCAATTTCACCTTTTCAAATGCTAAAATTCAGGGGTTTTTTCCTCGTTGTGTCTGTCTTGCAATTGAATAAGAGCTGCTGAAATGAGATCGTTGACTGGAAGTCTGAAAGTGCTGCTTTGCAGGGTCTTTATCACCTATAACAGAAAATAGTGGTGCCACTAAAGGAGTAGGAAAGCAGTGTTCAATTTGATGTGGTCGTCTAAAATTATGACCTCTGTGGGATGCCAGGAAAAAAATATTTCCTTGTTAAATTAGGATTTATTTTGCAGTGAAAGGTCTGCTTTTATCTGTTGCATAGCCAGCATTAAGGAGGAAGGTAAAGATTTGGTATTTCATTTTCTTTCTATTCTGATTGTGGAGAAAACCTCATTCTGAGAAATAGCTTTCCTAATGCCTTTAAAATGAAACAGGCTTAACAACTATACATTTTGAAAGAAATTTGACTCAGAAACTTAGATTTTTAGCACAGCTGTTTTGGCTGTAATGTGATGGCCTCGCATACAAGCATCTCTTCATGTTACCTTCTACTTGTTTCATTTTGACAGAGGGAAAGGGAAAAACATCACATGTTAGCACAGATGTTAATTATCACGCTTTCTTTGCGTTCCCTGCCTTGCCTCATTTCCACTGTCTCATGTCATCCCATTTGGCTCCCACCACTTACTTCCTGCTATCTAATCCTCCCCATTGTTCATGGCACCATTGCATCAGCCCATTTCTGTGTCTTCCCAGCAAATCCACAACATCCGACAGCACTCCAGCACAGGGCCGCCTCCGCTGCTGCTGGCACCGCGGGCATCGGTCCCCAGCGTACAAATTCAGGGGCAACGAATTATCCAGCAGGGTCTGATCCGCGTCGCCAACGTCCCCAACACCAGCCTGCTTGTCAATATCCCACAGGTGAGTTCCATAAGATTCTGTGCCAAACATAACATTCAGAGGAACAGAGATGAACAGTTGTAATTAATGATTGTTGGGTTACTGTATCTAATTGGTGTGGCCTGCTGTCATCTAACTGATACGGTCACTTATTACTGCTCCTTGTTCTTCCCATGCAGTCCTTTCTCTGTTCACATTCACCTCCTGTACATAGGAATGGAGAAAAACATCGCAGAATATTGGGAAAAAATACATGTTTCAGTGAACTGAATGTTGCTGTCCATTAGGATATCTTTTTTTTTTTTCTCTCTCTTCCTTAAGAAGCGTAAATGAGTGTTCTTGTAAACAGAGCTGAAGATGGGCTAGTGTTCCTATTTGAAACACCAAGAGATACTGAAGCAGCAACTCAACATCTAACACTGGTATTGCCATACAAGTGCTGTAAATAAAGGAAACAATTTAAAGTCAGTGCTTTGACAAAATCATAAGGCAAGGGACTCCTTTTTATTCTTTTTCTTTAGAATTTCTAAAAAAGTTATAAAAATTATCAGTAAAGAAAAGGTTTTTAGAAAAAGAATTAGTGTTAGATGACAGATAATATTTGTAACAGGAGGTACAACGTCGCAGTGAACGTGTATTGTGGTCTGTTTGGTCACATGCAAAAGTAAGATTTAGAAGCTGACAGTGCGGTCTAGTCCCAAGCAGCCAGCCTTCGTTGCACACAAACACCCCACGCAGCGCTGGAGCCAACGCTGCTTCCCTCCCTCTCATCCCTCTCGGTGGAGAGAAGCACGTGTCTCAAAAGCGTCAAACCATCTGGCATTTGTCACTAAGCTGTGTCGTGTTTCCTCCCAGGCTTCACCAACTTCAATCAAAGGTACAACCGTGACATCCGCTCAGGCTAATGCTACTACGACCAGCGCCGCTTCCATCGTCAACTCCAACGACTCGCCAGCTAGCCGGCAAGCTGCTGCCAAGCTCGCCTTGCGGAAGCAGCTGGAGAAGACGCTGTTGGAGATCCCTCCTCCTAAGCCACCTGCACCGGAGATGAACTTCCTGCCAAGTGCAGCTAATAACGAATTTATTTACTTAGTCGGGTTGGAAGAAGTTGTGCAGAATTTGCTGGAAACTCAAGGTGAGATAGCGTTAAAAATGTTCCTCAAAGGTGAGGAGAGCATCTTTCCCATCTAGACTTTACCTCAATAGGAGGCAGGAGTGAGTTTCAGGTGTTGCAGGATTAAATTGTCATACTCTGTCAAACCTAGGACTCACTTCCTTTAATAATTTTCAAACTGTTTCATTTAAAATTATAAGAAAGGTCTAAAAAAAATCTAAAAAAAAAAGTTACAGTTTCTCATGGGCTAGACACTGATCGTAAAGATTTCTCTAAAATGCATCCAGGTCTCGCCAGAGCTGTTCACTTCCTATCAGCCACTTGTTTGTCTATCACCACTAAATTCTCTCTAACCAGCGTCTAAAGAAGTATCTGCCAGATACCTATGCACACATTCACAGAAGTAAAGAGTTTAAAGGTTTAGTAATGCGAAATACTTCAGACTGAGAAGAGTTAAGGGTGGAGGGTTTGCTTTGGGTTTGGGGTTTTTTTATGCTGTAATATTCTTGAGGTTTCTCAAGTGTTATTTATGGAAGCCACAGGTGGAGCTGAGCTAAGCTGGTTGTCTTCTCCAGGTAAAGTTTCGGTTGCTGTATCATCTCGTGAGCCCTACATGTGTGCTCAGTGTAAGACTGACTTCACCTGCCGTTGGAGGGAGGAGAAGAATGGAACCATTATGTGTGAAACCTGCATGACATCAAATCAGAAAAAGGCCTTGAAAGCTGAGCACACTAACCGACTGAAGGCTGCCTTCGTAAAAGCACTGCAGCAAGAGCAGGAGATTGAGCAGAGGATACTGCAACAGACTGCGTCTCCTGTACAGACCAAGTCAGACCCTATAGTGCAGCACCACTCGCTCAAGCAGGTAAGGCTCCGTCCACCAGAAGCCAGATCTTGGTGATGATGGGGCAAGGGTCCAATGGCTCCAAGCGCAAGTGTTTGTTATGCTGGCATGAAACTGATACGTGAACTTGCTTTATTTAAGCTCCACAGTGTGTGTGTTTGAGTGGAAGCTTAAAACCAGGCTGCTGAAAGTGTTCTTTGTCATGTGGGGACCTGATACTTGAAGTACGTTCTCTGTACCTGAAGAACAGAAGAGATTGGTGTTTCTCTGCAGTCATTGTAATTATCCAGGGTGTTTAACTCCTCTCCTGCAAAGTCTGTTCCTGAATTTTTTTTTTAGCATGTACCAAATGGAAAGAGGTGCTCCAGCACCAAAGACAGAAGAGTAAATTGACCTAAGATAGAAAAAACCAAAACACTGGCTTGAGCCAGGAACGCATAATGTTGCTTGTGAAGTTTAAAGGTGATGGTAGCAGCCAAGGTCTTGCACACTTTGTAAAACCACGTTTCAGTTGGAGGAAGCTGCTTAAGTGCTGCTTTGAGTTGAAATAATCAAGGTACTGGTTATTTAGGTCAGGGAAGTTGTGTTGCCTGTGTATGGAGATGCTTACACTGCACATTTTTTTGCTGCTTTGCAGTTGTTATAATTCCTCATCCTTACAGGTGCTTTCAGAAGTAGAAAGCTGGTTCTTACTTTGTTGTAGAGATATCTTGAAAGTTTTCAGCCCTGAAACTGTAGCAATGCGTTCCAGACTTGGCAGACAAGGCCAAGAAAGGAGAGAGAAGCAGTAAAGATTCATCAAGGCTATTGTACTTGAGAGACAGAAAACTGCTACACCTGTCTTACCGTTTGCTCTCTTGCCAGACTTCTAGCCAGATGTCTCGAGGTCCTCCTGGAGCTCCACGAGGAGTGTTGCATGCATTTAGCCAGTCACCCAAGTTGCAGAATGCATCGTCTGCAGCAGCACTTGGGAGTAGGCCAGGTAAGCATGCTGAGAGACCTGTCAGCAAGGGCAGCGCTGCCGCCTGGAAGAAGACTCCCATCAATACAGGTAGATTTTTCTCTAAAGTTTCTTTTCTTTGTACTTACTAGCTGCACTCTGTCCAACAATCATAGTTCTTTGGGTAAGGATGCTTTCTCTTTGACACTTCCTGCATGAAAGCCCGATGATAGCGAGGCTTTGCTCTTAATATTGGTGTTGGCACTTGCTTTTGGTGTGGTCTACGCTCATCAAAAGGGGCAATCAGGTGGTGCTACCAAACAAAAACTACTGCTTTACACGTTTATAAATAGACTAAATTGATGTAACGTCAGACTGTTCATCACTGAGTCGGTATGCACAGCCAGTACCGCGCTGCAGGAGTTGGTCATTCGTGTCTGGGAGTTTTAGTTCAGTCGCTTAATTTTGACTGGTGTTTTCTCTTGCTGAAAGCAACATATAGTATAAATAAATGTTTTTTGCTCTAGGTAAGGCTACAGTGCACACTCCCAGTGTTCCTCAGGTTTTGAAATAATAAAAGCTGTTTCTTTGGGTAAATGGAAATTATAAATTCTAATCTAATCTTTTTTGTATATATAAGAATCTGACTGGAGAAGAGTCATTTGTTTTCTTAAATGATAATTAGGATCTCCAGGAAGGAAACACTGTAGCAACTCGCTCTTCTGTGATCTACTTTCTTGCCCAGTACTGGATGGATTTCTTTTGATTTTTTTTCTTTTTTTTTTTTATTCCTGACAGATTAATTTATCATTTAAAATGTAATTTCATTGTAGAGAGCTCTAGCCTGCTCAAATCTTCACTTCTGGTACAAAATCTTGCTCCTATTTGTTCAGATGGTTTTGGAAGCTTTTACCTTCTGAAGGCGTCTGACTTCCTTGGCCAGTAGTGCCCCACGTTTAGATGATCAATGCTTAGACGATCTGTTTTCACGTGGGTGAAACACAAATAGTGTGTTGTTGCCGCTGTTTTGTCTCCTGTTTGTATCATACTGTGACACTTGTTCTCTCTTCTTTTTTATATCTTATCAGGTGGGGCTTTACCTTTTGTTAATCCTAGTTTAGCTGTGCACAAGTCATCTTCAGCAGTAGACCGCCAGCGTGAGTATCTCCTGGATATGATTCCCCCACGGTCCATCCCACAGTCTGCCACGTGGAAATAATGCAGAGGAATGCCCGAGAGGAAGACTTTCCTGTTTCTGCCATCCTTTTTATACCACATTACAGTGGAATCTGCTTTAATCCCAGCTGGATATGCCCCAGGCTTTATAGGATGCAAGACCACTCCTCATCCCATCGAGTGCTGCTGTCCCTGCTATGAGAAAATGACACCACGTGGGTGGGAAAGACTTAAGCTCATTTGGTTCTCAGATTCTTATGATTGACTGATGATGAAGGCTGTCAGGAAAGGGGAAGAATTCTTTTTTTTTTTTTTTTGGGCTTTATGTATTTAGTTTGGATTTTTTTGTCACCAGCACAGAAGAAGGACTAAATGACTCTCTGCCTTCAGTTTCTTTATTAGTAACTATCCGTTCACCAGGAACACGGTGTTTGTTCGCGATCGAGCATGGATGTCAGTTCAAGGAGAGAGGAATTTCAACCTGATCTTGCAGATGCATTTAGTGAGCCAAGTTCATGTTTGCTTTTCTTCCCTGCCCCTCCTCTAGCCAGGAAGGCAGTTGACAGATTATAATGTTTCAAAATCTTCTGATGATGAGCTAATGATAAATAAGTGCAAACTCAAATTCCAGTTGAGTATGTTTTTGGTTTTTTTTCTAAGGGACTAGCTGCCACCAAAACTTGTCTGGCAGGTGGGAAGCGGTGCAGGAGTCTCTCACTTTTGTTGGATTCTGTTTTGAATAGACTTTGAACTGTTGGTAGTCTAAAATCTAATTTACTGAATAGACAAACACCTTTGTTCAGTCTTTCTAATTCAGCGAAGAGCAGTTGGGCCTTTCATATGTTCCCAGAGACTTAAAAGTGAAACTGTTTTTGATTATTTTCTTTTTGGAGGGTTTTTGTTGTTGTTGTTATGAGCAACTTTACTCAAAAAAAACAAAACAAAAAAAAAAAAAAAGGAATTCCAGAAGCTGCACGCAATCAGAACGGGCAAGTGGAGGGAGCAGAGGACCGGAAAGCTGCTGTCAGGTCGCAGGCTCCTTCCTCTGCCGATACCCACCGAGAAGCAGCCGTTCCCGGTCTGTGCTGCGGTGGCCCGATGACCGTGCCAGCACGTGTTGGGCATGTTGGGGGCAGGACTGCCTACCTTGATCCCTCTAGAGCTCCGTTCTTCCAGGCGTACCAAGCATGCTCCTCTGTCCATCACTTCAGTATTTCATTTTTGATAGAGCTTTAGGTAACCCTGCTTTAAGGACAAGTTTCTACGTGGTTTTAATATATTTTGGGGATTCCACAGGTTAAACCCAAATCCATCAGGTCCAGTTTGACTTTTTTTCTTCTGTCATCTTCCCCCCCTCTTCCCTGTGCTTCTCCCAAATCAAAGTTGAATTCAAGTGGCAGAAATACATGCCTTACTACTTGTGTTGCATATCAGTACTAGAAGTAGTGCTGATAAGAATTATTTGCAAAATTATATATATATATCTATATATCTATATATAAAAGAAAAGGGGGGGAGGGGTTACTATTCAGTCTATGCTGAATCTATTTTCTTAGCAGTTGCTGTTAGATCTAACTTTAAACCAATAACTGTATAGGGTTGTCCACCTTCAGATCTAACTATTGCATAGTGAAAAAAAAACTCGTTCATTTTAGCCCCTCTTCTGTTGTGTGAATATCAGTATTTAGATACTTTGAAAACTGTTCAGTAGTATAGAAAACCTAGTTTTGCAAAATGGTATTTGTTGCTGTATAAAGCCCTAGAATTTCAATCTGACTTTGTTTTTTGTTTGTTTTACAAATGTATATTAAGAGCTAAATGGGGATGAGAGGAATTGGTTTGAGTTTTTAATTTTTCTTTTCATTCCAAGATATTGTGGATTGGGAGATGTGGAGAGAGAAGTTGGGTGCATTTTATTTTTGCACTTTGAAATACTATGAAAAAGTTTCAGTTCCTTACCTGTGTGGAGTTTTTTGGGTTTTTTTCTTTTTCCTCTCTCTCTTCTGACAAATTGTCTGCGTTATCTTACCATTGATGCAAATGTCTGGCACTGTTAAATCACCCGGGGAGAGTGCATTTGTTTAAAAAGAACAAGCAAAACTTCTCAAACTAAAATGGAAATGCCTTTTTGGAGAGCCTGGACAGCGTCACAATTTCTTTCCAGTGTTGGAGTAGCTTTAGCTTCAGCTGATGCTGGAAAAAAGGGGAATGGAAAGAGAAGCAGAAGTATTAAACCTGCCTGTTTTAAAAGCTATGTCAAAACCTTTTTGGATACCGCCAGTTCAGTACAGCAGCTTGTAAATTTTAATTTCAGCACAATGGATAGGGGAGACTGCAGATAAGCCTTAAAATAATTGAGAAGACTTATTTCAAGATTTGGAACTGAAAATAAAAATGAGGCTGCACATACTGTCTTACAAACGTTGCTCCCTCAGCAATGCTAGACCGTGATCTGTTCTCGTTTAATGTAGAATAAAACCCCGCAAATATTACCTTACGTATTGGGGTAGAATTATTTTGAAGGCGTTGTAACTGAACGGAAAACACTACACGGATAGTAGGCTGTCGGGATTCGAACCAGTTTTGACATTGTTTTTAATCTCTGGTTCTTGGAGTATTGCAGGTAACTTACAGGATATATTTATTCCATATGTGTTTCTGCAAAGTTTTAGATAAATGCACCAGGAAAATATTTCAGTGGTATACATGTGTTAAATGCCAGAAGAATTGCTTCTTCCTTTGTAGTCAAAACTGCGTATTCAGTTGAGTAGTGTTCAGCTGGGCTAGTTAAGGTACAATGCCAGGTTTAGATAATCCTTAAAACACTTGCTACAGTCTTTCCAAATCTCCTCCTCCCCATCTGTATGTTCCCCTTCTTGCAGAAAAAAGAAAAAAAAAAAACAAAACCAAAAACCTAAAGAACCAACAAACAGGAGCTCAGTTAGATGGAATATTCTCATAATGGTGTTATACCCTAAAGGTTAAATTATTTGGGATTTGTGAAGGAGGGTGGGGTTTAGACATGCTTTTAAGAACAAATCTTTGGTTTATTTCTACTGCTGTCATGTTTGGGATTCCTGCCTCTGTAAGGGCTATTAGCTCTGCCGCAGAGCTGTCCGACAGTCACTTCATCGGCCCTCTCCTGGAAAAAGACCATTTTACTTAAAGCTCCCTCAGAACAAGAGACTGAACGTGCTGCTCGACAGTCTAACCTGTAAATCGGTATCATTCAGGTGGAGTATCTGGCATCGTGTCCCGTTTCCCTGACCCTCCACTGCTTCGCTGCAAACTGCTGCATGAGCTGGTTTGACATTGCTCAGATGCTGCTTGCTTCCCCCCTCTCCTGGGGAGAGGGTTAGAGCAGCGTTGGTTCTTGCAAGCCATATAACCTTTCTTTGAGACGTTGCGACTACAAGATTTTATAATACAGTAATAATGAAAATGACTATTGTACTTAGATTTTAGCAACTTGTGAAATAAACCCCGGATTTTCATTTGAAACCCGTGTTGCAATTTGGGAGCTGTGTGGTTTTTTAATTTTATTTTTTTATAACCTAATTTATTATCCTTTTGGCTTCTGAGTGCTGGCGAGGTTGTAGTCCTTTACTCAGAAACTTGACAAGTGGCCTGGTTGAACCTTTTATTTTTATAGCGCAAACGACTTGGACAGCATTTCCAGTTCCTGTAGAGGGTGACTTTGCTAATTTTTGTATTCTAGGGATCCCTGTACGTGCCATTCCAGCTGTAATAGTGAGGAAGACACTTGGTTAATCTTAAATAGATTGGGGTTGGGTTTTTTTTTTTCTATAGGTGTTTTTATCATCGTTGTAGGGAACCATTCATTTACCTCTGAATTCTCAGACCTAGTTGTCACTTTTTTTTTGCTTAGGAAGGAAAAACAAAAAAAAAAATCTACCAAAGTACAGTTCAGAATGGAATGTGGGGGACTTGGGCTGGAGTAGAGCAGAGCAGGCTTAGGCAGGTCTCATCAGAAACCCTATTTGGCTCATTTCTCACTTTCTCCTTTTGGAAGGAGGGGGTACAGAAGGCATTTTTTTAATAATAAATATATAAATATATAAATATATATATATATAATGCAAAAAGACCTCAAGGAACCGCAGTAGTGTTTGTCTGCTTAAGGCAGAGTTACGCTGTATATTGCATTTAGTGAAATAACTTGCATTGTGCTTTTTTTAAAACAAGAAAAAAAAAAGAATTTATAATCATCTAACAAAGGAGTGTAACAGAGTAACGTTACACCAGCGCAGGGTATGTTTTTGTCACTCGTATTTATTGTGACTCTAAATCTTTGATAATAAAACAAAAATTAAAAAAAAAAAATCCCACTAAAACCTGATAGTCTCAGTGGCGGAAGAATCTGAAATCAATAACTGTATATTGTATTGTGAGGGATTTTTAGTATTTGAATGACAATAAACAAATGGACAAACTCTTGGGTCTGCCTCTTATTTCAAGTATATCTGTTTTGAGATACTTTTTTTTTTTTTTTTTGCACCACTTGCTTATCGGTGAGGATGCTTGAGATGAGGTTGCAGTCTGCTCCTTTCCTCTGGCGAGGGCACAGTTTCTTCCCCCCAAAAACAGGCTGATGGGAGAATGGGAAAGGAAGAAGAGAAGACGAACTCTACGTGGAGTTTCGTGGATTGAAATTAAAAGCCACAAATGGATTAAACGTCTTCACAGATGCCATCTCTGGACAGGACACACGTTCTCCAGGTAGAAACGAGACACAAAACACCTCTTCAGCCCTTCTCACCCTGGAATTGCTGCTCTCTGCCACTCAGTTACCCTTCGGGTTTTATCCGTTGTACGTGTCCTGTCATAAAAACTTCACCTCCCAAGTAGGCAAGTGGGAGAAGATGAAATAAGCTGCCCGTGTGCCACGGAGCGGGCTGGGAGCTGAAGAGCTGCCGTTGTGGTCATTCCGCAATTCCAAAATGATAACTCAAGAAGCTGGTGGATCGCTGCCTTCTGGGAGGAGAAAGAGGAGATTTAGATTCCAAACTTGAACAGGAACATCGCCAGAATATTTTTGGCCCCAATTCTGGATAAAAAAAGCCCTCGGAGCATTGCACAGCAGCCTGGGAAGCGCCGCAGACGTGGCGTGAAGTGAGTCCCATCGCACCTCGGTCTCCAGGTACTGGCAGTTCTCCGAAGCCGTGTACGTTGTCTTTGGGCTCGCGGTGATTTGCAGCAAGGTGAAACATGGCTTTGCCAACAGCCCGTGCTCCGGAGTCGCTGGTTTGGGAGGAGAGAAGAAAGAAGGGACGTGGTTCCTGCTCTAGAATGAAGGCCAGCTTGAAAGGGAGGGGAAATAAATAGGTTTGGGGTTTTTTTTTTCAGCTCGTGTTTCCATATGCAGTGTGTGCGTTTGTGTTGTCGAGGCCAAGACCACAGCGGTAATTCGGGATTCGTGCATGCGTTGGATCAAGCTCTGGGCTTTTGTTCACCTGTCTGTAAGTCCTAACTCCTCGTCCCTGGGCGAAGCTGGAAACTCGTCGAGCATCCCGGCCTCATCCTGCCAGAAATATTCTGATCGCCATTTCCAGCTGTAGTCCTCCGCTGCAGGCTGAGCCGCTGTCCTACGGTGAGCGGGAAGATGCAGTTTCAAAGCGATAGTTATGGTATGGCTGTGCTCTGGCGAGCCTTCCTGATGGAAACGCTTGAAATCGCTGAGGATGAAAAGCGGTTTAGCCCGGGTGAAAGCAGGAACGACTCGTTTTGGCGTCGTAAAACCTGGTTGTGGAGCTGCAAGAGCCGACGCCATGGGAGGAGTGTCCTGCGGGTCCCGCTGACAGCATGCGGCGGCAGAGCAGCGCGGAGGAGGTTACGGCGAGGGGCAAAGCCCCTTCCCTGCAAAGGCAGCCTTGTTCTACGAGCAGATCCGCACCCACAGCCGAGCCGGCAGACCCGGGAACCCCCCATCCCACCTCTCCCGGCGCCGCTGGATGTAACTGGGTCAGCTTTGACCTGAACCCTCCTCAGTGTTCACAGATGGTTGAAATGTTTGGGCTTTTCTGGGTCCTTTACAAGCTGCTTCTGACCTTGAAGAATTGGAAAAAAAATCTCTTAAATTTCTGAATATGCAAGTTCAGGAACCAGTTTAATTCAAGCTGTTTTATTTTCCTCAAAGCTGTTCAATTGCTGTGCTGGTGAAGGCTCTTCTCGCGAAAGTCTTTTTATGCAAAACTGCTGAAGTGAAAGCTATTAACATTAAGCTATTTTGGTACCAAAGACATGAAGCTACTGTGGATTGAAGCGGTAGAAGAAGACGGCACTACCTGAACCTGGCAGGCTCCGGCGGGCAGCTGAACCGGAGAACGTAGAGGGGTCCTGCACTGCAGGTTAGCACCTCAAAAGTCACAGAGGTAACGCTGTTGTGCTAATTGCGTGTGCTGATCTACACGTTGCTGGCATCTGGAGGGTTAAGTCCACTCCACCCTAAAAAATCTCCCAGTTTAGGGGCTGTGTTTGGAAATGCAGCCACTGGAAATTACAGGTCTGCTGCTCCCAGCAGCCTGGGCAGGGCCATCACCTCCAGAGCCCTAACCGAGAGCCGGGAGGATTTGAATCACTCCTGATAACCATTGCAATTCTGTCCATAACCTATTTTATTCCCATTTCTCATCAGCTGCAGCAGAGCCTTCCCTCCTCTTTATCAGGGCTGCCCCATGGCTTGACCGGCCGTGAACCCCCAGCTCCGCTCCTCACCGAGCGGATCCCCTCGGGAGCAAAGAGGCTTCAAGGTTAGTTTTGATCTTACAAATAATTTGGCCCCGTCCCAAAACCGGGAGCGCGATGCCGCAGCCGCGTAACAGCGGGGCGGGATTGCATCAGCTCCTCCGGGCTCCCCACTTCCGAACCGACTGGGGGGGTCTCGCCTTGCCTGGGAAGGTGGGAGCTGCTCCGTCCTGTCCTGCACCCTGATGTGCTGGCCTCAAAAAAAAAAAAAAAAAGCTTAGGTTGTGACTAATACAGCCAAAGAAGGGGAAGTTCAGCTTTTTAAATACCTTCTTTGCTATAAATTATAAATGACGAACAAAGGAGCCCCTCTTCATTGTTACAGCCGCAGTAGGTATAAGCTGTACCAGGGAGAGGTGTATAAAACCCCTTTTAAATACAAGTAAAATATTTCAAGGCTGGTTTTTATGTCAGTCCCCCGCTCCCCTCTCCGGACTTTGGTGGCGATGGGGAAATGAGGCAGTTTTAGGCCACCCCAGACTGGAACGAACGGGATGGTTCGGTTCAGGACAGGGAGCGGGTGGGCGAGCGGATGCCGGAACCAGCCAAGCCCTCTCCCTCCAGGTGAATCAGATGGGAATACTGAGCTATTGCTTAGCAAAAGCCTTAATAATTGCCTTAATAAGGAGCATTTGAATAAGGAATTCCAACTCCTAAGGATAAAGGTTGCTTATTAAAAAGGAAATTTGTCGGACAACCCAAGCTGTGAGACAATGACTTCTGAAAAACAGACCAACTTTTGTTTGTTCCCTTTTTGCAGTAATAAAGCCTCGCTTTTAAGTCAGGCTTAAGCGCAGGAGAGCGCTCGGCACCCCAGCCCTCGGGTGCTCTTGCCGGTGGCCGTCGAAAGGACCGACTCCTTGAAGTCTGCTGCTAAAATTAGGGCCAGGTCTGAGCCTCCTGCTCTGCTAATTACAGGTCTGGGAGATCAGTGGGTGGGGGGCATGCTCCGAAACCGGCTTCGCCCGTGTTTGAGAATGGCCGGGTGGAGCTTTTTGATGGGATTTATGAGGTTTTGAGTTGACAGCCCTAGAGAAAGGTAAAGTAAGGGTTTGGGGCTCGGGTGGTACCCCAAAAACTCATCAATTGTGTTCCTTCCCCCCCTATGATGCAGAAATAATCCCATTTATGCGACCCCCAGTCCCGTCCCCCGCTCGGTCCGTTCCAGAGACCCCAACCCCACTCAGGCACCGTCCTCGGCATCAGCCAGCTCCTCCTGAAGCGGATGCCCGTGTGGTACCCGAATCCCCCCAGGCTCTCGGGATTTGGGGGAATTATGACCCCCGGTGGGTGTAAACCCCCAACCCGAGGCAGCCCCTCTTTGCTGGGCACCTCTTCCCTTGATATCACGGAACATTATTCCCAGCAGTTCCCGTATCACGGTGCTGTTCCTTTCTGTGCTGCCTGGACCAGACACGTGGCTTTTTGAGCGAGCTGCCTGTGCCGCAGCGATGCACCTTGCAGGTAGGGCGATGGCTTTTTGGGGTTTTTTGGGGTTTTTTTGTCAGTGTACCGGGTTTGCAATGCCAGGGTGTTGCTCCAGCCTGTCCCCCGGCATCCTCCTCCCTGCTGCAGAGGAGGCAGCAGAACAAAACCCAATGGGTTTTGCATCTTCTGGTAATTAGCAGGTAGCATGAAACATCCCAGGATGTCTTTGCACGGAGCTAGTGGCCGGACAGGGCTCTGGCCTCTGTTCCCTGTGGATGGAATCTCCCGCAGCCTTTAGCTCCCCTATTCCGCCCGGCACACCCCGACCCGGGGGGTCTCAGGGTCCTGCAAAGCCACCAGACCCAGTCGGAGTTAAATGCAGAAATTTGGCTTCCAAGGTGGAAGGGAGCTGGAGGGTTTGGGCTGCTCTTTTTCTTTTTTTCTCTTTTTACATGAGCTGACTGATCTCTCCTGCTTTTCTTCCTCCCCCTCATGCACACAACCAGGCTGGATCAGGGAATGCGTGTAGGTGTCCTGCCAAAGTCACGTCGGCTTCACTAGGATAATTTGCCAGCAGAAAAATCCACAGGTAAGTGTTAAACACTCCGAACCCAGGGACAAAGCCCTGCCTGCTGGGAAATGACGCTGAAATTCCTCCTTTTCCCACTCCCCTCGTCCATGTCTTTAATTCCCCCTCGTCCATGTCTTTAATTCAGCCCCTGATTTGTAAGCCCTTGTCCCCGAGACGTGGCTTTGGGAGTTTGCTCCAGCCTTTCCCTGGTGCGTGTGGTGGGGCTGGAGCATCTGCAGAGTCCGGAGCCGGTCCAAGCCGTGCCCTCGGTGATTTCCAACTTATATTATGTCCTCCCCCACCAAAAAAAAACCCAACCGTGCTGCCTCCCCATCCCCTCCCCACCTTCATTTTTCAGGCTTATTAGCCCAGGGAGCCTAATCATGAGCCACCGGTGGCTTTCTATCTTCTCAGAGCTGGGAAAACAAAGGGAACGGGAGGTTTCCATCAGCCCAGGCACGATGGGGAGCAGCTGCCGCAGGGGTGGCCCCCCCCCGGGGGTGCAGCCTTTTCTCTGGAGCATCCTCAAAGAGAAAACCCCAAGTCCTGGGGGAGCGGGAGCTCGGCGCCCGACCCCGGAGCACACGGGGCCGGTGGAGGTGATGAAGGGACCACATGGGAAGTGGGGAAACAGCTCCCGGCGTGGGAACGTGGCCGGGGAGCGGGAACCCCCTCCGGGGAAGCTGCAGCTCAAACCCCGGCAGCGGAGGGGGATGAGGTTTGACTCTGCTCTGGCCGGGCTCCCTGCTCCAAGCGTGAGCGAAGCCAACAGCGAGGGAACGAGGGGATGGGTTTGTTTTCTCAATGGGCCAAGAAACTGCTGGAGACTTGGATTTGGGGTTCTGCCCAAAGGTGCAGCTTATTCCGGGGGGTACCCATCGGGAAAGCTCTTGGATAGGGAGATAACACCCGTGTTTTCCCCTCCAGAGGAGCTTCCCCGAGGGGTGTCGGTGAGAATCGCAGGTTGCCGTCGGGTTTAACTCCCATCTCTGCCAAAAATGGGGCAGGAGGACGAGGCCCGGGGGCAGCGAGCGGATCGGGGGTGGCTCCTCGTTCCCCCTCAAGGGTCTTTGCCCACCTCTGAGCTCGGTTCTCCTGCAAATTCAATTGCAATGAAATGATTCCGTACCGGGGAAGCCAACCAAGTTAGTCTCCTATAAAGGCTGGAGGAGCTGCCGTGGATGCAGAGGACAACCCTGGCTCCGGGTGCTGCTGTTAATGAACCCACAGGGTCGCTCAGGATGGGACAAAGAGCAGGAGCCTTCCCCGTGTCCGCATCCCGTAAGGAGCACGGGCATCCCTGGGCTCTCACCCTTCCCCATGTCCTCCGCGTTCCCCTCGCCCACCCGGGCAGGGGCCAAGCCTCCACAGAGAGGATTTGGGCCAGGAGGCAGCGATCCTTCCCCCATCCCACGGGTCCCACGGCTGGCCGGGAGCAAAGCGATGCTGGAGAAAACAGGGAGCTGCTGCCCGCGGGGCTCAGCCCAAGTGTCCCCCACTCCCTGGGGCTGGGGGTGTCCTCCATTCCCCCCACCCAGCATCCCGGTGGGTGCCTGCCCAGCCGCCTCGGCCGTGCCATCTGCAAAGTTATTAAGTCCCTGCGGCAGCCGAGGGATTACGGCCGCTGATTAGAGCTTAAGACAAGAGTGACCTTGATTTGAAGCATCCGAGGGCTTACAGAGCTGGGGG
>JANZLQ010000095.1:41367455-41377540 GCA_026212715.1 Elanus axillaris
GGGGGAGGAAGGAAGGGGAAAAAAAAAAAAAAAGGAAAAAAAATTGCAACTGTTGCGCCTGTGATTTTATTTTTTTTAATTTTTTTTTTTCCCCGGGGGGAAGGTGCCCGAGGGGGTGGAAAGAGGAGTTGAACTTGCCGCATTGCAACAGGCAAAAGAAGTGAGAAAAATCAAATAATCGATCCCGCTGCTGCTGCTGCCGCTTCGCCTCGCAAAGTTTGGAGGGGGGGTGGTGGTGGCGAAGAGAGAGAGAGAAAGCAGGGAGAGGAAGGGAAGGCAGGGACGGGAGGACGACGAGGAGGAGGAGGACGAGCCACGGCGCCCGGACATGTCCAGGAGGAAGCAAGCCAAGCCCCGCTCGGTGAAAGGTAAGGCATCCTCCGCCGGCCCCCGCCGCTGCCGCTGCCGCCCGGCCCCGGGCAGCCGCCGCCGCCTCCGCCGCCGCGACGCGGCCAATCAGGGCCGGGGCCCGGCTTGGCGGGGATTGCAAATCCCCCCCCGGTACCGGGCGGTGGTGGAGGGGTCCCCCCACCCCATCATCCCCCCCCCATCAATCACACACCAGCACCAGTGGGCGCTTTGCATCCTGCAGCCGCAGGGAGCAGTCGGGGCCATGGGTGCACCAAGCTGTGTCCGGCCTCAGCTCCAGCTCGGCATCGGCATACGGGCGGCTTCGGCAAACCCACGTGGACCAGGTCACGGCGCGGGCGCCCACCGGCCCCGCCAATCCGCCGTGCCCCAAGGCGACGGGTGCCAAGGGAGTGCTGGCACCCCGACCCCGAACCGCAGGAGCGCCGAGGCCATGGCTCGCTCGGCTTTTTCCCTTCCCTCCCCTCCACATTCCCAAGTGCATCCAATTTTAGCAGCTCTGCAAAAACAAACCCTCAAGTTTCCCGGGCTGGAGCGGCGAGCGGCAGCGTGCGGCCGGCTTGCTGGGGAGGGCTCCTTCCCGCTTCCCTCTTGACACCAATCCAGCCCCGGCAGAGCCGACGGTCCCGAGTGCCAGGAGCCGATTGCTGCTGTCTGCCGGCGCGAGGGGGAAAGGCCTCATATATAGACCCACGGTGCCGCCACGCTCGCAGTCGCCGGCCGACCTGCCGCTGCGTGGGCAACCATGGGGGAGCTGGCACTGGCCCTCCTGGCTCTCGTCGCCCTGCATGGTGCCGGGGCGTCAGGTAAGGCCGCGTCTGCCGTCTAACCATGGCACGGCGAGCCCATCCGTGCCGTCCTCCTGGGGGCTGGCGGCGGCGGTACGGGGCAGGATGGGGCTGAGCGTTCACCAGATGTGCGCCGGGGCCAGATGTGTGCCAGGGCCAGATGTGTGCCGGGGTTGTGGCCATGGCCGGGACGAGTCCCTTCGTTTGGGAGGATGCGTTGGCGAGGCTCAGGGCAGCTTTGCCCTCGCCGGGGCCATGTCACCCGAGGGATGGGGATGGGTCCTGCGCTGTGTCCCCACCAGCTTTGTCTGCTCCGGTGCCGGATGGCTGAGCACCTGCGGGAAGCCCTGGCTGGCTCGGCAGCGCCAGCTGCTCCGTGGGGCTTTTGCCTCCCGGTGCTGAGCCCCCCCAGCCCCGTGGGGGGGGGGTCTCTGCAAGGTGCCGAGGGCAGCGTTCGTGCCAGACTGAGCCAGGAATGTCCCTGGTCTGGGATCAAAATTCATCCACCTGCGGAAGAGGGGCTGCGAGGGGTCCTGCTGTCCCCCCAGCTCCCTGCCACCTGGGGAAGGGACAGGAGGTGGTAGAGGTGAGTCGTCCCCCCCTTGCCATGGGATTGCTGCTGGTGGAGGGATGATGCCCAAGGGGTGCCCACTGCATGCCCATGGGATACCCACAGTGGTCCGGGCTGCACAGGGATGTCTGGAGTGTTCGGCCGCATCCTGTCCAGTGCCTGTTGGTGACAGGTACCAGGGACCAGGTTTCTCCCCAGGGACCAGGTTTCTCCCCAGGGACCTGCTCCCTGCATCCATCCCCTCCAGCACGGCTGAACCTTCCCGTCTCAGCACCCCGGATCACCCACATGAGGGTCAGTCAGGCAGGGCTGCCCTCGGAGACCCGGCATTCACCGGGATTCATTCCTATGGGACGTGGCCAGCCGGGCTCAGCGGGAGCTGCAGGGGGGACACCCCCCCACCAGCAGCAGCAGCTCCGCTTGCCGGCTGTGGTTTTACAGCCCGATTTCTTACCGGCTCCCGGTTTGGCTGGTGGGACTCGGTGTGACGCCAGGTTCGTGCCGTGGGCTCGGCGTGGCGGGTGCGTGCGTGGGCACCCTGGCTCGTCTCCCCATCCCACATCACCTCTGGGACCGAGCTCACCCCAGGGCAGCCGGGAGCTCGCAGGCAGCGTTTTCCCAGTGTGCAGCCTGTGGATATGGCGTGGGCCCCGGCACGGCCAGACTTCCACACGGCACCAGTGTCCGCTGCCCCTCAGTCCATCATCCCTGGCTGGCCAGGAGGATGCAGCCTGTCCTTGGCCACCTTGATGGTGACACCGCCAGCCTCTTCCCATGGAGCTGGTAAATCCTGCCCTGAGCCCCTTGCCCGGCTGATGATGCAGGGCTGGGGGGGGCTGAGGGTGGGGGGGGTCCCCATCCCCACTGGGACATGGCATATCCTAGCACTTGCTGAGCTTTGCTTTGGTGTCCACAGCTTGGCAAGGGACCAGTTGGGCACCACTGGGTGCCCTGGGGAGAGGGTGTCCTAGCCCCGGGTGCTCCCACCCTGTGCTTCTTCCAGAGCCCCTGGAGAACGACTCGGAGCCGGGCAAGAGCGGTGCGGCGGAGAAGCCCTGGAAAGCAGCTCCCAGCCTGGCAGACCTTGACCTGGACACGGCAGGTACGGCTGTCCCCGAGCCCCCGCCGGACACTGTGTCACGGGGTCCTGCAGTTGGGACACCCCAAAGGGGCTGCAGGGGGCAATGCCCACCGTGCCAGCCCAGGAGGTGCCATCTCCCCCCCCCTCCCCCTGGCGGTGTCCCCATGGGACCCTCGCAGCAGGGCCGTGGTGTCTACGCTGTGCTCCCCAAGGGTCCGCATCCCCCGGTGGCCTCCATCCCCACGTGCTTTCATCCGTTCGCCCTTTGTCCATGCAGCCCTTGATGTCCCCCAAGTTGTCCCCAGCCCCCCGTGCGTAGGGACCGCAGGGCTGCTCCCCATCCGCACGCTTAGGGCTCGCTCCATCCCAGGCAGAGGAGCCGAATGGACGTCCTGGTTCAACATCGACCACCCCGGGGGGGAAGGCGACTACGAGAGCCTGGAGGCCATTCGCTTCTACTACCGTGGACGCGTCTGCGAGCGGCCGGTGGCCATCCAGGCCCGTACCACCGAGTGGGAGCTGCCTGAGGACGTGGGCGAGGTGGTGCACGTCAGCCCCAAGAAGGGTTTTCGCTGCATCAACAAGGAGCAGCCGCAGGGCAAGACCTGCTCCAACTATCACATCCGATTCCTCTGCCCGCTGGGTGAGTGCCCATCCCCGCTGCATCCCACCCGCCCCGGACCCCGCTGGCATGTTGGGGGGGGGGCCCATACCCATTGCTTGCTCGTCATGCCCCTGCTCCTGCATCCCACCGGGTGCTGCCGGAGCTGCGGCCACACCAGACCCATCCGCTCCCGCAGTCCCACCTTGGGTCCACGACGCTGGGCATCATCCCAGTGGCAACGTGCCTCTTCCAGAGCTGGATCCCCAGTTAATGCCTTTATCCCCACACCCCCAGATCACATCTACTGGTCACACTGGTCCTCCTGGAGCCCCTGCTCACGCAGCGCTTGCGGCAGCAGCGGCACCCAGACCCGGACCCGCCGATGCGTCAATGCCCGGCTGGTGGCCGTCCTCAAGGAACTCAAGTGCAAGGGCAAAGCCGTGGAACGCCGGCCGTGCAGCGCCGGCCCCTGCCCAGGTAGGGACCCCAGCACCGCTGCCGGCAACCGCTTGCCCCCCGGCCACCACTCGCTGCCTGGTGCCGGTCACCTCCGGCTTCTCTCCTGGCTCCCGTTGCCAGCGGCACGAGGGGTCCCAAGGGGCCGTTGGCACGCGGCGGCCAACGCGGCAGCTCCCCGGGCGAAGCAGCCGCCGCGGGCACATCGTCAGCTTAATTGCAATAACAGAGGCCGTGTTGGTAAAAATAGATTGGCAGTGGGTGAACCGGGGCTGGCCGGGCACGGGTGACTGGAGGGAGACCCCCCCTGGTTGGGGACCCCCCCCCCATGTCCCCGTGGTGCGGGATCACCCCCGGCTGGGGGCTGGGATGGAGGGCAGTGCCCGATCCCTGCCCGGCATCTCCCCCGCAGAGCCGGCATGGATGGAGTGGGGCACCTGGGGCCCCTGTTCTCGCACCTGCGGCAGTGCCGGGACGCGTGTCCGGCGCCGGAGCTGCAAGAAAGCCAAGAAGGTGCCGTGCGCCGGCCGCCCCACCGAGGTGCAGAAATGTCCCCCCTCGCCCTGCCCAGGTACCTGCCCTCGGGGACGTGGGAACCCCCTCCCCAGGTCCCCCCAGCCGTGTGGCCCCTCCGCCGGCCGTGGCCATGGGGTCTGAGCATCGTGCCACCCCGCAGCCTGCCCCGAGCACACGCTGCAGGGCACCGTCGTCTCCGCCGCTGGCGTGGCACTGCCAGATGCCCGCATCTACCTGGAGGGCCGCCCACCGGTGCTGCTGGCCCGCAGCGATGCCCACGGGCATTTCACGGCGGCGGGGCTGTGCGAGGGCACCGCCGCCAACGTCAGCGCCCACCGCGAGGGCTTCGCCCCGGGACTGGCACCCATCGTCTCCAACGGCTCCGGCGTGGCGGTGGCGAACGTGATGCTGCAGAGACTGGGTGAGCATCGCGGCGCGGGGCACGGGGCGAGCTGGGCACCCCTCGAGGGATTTCCCTGAAGGATGACGGTGGGGAGAGCTATCCGAGGGGGATGGCCACGACTCGTTGCACCCTCTGCCGCCTTCCTCCCCTGCAGAGAAACCCTACATGGTGCTGCACCCCAAGGCGAAGGTGCGGGTGGCCGGGCAGGAGGTGACCTTCTGCTGCAAAGCCTCGGGCACCCCTGTGCCCAAGAAATACTACTGGTGAGCGGGGTCCGGGTGGCAGAAAGCCATGGCTGGGGATGGTGGGGAAAAGCAGCCCTGGCCACATCCCCACTGAGTCCGTCCCTGTCCCCACAGGTACCACAACGGGACGCTGCTGGAGAGGAAAGTGCACCGGTATGGCAGCCGCCTGGTGCTGCGGGGGCTGGCGCCGGAGCAGGCTGGCACCTACCACTGCAAAGCCAGCACTGAGGCGGGTGCCATCAAATCGGCGCCGGCACAGCTCACCGTGCTGGGTGAGAACGGGATGGGCCTCGTTGATGGGCTTCGTTAGCGGCGGCGTCATGCCGGGATGGGATGGGGGGTACGGTGGGGAGGGTCACCCTGATCACCTGTCTCCCCTCGTCCCCCTCCCAGCCCAGGGCCAGCGGAGCTGCAAGCCAGAGCCCGAGCCGAGCCTCGTGGAGCTGCCCAGCGAGTGTCCGCAGGATGCCGCCGGCTCCCGCTACTACAACGTGGGTCGCTGCGCACCCACCCTGTGTGCCGGCAGCCCAGCCGAGCAGTCGGGGTGCGGAGCGGACACGGGGCAGTGCTGCGGGGTGCGGAGGATGGAGATGCGGGAGATCCCCTGTGCCGGCTTCCTGCTGCCCATCAAGGTGGTGGCCGAGTGCGGATGCGGACCCTGCGCCCAGCCCCGCATCCTGGTGCAAGGACGGGTGACGGCGGCCGACACCGGCGAGCCCCTGCGTTTCGGGCAGATCTTCCTGGGTGGGAGGAAGGTCGGCTTCACCGGCTACAAGGGCTCCTTCACCATCGAGGTGCCGCCGGACACGCAGCGCTTGGTGGCTCGCTTCGTGGACCGGCAGCAGAGGTTCGTGGATGCCGTCAAGGTCCTGCCTTTCAACCACCGTGGCGGTGCCGTCTACCAGGAGGTCAAGATGCTGCGGAAGAAGGAGCCAGTGGATCTGGATGGCAGTCGGAGCAACGCCATCCCGCTGGGGGAGGCGAGGGGCCAGGAGCCCATCGGGGAGCTTGTCCTTCCCGCTGGCGTCTTCCTCCGTCCCTCTGGGGAGGTCTTCAGGGGCACGGTCAAAGCCAGCGTCACCTTCCTGGACCCCAGGGTCATGGCAACAGCCAGCGCCGCTTCCAGTGACCTCAGCTTCGCCGACGCCGAGGGGGAGATTGTTCCCTTGCGGACCTACGGCATGTTTGCTGTGGATTTTCGGGAAGGGGAGAGCGGTGCGGCGCTGCAGACAGGGCTGGTGGAGGTGCGGATGGACGCGGGGCAGGTCCAGATGCCGGAGCACCTGCAGAAGATGAAGTTGTGGTCCTTGAACCCTGAGACCGGCTTGTGGGAGGAGGAGGGAGTCCTCCGGCCGGCCGGGGGGAACCGGAGAAAGAGGGAGGAGAGGACCTTCTTGGTGGGGAATCTGGAGATCCGGGAGCGGCGTCTTTTCAACCTGGATGTGCCGGAGGACCGCCGCTGCTTCGTCAAGGTCAGAGCTTACAGCAATGAGAAGTTCAACCCCTACGAGCAATTGGAAGGGGTGGTCATCAGCCTCATCAACCTGGAACCCCAGCCCGGCTATCCTGCCAACCCCCGGGCATGGGGTCGCTTCGACAGCGTGGTGACAGGTCCCAATGGCGCCTGCCTGCCTGCCTTCTGTGACGGCCAGCGTCCCGACGCCTACTCGGCGTATGTCACTGCCACGCTGGGTGGGGAGGAGCTGGAAGCCGTGGCCTCCAGCCCCAAGCTCAACCCCAATGCCATTGGGGTGTCCCAGCCCTACCTGGGCAAGCTGGGCTACCGGCGGTTGGACCACGATGACCCCAACTTGAAGAAGACGGCTTTCCAAATCAACGTGGCCAAGCCCGACCCCAACAACGTTGACGAGACCAACGGTCCCATCTACCCTTACCGCAGCCTGGAGGAGTGCGAGGAGGCACCGGTCAGCGCCAACCACCTCCGCTTCTACCGCGTGGAGGTGGACAAGTATGAGTACAATGTGGTCCCCTTCAAGGAGAGCGACCTGACCTCCTGGACCGGCGACTACCTCTCATGGTGGCCCAACCCTCAGGAGTTCAGGGCTTGTTTCATCAAGGTGCAGATCGAGGGGCCGCAGGAGTACATGGTGAGGTCCCGTAATGTGGGGGGCAGCCACCCCCGCACCCGGGGCCAGCTCTATGGGCTGCGTGACAGCCGTAGCGTGCGGGATATGCTGTTGGAAAACACCTCGGGTGCCTGCGTGGAGTTTAAGTGCAGTGGGATGCTCTTCGACCAGAGCCTGGTAGATCGCACCTTGGTCTCCATCATCCCCCAAGGCAGCTGCCACCGCACGGCCGTCAACAGCCTCCTCCGGGACTACCTGAGCCGTCACCCGCCTGTGGCAGACAACAACCACACGGCCGCCTTCACCATGCTGGCACCGGTCGACCCGTTGGGTCACAACTACGGCATCTACACGGTGACGGACCAGAACCCGCGGTTGGCCAAGGAGATCGCCATCGGCCGTTGCTTCGACGGCACCTCCGACGGCTTCTCGCGGGAGATGAAGGCGGATGCAGGTACGGCTGTCACCTTCACCTGCCAGGAGCGGCCGGCGGGGCGGGAGAGCTTCTTCCAGCGCCTGTTGACAGCCCCAGCCGAGGCGCTGGCCGAGATCCGGCGGGAGATGGGGGCCGGTGAGATGCGCCGGGCTCCCCCCGAGGTGATTGACTTCGCCTCCGGCGCCCAAGCCCCGGGCCCTACGGCCACCCGCCGGACCCCCAGCAGCCGCCGGAGGATGGGCCAGATCCGGGGGCAGCCGTGAGTGCCACAGCCCCCCCTACGCCCCCTCCCCGGCTCAGCTCTGCCCTCCCTTTCCCCGTTGCTTTTACCCGCACTCATTTATAATGACCAAGGTGGGGGGAACGCACACACGGGACACGTGGTGAAGTGGGATCCTCCTGCCATGCCCCTGGGGAGACAGTGGGGTAGGGGACGACTGGGATGTGGGGAGGGGGGGTGACAGTGGGCAGCCCCCACCAGCCTCGTCAGCCCCCTGCCCTCACCCCCCCAGCCCCACGCGGGGCAGCTCTTGGTGCTCAGCCCCGGGGACCGCGGTGCCGGTGGTGCCAGCAGCGGGGCCGCGGCCCCATGGGGGTTATTTAAATAAAATAGAATAAAAGAGGGGGTGGAAGCAAATAGGGGAAGGGGCTGGGATGGGAAGGGGTCCCCTGCCCGGTGCTCTGTCCCGTGCCCAGCGGCAGGGCTCCCGTGTGCCTGTGCTGGCGACGGCGTTGGCTGAGGGTGCCGGGAGCTGGGAGCACCCACTGCATCCCCGCCCTGTACCCCACAAGGAAAGACGGGGTTTCTTCGGGCGAAAAAGCCCAAGGATGTGGACAAAAAGCCCTCCCTGCGCTCCCTGCCCCGGCATGGTGCAGTGCCAGCTCTCCGGCCGCGGTGCCAGCTCTCCGGCCGGGTGCGGGGGCTCGGCTGTGGGCGACGTGCCTGGGACGCCGAGCTCAGTCTCCGCGACCTTCATCCGAGCTCAGCACGGAGCCTGGCCAGACCTGATCCTGCACCCATCCTGCTGCCACCAACCCGGCTATTTTGCCCTTGGGGAGCATTTTGCCCCAACTACCATTATCCCAGGCCAAAAAAAAAAAAAAAAACAACCCCAAAACCCAACCAGGCATTTCTTAACCCCCCCTCCCCAGCACAAGGATCCCCTCCTAATTCCTGGGGTGCGCTGGGGCCAGGGAAGCGAGCGAGAGGCGATGGCAGGATGCGACCCCGTGGCAGCGGTGCGGGCACGCACCCAGGGCACGTGCGGATTTGTACATTATTTATTACAAAATATAAGGTTGTGTGTACACCCGCCTGGCTGCTGGGCTTCTCCGGGGGTGACCAAACCCGTGTTCCTCCCCCCAATTCCTGCCCCATCGCCTCCCGCCCTGCACGGTAGCACCGTCCCGGCGGCTCCTGTTTGCCTTGGGCCCGGTTCAGGCGGCTGGCGGCGGCGTGGGGGGAACCGCGCCAGCTCCCCGCGGCCGGGGGACGTGGCAGCTGGGGGGGCGGGGGGGTGTCCATCCAACCCCTCGGCCCCCTCGGCACAGGGATGCGCCCGGCACAGGAGCTGGACACCCACTGGGTGACCCCAGCCAGGGTGAAGGGCAGCGGGTCCGGTTGACGTCCGTCTGTCCGTGTCCCCCGCGGGTTGTGGTACTGGGTGGGTTTCGCAGGCATTTCCCCCCCCCCTCACCCTGCGCTCCATCCCACCCGTGGTTCCCGGTGGATGCTGTAATGGAACAGGCTGCATTTATGGGGCCAAATCCCCCCCCGCCTTGCTCCCGGGACAACGTTTCCCTTTTACAACACGGTTTGGCCGTGCCACGGCATTTTTTCACCCTTATACTGGCTGCGGCCGCTTGTGAGATCAAATGGGACACGGGACACCCAGGGGGGCTTGGGGGGGGGGAATGTTTGCCAAACCCCAACCCCTCTTTTTCATCCCGCCTGGATGAGAACCCGCCGGACGCCGGCACGTCGGGTGGGCGACGCCGCGGCACAGCACGGGAGGAGGCACTTGAAATGATGGGACCCCATCGCGGGGCTCCCACTCCCCAAAAAAAAAAATATGGGTGCTGCCTGTCCATGGGAGCTGCCGCACCGGGAGCCGCGTCCGTCTTGGCGAACGAAGGCCGGCGGATGCTTCCCTGCGGGCACCGCTGGCGGCAGTGCCGGGGGGAATGCCAGCGGGCAGGATTGTTTTCCACCATCTGGTTGGCTTGGTCGGAGGCAGCTGCGCAGGCAGGGCAGATGGAAGCAGCTCCTGCAGCTCTGCTGCTATTTATGGCGTCGGGAAGAAAAATGGGGTGAAAAAAGACAAAAAGCAGCCACGCAAAGGGGCCGGTTGGATGCCCCCCCCCCCCGTTTGCAGCCCCTTATGTTCACCGCTGCGCCCTGCTTCATCTTGCCGGATTCCATCCCAGCGCCGGCCGGGACCTCCGGCATTGTGCCATGGGGTTCTCCCGGGCACTGGGAGGGGGGATGGAAGCGGGGGAGAGCCAAAGGGGTGGCCAGGAGCCCCCCCC
>JANZLQ010000095.1:41412837-41427814 GCA_026212715.1 Elanus axillaris
GGGCAGGGTGGGGGGGGGTGGGTGGGAGCAGCTTCGCTTCTGCCGGGGCGAAGGTTTTGCCATCGCTGGGTCTAGTCTTAGTGCTTTAACAGCCGCCGTCCTCGCTCCGGCTATGCGGGGAACGGGCTGCGACACGGCTGCTCCTCGCTTTTCAGTGGTTCTGCTCGGTGCTGCTTCGCTTTAGGGGCCAGGACGGGGCAGTGGTACCCCAAGGTGGTGCCCACGGGTGACCTGGCTGGGGACATCCAGCCCTGCCAGCTCCCTCCTGTCCCTCACCACCAGCTCCGCTCTCTGCCCACCAGCCACCAACCATTTCCAAAGCAAGCAGGGGAGAGGCGGGGGGCTGCTGGGAGCCGGGGGGACACCCGGGCGGCCGCCCCATCACTGTGCCTGGTCCAGGCCCGGGCGGTCACACGGGGTCTGCGCACCCCTCTCTCCCCAAGGCCTGGGCTGTAGAAAACGTCAGGTTGTATTTTTCCCCCCCTGTCTCTTTCCACACATCACCTAATTTTTTTTTTATTTTTTTTTTTTGGTCTTTGAATCAAGCCATTTTATACAGCAATAAGGGCAAGAGAGGGCAAAGGCTTTATCTGCTGCTCCGCTCACCTGTGCTGCCAGCACGGGAGCCAAGGCGTTGCCAATGGTCCAGCGCAGGCAGGGAGATGCTCTCCAGGGCCAAGGGCACCGTCCCCCCCACCAGGGAACAAGATTCCCGCAGCAACTGGGGACAGCCCTGAGCTTTTTGCTGTCCCTGGGACCGCAAGGTCCAGGGCTGGCTCCCTGTGGACAGCCGTGGAGGTCGGGCAGAGCCCTCTCCCCAGGGTATCTGGGGCCGGTGGTTCCCCCCTCGCCCTCCCACACCAGCCATGCCCTCTCCTGGGTGTGAGGAGCGGAGGATGCGGGAGAGATTTCTGGGGCGAGGGCAGGGAAAAGGGAGCACTGTGATCTGCGGTGCTGGGAAAACTGGGGCACACGGGCCCTCAGAAACCCAGCGAGACCAGCACGGCCATGCACCAGAGCAGGAGCAGCAGCACGTTAAGTGATGGCAGGAAAAAAAAGACCCCAGCCCAGCTGGGGGTACAGGGTAACCCAAAACACCCACCCCCTGCTGCACCGCTGCCTGGCCCTCGGGGCTCGACAGAGCCCAGAGCTCACCCCACACCTGGCTGCCCTGCCTGCACACATCCCAAAAATCGGGCAGGGCCGCAGAGCGCTCTCCCTTTCTCCGTTTCATTTAGTTTCTCCGCTTGGGTTTGGCTGGTTGGGGCCAGCTCTCATCTCTGCCACTCTTGAACACATGCTGGTCTTAAAGGGAGTTTCTTTTATCCCATTTCCCTCCTGAGAGTAACAGTCCTGGTACCACCTATTCCTGCACCGCTTGCCAGAGGAGAGAGGTCAGGGTCCCGCTGCCGCCAGGACCCCGCAAGTCCAGGGCATTTTTAAACATTTCTCTATACAAAGTATTTCTACAAGCGGCCACCTGCCTGGTGTCTCACTCTTCCAGGCAGTTACTGTACAAAGGAGGGAAGAGTTAGGTTGTTTTAGGCTTTTTTTTTTTTTCCTTGCTGTGTTTTATTTCTTTGGAAATTAAAAGAAATGAGGGGGGTTATTTATTTCTTTTTAATTTATTTTGTCATATTTTTGTAAAACCTGCAGAAATGCAATAAAAATATATTTCAACAAGCCTGAGGCGTGGGCCAAATTATTGCCCGCAGCAGCTTGCATGGCACATCTGCTCAGGGGACAAGTCTCGGGTCTCTTGTCCCTGGGGAAGGTCAAAGGGGACATTAGGGATGCTGTCACCCTTCACAGTCCTCTAACACAGGGCAAAGCTCTGAGAGAGCGACACAAGAACAAGCCCCACCACACGGTTTGATGCAAAGCGCCCTCCGGCAGCCACACCGCAGCTCTCGCATGTATTGTCAGGTAGAGGAAGAATGAAGAAAGTTATAATCCTCTAAATTCTGCAAATTTATTATACACAGTATCAAACATGGAATAGTTTAAAAATAAATGCAAAAAAAATCCAATGGCCATGACATTCGACTAACAGTGTATTTACAGTCACTCCACGAGGGCAGCTCTTCTGCCAACATGCAGCTTTCAGGAAAAACCACCTTCTCCCAGCCCCACAAGACAGTATTTTTGCAAAAGAGGAAAATTCAAGTTGCAAAGACAGGTTGGAAGTAACACACAGACTCAAAAGCTTGACGCTGCATCGCAAAAACCAGCCTGGGACTGCATGTGCTGAACGGACTGGAGGAGTTAAAAGCAGTTGTGGACGACAGAAAGCTCTGAGCTGCTCTGACATCCAGCCATGATGTGCGACTGGCCAAGGACAGGGTGGTTTAACTAAAAATACCCAATAAAGCTTGTTAATGGCACACTGTGCGCTGATTAATAAGAAATGAATGCATTTGGAAATCAGCACAACTGTAGCACAGACAACGCAGTGACTCAGCTCTGACCATCCATTCAGATTTCGTGCTATTTCTTACAGTAAGTGATTAGTCATCTCGTGTCCCTGCATCCCCAAAAGCCATCGTTAAGGAACGAGTCAGACAGCTAGTCCCGCTCTCCACCAGCTTACTCCACTGCCTCGATGCTCCCCAGCCCCTCACCTGTTTTCACACTCACAGACATGCTGCTTCTATCAAAGCAGGGGAGAGTTTTTGACCTGTTAAGCCTGTCCAATATCGTGTCTCTCTCAAAAAAAAAAATAAAAAATGAAAGCACCGTGTGTTTTTAACACCAACATCCCAGGGACTGCAGCAGCACTGTGAGTCACTGAAGAGCGAACAAGTCATCCTGGGGACGCTTATGGATGGAGCTGGTAGCAATGAGGCAAAGTGAAACGTTACTGCTAGTTGCTAGCCAAATAAAGTTTGCTTCGGTCACAAAGGCACGGAAATTAAAAGCAGAGTTAGAGCACAAAGAGCACAAATTACCGTGCACAAGGCAGCTGTAAGGCAGCATCACTTTCCTACAGGGCTGGCGAGCCAAGGAGCGGGGCTGTCTCTCACCTCCGAATGCTGCCGAGGAGCTGGTTAGGGGAAGGAGCACCAGAGCAGGTGAAGACCTGTGGAAACCCTCATCTGCAACAGCAGCGTGCGCAGCAGCAAACACTGGCCCCCAGGTGTGCCCGCTCACCCTATGCCACCCAACTGATTCAGCCAGCCACCTCCCATATGAAAAAAAATGTGGGTCTGAAAGAGGGTTGAGTTTTAACAGCGCTGCCCTTCAATCTCACCAACGGAATACTTACTTTCGGGTTTACATCAGCAAAACTTGGAACTCTACCACAGAGGTTAAAGCCACCCAGACTCCTCAAAAAGCATTAAAACTGCCAATAAGACTTTTTTTTTTTTTTAATTCCTAGAACAACCCAATTCTAAAATTACACACATAGGAGCCTTAGCTCTTCATGTTTAGGGACACGCTAGGGAAGGTTTGCCTTTAAAAACAGACTCTCACTGTTAAAGAGAATTTGAAAGCTGGTATTTCATCCCCTTGTTTCAGTTACAAAGATGTTCTTCCCTGCAGGCCAGGTTGAGCCTTTTCAACACCTAGAAGATTTTTTTTTCCCCAGTAGTTAAAAAAAGATGAGGTTCTAGAAGTCCTGTCTCCTCCCTGACATTAAACTCTCAAGATGACACACATCTTTTATATAAAATATAACTCAGCTGCCAGCACACGTATTTCAGGACAAGCTCTGCAAGCCGATGCTGTGACAGCAAGTCATTCAGTGCAGGCTGGATGCAGCCATTAGGCCCATAAGCTGTCAGCTGGCATAGCCGGTCCACCTGGACAGCCTTCTGACTCAGCATTTTGGGGTGATTACTAGCAGCAAACATCCCAGATCAGCTGTTAGATGAGACCCTGGGGCTGCACTCTCCACTGTCAGGGCACAGACGTTGTGAACCAGCAGCAGAGAAACCCGAAAGCACAGTCAGCATGGCATGAAGGTCAGTCTGTGCTTAACCAAAGCCATGATGCAATACCCCCTTCTGGGCACAGCAGCCAGCACATCCTCTGCACTGCTCCCAAAAATACCCTTAGCTGCTCCCAGGTAAATGCAACCTCTCTTCTTTAAAGAGAAAGATTTCCCCCTCTCTGTTACACATCAGAAAATACAAGATAAAACATGACACAGAGAGATCAGCTTGGAAAGCCTCTGGTCACGGTCAGTGTGTCGCACAAGTCCCTTGCTGCCAGGCTGACGTCATTAATCCAGGAAAACAAATTAGTTTTCCTATTATAGATATGTAGGGCTTTTTAAAAAAAATCCTAGAAACAGAAAATCAAGCTAGTGGTATACAAACAAGCCAGGAAACGCTAAGTGGTAACACAGCTGATAGCTGCAGTGTTAGAAAAGACTCCTGCTTAGTCTTTGTCCCCAAGACCAGTGTCAAGGAGCTCACCAAAAATAAGCTTTGAAGTTATACCTGTTATAATTACCTAGTACAGATTGAAAATTTTAAGATTAATGTCCAGCATGTTCAAAATTTGCCTCACAGGAAGCAGTCCAAACACTGACAACTGAATTGCTGCATAAGGCACGCACTGGAGAGGGAAGGAAACCCATTGTCCAGCCGATCCTACTCCAAAGCCAACTTCACAGCCTTCCCCACACAGAGCTGCCGGTAAAACCCCCAACAACTGCACACACGTGGAATTCACTAACAGCTTGGCACATTTACCAGGATGACAGAAAACAGCAGTCGGGTTGAGTGTGTCCTTTGAATTCATCACAACCCGACTCGGCAACCAGCTCCCAACAGTCACTGGGATGTGCGTCCCAGACACCCAAACCAGAACACTGCTGGTGCTTCATGTCTTGCCAAGGCTAAGAAAACAAGTGGTTGGTTTTTTTTAAATCAGATCTAACATATATAAATTATTCTAAAAGCCTGTCCTCTTACAGTGAAATGCATCTAAGTGCAACCTGTTAGTGTAAAAACATCTAAAAACTTCTGCCCTGCTTAACTACTCCTGTGGTAGAGTTTAGACCCACGACAGCCTTGGTCCAGGCTGAGCTGCAGCGTCAGGCAGGTGGGGAGCCAAACGGCTCCCTCCCCTCCCGGTCTCAACCCCCATCCTACCACTCGCTGTTCTTCATAGCACAATGCGGTTTCAGGGCTTGTCAAAAACTTTTGCACACGCTTGCAGACTCCATAAGCCTTGCTAACCATCTTCTACGGCTTGCCAGCTTTGTACGAAAACAAACCTTCCAGCCACAGGCTCTGCTGCATTTTGCACTTCCTGGTGTTTACCAGTTGGAAGGGACCCCAGGAGGTTGCCTCCAGCCTCCTGTTCAAAGCACGGGCGATGCTGAATGCAGAGCAGGTTGCTCAGGGCATCGTTCATTAGGGTCTTGAAAAACTTCCACAGGCAGAAACAGGAAACACCTTGAAAGCTGAACATGCCAACGTTACCTGACTGAACATACTCTACCAAAATAAACCGACCCAGCACACTCCAGGAGTCAACCATCCATGCAAACAAACACAGACTTTGCTGCTCAGACAGTTACCTGTCCCCTCAGCTCTGAATTCATAGAACATGTTGAAGTCCATTCTTTCTCTCAACATTTTTCCAACTCTTAACGGGAGCAGTTTTTTAAACTATTTCTCCCCTAAAAAAACAGAAGTGATCATACGATATCAAGAATTAACCTAAACAAAACTTTAGTTTCCCTGCACATCAGTCACTAGTGTATTTTTATGTTAGAAAAAGGCAGTGCTTAATTTTTTAGTATTCTAAATGTACCCAGCACACATCTAATTGCTCACATTGGGCACAAGCTCCAGCGCTGTTTAATACAGGACAGACACCTGCAAACAGGACAGTCTGCTGGAAGGGGCTGCTCCTAGATGGACTCATTGTCCCTTGAGATCAAGAAACATGTATCGGCTGCTTCAAATTTTGAGAAAAGATGCACTATTCAACTAAAAAAACCAAAATTCTGATCTCTGACAAGTATCTTAGTTTTCATTAAAAAACCCAAACCTTTAGTATACACTGGTAACAGAAACAATAAAAATACCACTATGCAGACATATAGAAAAACCCCCTGAGGGTCACTAAATCTCAGTCACTTTGTAACAAGAGAATTGGAAGGAAGTCAGAGGAGCTAGGTATTATACAAACAGTGCGGTCAGCAAAAACCCAGGGTTTGTTTTTTTAAACATTTTTTGTTGTTTTCAATGCACTAAGGCACCAGGAAGTCACAGTTAGGCAAATAAGATCTTCCATGCAACATTCAAACCCAATACACTTACCATGTATTAAACAGATGTGAATACAGGATCAAAGTGCAACAGCTTGAGGACAGCATTCTTGAGACAGTAGCAGCATGGAAAGTGAGTTGGAGAAGGAAGAAGAAAGGGAGCTCTCACTTCAGATTGGATGGGATGTAGAAAAGACTCACTGTGGGTATCAGAAATCCACGCTGCTTGTACACAGCCACCAATGCAAAAAAAAAAATAAAATCAAAACCACAAAACACCCAACCAGTTTGACACTTAGAAGTTACATCGCTTTGAAGACTTGTTTCTCCAACACTTCAGAACTACTTTAAAAGGCAACTATCTTTTACCTCCTAAAAATATCTGAAATATTTCAAAGGCTCCCATAACCAACAAGATCATTTTAAAAGACACGGAGGGAACAAAGACGGGGGTTTACAACAGGAAGGAACTGCCAACTCTCTTTAATAGTACATCACTCTGTCTAGCAGAGAATCAGCAAAGCTCAAACCTTGCCATATCACTCAAGAATTATACAGCATTTTACAACTTTAAAGCACTGTACAAACATTACTGCAAGGCTGCAGCTCTCAAGCTTTGCTAAACACACAAATTGGTCACACTTTACCACCAGCTGCACGTCCGTTTCCTCTTTTGGTATCTCACAGCTCTTCAACGGATTCTTCAGTTTCAGCTTCAGATAATCCCTGCGAGGCCGGATGCTAACACGGCATCTTCAGTCAACGTCTTGCACTTTGCACAAAAGCACTTTTTGACAGCGTAACTCGGGGAGGAGTCCTCTTGCAATCACCAGTAAATCACACGGAAACCCGAGCATATATTATCTTCACCAACACAGTTGGCATTTTCAAAGACATTCCAGTAATTTGGAGGTTACTGCCATAGCAAAAAGGTAACGTTTTTTGAGGCAGAGACAAAGTTCTAAACTACTCAGTGCTAAATTCACTCACTGCATCAGAAACTTGGTGCCTAATGTACATTTAAAATTGCAACGTGAGCTGTGTCCTGCTCTTCCTAAGGTTCTGCCTTGCAACATACTGTCCTCAGCAACAGTTTATCACCCTACACGTTCCCTTCGCCCCCAAACCTACACGTGTTGCATCCCCCAGTTGGACAGGGATGCTGTGGAGAAGGGGAGAGCAGAAACCCTCAAAGCTCGTGGCCGCTGCAGCCACTCAGAACAAGGCTTATCCAGGATCTCTAGAAAAACTTCGTGCGATTTCTTGAATCGGTGTTCAGGATTTGTCAACGAGGAAAAAACACAGCTATAAATGCAACAATTTAAACTAACACAGTGTGAAGTCAGCTTCTTACGTTAAAGCAGACAAGACATCATTACTAAGCTACACCTTTCCTGTCCCCTTCAGGTGACGATGCTCATTTCCTTTCAGTCTCTGAACTCTGAATCCACCTAGACGACTTACAGGTCTCCATTTGGGCTCTTACTGAAGAGTCAGTGAAGGGTAACAGGCAACAGGCACTGAACTGTCACAGTCCAAAAGAGATTGGTCTTCATCAGAGACCATGGAAGCTCACATTTTGATCAACTCCAAGTCCTGAACTCCATTCCGGACATGCCGATATCACAGGAAAATACAACGTACCATTATTCAGAGCCGGCAATTGAGACAGAGAACTAGGATCTAGTTGCCGAGGTGCTCCCAGACTTAATCCAGCCAAGCGCTGCCTGCAGGATGCCTACCCAACTCCATTCCATCAGCTGCTGCTTAAATACACTGTTGATCAAATACTCAGAATAGGATAAGAGTATCCTTTTATTCCAACGGAGAAGTTGCACATATCAGTCCATTCAAGAGACTGTTAGAATTTAAGAGCAACAAAAGCAACACACCTTTCACTTGAATTCTCCATGACCACTGGTGCATGAGATAATGTACGCTGCAAAATGACTGTGGCCCTTACAGAACAGGCCAAAAGAATACAACTGATATATCAAGTTGACAACACGTTTGCTAAGATCAACATAACCCTAAATGACACCCATGATTTTTTTAGTGCAGTGCCAGCTTCAAGATATTTGAGAAAAATAGTGAGGCCCCACACTTATGGCTGGACTGGGCACATCCAAAGAAGAGTTAATGACTTGTAATATGTCAACAGGTACATGAATCGGAGAGCCTATATCACTGAAGGGTTCTGTAATAACCCACACCTCCTACCCAGGCTCCCATAGCTAGACCTGGTTGATTAGGTAACAGATTCAACAAAACCTGTGAAAGTGACAGTGTATATTTTTAGAAAGGAGGAACTAAGGTTATACTACATCATTTACCGAGTTGTTCCACCACTGCTCCGTAAGTTTTACGGCATAAATAAAAAATGGAGAGAAAAAAAGAAATAAATACGTTGGCTCCTATAAAGTCAGAAGTGGTTTGGGCTGCGTAGTGGAGGGGTGAGAGATGGGGGCAAGGGGCAAAATTTACACACTTTGAGACAAAACAGGAAGCGCCTGCGAAGTAGTAGAGGAGAAAGCCAAGAGTTTAAGTGTCCTCATTCATATCCTGGCTGTCTGTCCGAGCGATTTTCCGTGGCGGCGCCGAATTCTCACCTTCTATTTCCACTTGCTCTTGATCTCTCTTCTTTGCTGCATTCTGTTTGGACAGAGAAAGCCACAGTGAAATTCTCCAAACCTTAGATTCTGGTGGGAGTAGAACAAGTGTCAGTAGAGCGAGTTTTTATTTGTAAAAGTTTTCAGATGTAATGACCTAACTGACACACTGGAAGGAACATTGAAGAGGATTTTGCCCAAAGCCAAAATGTACTCACTCTAGATTTTCTTCAAATTTGAGGGTGGGACTAAAATACCATTGCTCTTAGCACCTTTTATTTATAGATCTCAAATACTGCACAAACATGAGTAAGATCCTCTTTCCCTCTGCTCTGAGTCAGTCCCTGAACTTACCAAAATCTCCCGAAGCCTTCTGTCACAAATACTTTCTTTTCAGCTTCAAGGTTTCTTACCTTTTTACCCCTCTTCAGGTTCTTCTCCAGCCTGTGCTCTGCCCAAGATTACACTCACTGCTTCGACGTCTCCACTCCTAAGTCATTGCCTTGCTCTGAGTGCTCCCAATCCAGGTATCCCAGCCTCCTAATCTCAAACGCTAGCTAGAGCATACTGGTTTGAGTGTTGCTCATACGAGAACTCAGATTTTGTACCCAAGGTACTTACACAGCCTCATTAGTGCATTCACATTCTGCACAAGCTCATCTGTCTTCTCCTAACAGCCCTGGGAGGTAAGAGCAGCTTTACCCTAGCTGTAAAGCAGATGCTGAGGCACAGGAAGACCAGTTTGCCAAGGTCACAAAGGAAAACTGCAGTAAGCAGGAGACGTAACTGCAGACTCCCAAGTTCTAGACTAAACATTGAGTTAACGTCCCTTACATTGAGAAGGAAGAAAAAGTTGGTTTTTGAAAGAAGCATTGTGCAGAGACAGAGCCTGCTTGCACTATCTTTTTGCTGAAGTGCAGTTCACGCTTTCTTTGAATTCATCTTCAATATTTTGACTGTGATTAACATTCAGCTCAGTTAGCCCAAGTCAGCAAATCAAGACAAAATAATGTTAAGAAAACATGCCCATACCTTTTTGTCCCACTGCTGATGTAAATAACGCAAAAGTATATTTGTCTTTTCTGTTACTATGACTGCCAAAGAAAAGAGAGAGAAACACACTGACGTCATTTTAAAGACAACTTTTAAAATAGTGCAGTGATCACCACATTACTTCACATACTAAGCATGGTCTTTTTTAATGAAAGGACAGTATGCAGGAACACTGATCACTTAAGGGTAGAGGAAAAAGCACAAGAAAACAGTAACTGGACATATACTGCTCATCACAGTGGTGACAGTTCAATAATATCACCTTATCTGAAGTTTAAAATAGGGGAGGTTGTATGTATGCCAGATTTTTAATATTAGAACACAATAAAGTTATTAAAAAAACTCAACACCTTAGCAGGGCAGACTTACTTTGTTCAGATGGATATTCTCTCGTGGGAAGATATACCGATGGTCTTCTATTCTGTAGAAGAATTAGAACAGTTACAGAACAAAGACAGCAAAGAGGTGATTTTTAACGCAAGCACAGCTAAATCAGCCCAAAAGCCCTCATTAACGCAGGCTACAAATGCATTGTGATGTTCTGCCCTGCAACATGACACTGTGTGGCTACAGCTTTTTAAAACACACATTTAAAGAAGAAGGTCCATTTTTTGTATGGTTTTCAGGACATAAGACTACTATTAAAGAATGTATATACAAAGAAAGCACCACAGATGCAGTTTGGCTGTCACGAGGACACATTCCTCACCAAAGCAAGCAGGAAGTTTTCCTCGCCAATCTCAACTCACAAACTATCAGGTGTGATCATACATGTTTTTTCAGAAACAAAATACTCATTTCAAGTTTGTTTCACTCTAGCATCCTTTGAGCCAAGCAAGACAACCTTCCCCCAAAGCACCAGGATGCGGCAATACTTACTGATGCTTTACATACAGAATCCGCATGGAATCTGCTGAAGTTGCTTTTGTTATAGACCGGTAATCCTTTCAAAAAATCTGCCTAAAAAGACACGGAATACAAAGAAGTAGGTGAGGAAAGAAAGAGTGATACTCCGTTTGTTGTTTGCTTTGTGCTAATTCTCGAAGGAGTCGCTCAGGTCATTAAAATAAACTGCAGGAACTGAAGGATGCTGCCAGGTCCCAGCTAGCGAGATGGCTGTTGGATACTGAGACCCACCCAAAACTGTTTTTATAAAGTAAACCAATCCCCAGCTTCTGCATTTGGCTTGTTATATCCCCAAAGTTCAGTAATTCAATTAGAAAGCTGCTAATTAAGTATCGTTTAGCATAGAGGTAATTAAAAAGAGGGATGTTTCCAATTGGCTGGGCTCTGACAGAAGGAAGACTTGCACCACACAAACACCACTGACGTAGCCAACCAGAATTCACAGTAATTTACCAGCACAAATCACGACATCACATGAGAAACTCTGCCACAGCTATGCCGATGTCTGAAGTCCTTGAATACACCACCATATCAAACTAGTTGCTCTTTTGCCTTCCCAGTTAACATTCTCTGTCAAAGACCAAGGCTGGTTCCACAGAGCAACAAAAGCCCACGTGGCCTCAAAAGCCCAATCCTTATTGCATGCTTATCTGCCTGGCCCAACTTTATTTTTCTTTTTGAAGGTTCACATCTCTACACAGTTCACATCTCTACACACATCAAGGCTATAGTACATCAAAAAAAATAATCCCAAGTTTTGCTGGAAGTGGTTAGATCACCATTCACAACAAAACTGTTGATCACACAGGCCAGCAGACCTATTTGCTAAACAGCCACGGGAACCCTGCAGAGCCCTCTCAGTTTAATTAAGCCATAGCAGCATGAAACAGGAACTTCCTTCTCCAAAGTGAAAAAGGAAGGCAGGAGAAAAAACACTACAGGGTCAGGAGAAAACCGAGCTTAAGAGTGTGTTGGAGCCCCTCTACTCACAGCAGAGACAAAGGAAGATGCCCAGAAATGTCTTTACAGTAAAGAGAAGACAGGTAATAAATGCAAGATGTACCTGTGCGATAAGCAGAAGAGAGAGAGGCCCTGAGACGTCCCTTCTAAATCATCAGACCACCCACCTGTATCGTAATGATACTCGCTTAAAAGACTCAAAGTCTGTTATACTGGACACTAAAGGATTCTACTCTGGGACACACGTCACCTTATAAATAAGCAATTTTAAAAGGACAGTAAAGCAGCAGATGAGAAGTCATTTAATTTCCGCGTTAGAAGCAACACATAAATGGACACTATTGCTACAAAACTGCTAGGCTGGAAGACGTTGTTTTCATTTAAATAGAAGCTATTATTTTTATTAACACTGCATCTTTAATTCAAAACAAAGAGCTATAATTAGCCAAACCAGAAAATATTATTCATACTTTTGTTCTTAAAAAGAACTCTACTGAGATTCTAGTTTCCACATTCAACCCTTCCCATAGGCCTGGTTTTAGAAATAATCTTGTTAAAATACTGGACTGGAGTTCAAACAGCAAATGGCAAATTTCTCTTGCCCGTCTTAACCTCCACAGGACCAACACTATTTCCCTGTGCCTTCACTGCCTTTGGTCGCAATTTCTCCAGGACAGAGTCCATCGCTCGCTTATCTGCATAACGTCTGTACCACAGCTGAGCTCCGGAATTAAGGCAGGATCTTCCGGCTCTGCTATCACAGAAGCACTTGGTTTCGGACCGCGTTGTACTCTTCCCACGCCTGCCCCAATGGATTTCTCTGTTCATCTGTTCTCACCGACTTCCACAGTCGGCACCGATTAGTGAACTAATTATATTACTCTGTTTAGAAGGATTGAGGATCTTTAAAAATATCCCGTTACATTTCAAAGCATCTCGCCTTCTCATTGCATTAACTTTGCAGGCTTCTTATGACAAAATAACCTGCTCTGCTACACCAGCCTGATGCAGAAAAAGACAGACATGTCCTTGATTTCTTTCATTGCAGCAAAAGCCTGACAACTGCTTGGTTTTATTACCACTTACAAGAATGGAAAATAACTGCTTTTATTTATGAGAACACAGCTTCAAGTACCTCTTCAATAAGCTACAGCTCACCCCAACTTCCTCATGCTAGACTATTGCCTACTTTCCAGTCGGGGATTTGGTCTAGCAGAGCGCACAGTTTCCCTGGAAAGAGGCTGGACGAGCAGGATCACAGCTCTCAGCAGGGATTCCAGAGTCTTTTGATGGACTTTTACAGCAGAGTGAGTTACGTCCAGTAAGTGGCAAAAATACTGTTAAAATTATCAGTCAAGATGCAATTTTAACGGTGAACGTGAGGGTTTTCCCCCCACCCCTACAATATAAACACCTGAAGCAGGATATATACCAGCTAAACGCAGACTCACAAGCAGGAGGGCTACTACACTCAGACAACACCTGCAGACCTCAGCTAACAGCCACGAGCATCCCTGGCTCTTGGCCATCACCTTTCCTTCCTCAGGCCAGCAGTCGCTTGGGTGGACCAGCTCCAGCCCTGCCAGCAGTCCCCACTGCTCAGCCATAATTTAGCTAGAGCAGAACAGGGAGAGTAAAATGACTGAGCACGCGAGAGGGACACTTCTCCAACCTAGGGTCCAGTCAGCACATTAAACACTTATCATCAGTTCAACTGAGAAGTCTGGTTCTCAGTGACTGACGCGGACCATCCCTCGGATAACAATAATCCTGCCACATACAGGCACATTTCAGCACCTATCTGCTGACACAATCTCAGAGATCATTGAAAAGGCCCCCTCAGGGGAATTGCCTGGAGTCATATTCCTGGATATTCAGAATTAGACAATACTCCAAGTGCAATGATCCTTATCTGCTCCAAGGGCACCAGATAAATAAACCCTAGTAGGTCACTGCTGTGTTTACACACCTATCACACAAGGCATACCGAGTCATACCTCCGGTATAATGTCAGATGAGGAAACGTTCCCCCTGCGTGCCTTCTGCCACTCTTTAACCAAAGAAAGTACACCCTGGCCAAGCTAGTGAAGCTGATGGAGCGTCCTGCGTGGAACTGAAAAACCAGCACCCAAACTGAGCAGATGCCTCATTTCCTTTGGGGAAAGGCAAACCCAAAAAAACAAAACAAGTGCGATTATGCAACCTCAGAAGACAACACTGGTTCCTTCTATGATTTGGGAAGTAGAGATAAGATGCATCTACTGTTCCTGTGTCAACAAGGGTGCTCAGCTTCCTAGGAAGATGACAGTCCTCATCTAAAAGCAGAAAGGTGAAAAAAACCATACACATGTGCCCCATTCTCAGTTTTTGAAAGGAACTGCAGTAACAATGCTCAGAAAAACAAGGCCCAGCACACAGATGCTGAAAGCAGGGCTCTGTCCCAGCATGATGCATGCATATATGGACATGGGTTAGAGGAAAACCACTAGCACAGGCTTGGGAAGGGCTACCTAAGCTCTCAGCCACAGTACGCCTGTACATGGAGACCACAGGGACACCACTGCTTTTCCCATAGTTACTGAGCTTGGGGGGGGGGGGGTTGGGCAGGGGGCAGAATGAAACCCTCTTTCTCCAAGAATTATTACATCACTACAAAGGGAGGGAAGGAGACTGGAAGTCTCTTGGCTATAACAGCCGCTGCCAAATGCTCAGGCAGCAGACCAAGTGCCTGTTGCTGCTTAGGGGGCACAGAAAGGATTGAACAACCCCCCAGCCCCCTTAGTGCACATCAAGCCTGGGGACAGGGGAGCACCCCACACCCTAGAGGTGCTCCAATTTCCCCCTTCTGCCCCCCAGCCTTGGGGGTGCAGAAACACCCTGCACTCTGGTAGTGCCCCAGCTGCTCTCAGCCCCCCACCCCCGAGGGTAGGGAAGACCCCACACCCTGGGTGTCCCCCACCATCCAGCCGTTGCAGGGAACAGCCCAAACCCTAAAGTACCACAGCCCACCACCCCCAAATACTAGAAAGGGGGAAGCCCCCCAGCCTGGGGTGTCCCAGCCCCCCTCACTCCAAGAGAAGAGGTGCGTCCCTAGCTTAGGGTGTCCCTACCCCCCTTATCCCCCCATGCCTGGGGGTGGGGAATCCCGCCATCTTGGGGTGCTACAGCCCTCCTCCCATTGGGGTGCGGGACAACCCCGGCTCAGGGCCTAGCAACCACC
>JANZLQ010000095.1:41429641-41442135 GCA_026212715.1 Elanus axillaris
GCCCTCCCCGGACAGGCGGCGGCCGCTGTTACCTGCCGCCAACAGCCCGCGGCCAGAGGCGGCCCAGCGCCGCCATCGCCCTCAACTCGTCCTGACAACACCGTCCTCCCAACAACACCACCTCCTATTGGCTCCCTCTGCCTCGGCCAATCATGGCCGGGTAGGAACGCGCATGCGCGCTGAGTGGGAAGAGGGCCGCAAAGGTCGATGGGACTTGTAGTCCTGGGGGGGTGTCTGGCCCGCCGCGCTGTTACCATGGCAACGGCCGCGGGATACGGCCTGGGCTTGCGAAGCGCCGAGGCCTCTTGCAATGGCGGGGGAGCTCATCCCAGTCGCAAGCCACCAACAGAGCCAAAGCCGCCTCTAAGGACTAATTTCTTCCTTGCCAGGACGGTTCTGCCGGTGTCGGCTCCAGCGTTTGGGCCCCTCCACGGCGGGAGGGCCAGGCAAGGCCCAGGGCCCTGCCACCACACAGGGCCCACACCGCCACCTCCTTCCCTACCCTCACCCGTGCGGAGTGTGCTCTGGCTACCCCCAAAATTGTCACCACAAGCAGTGTGGAGTAGGAGCATCCATTTTTGGAAGACCTGCCGGGCACCGTGACGGGCCCGGCAGAGGTTACACCAGTGCTGGGGCAGCACTGGACTCTGATCACCTTCCTCTAATGTGTGTATATATATATATATATGTATACAGAGCAGCAGCATGTAGGGTGTGCCAAGGCACTTACAGAAAGGTTCAGCCTCTGCCTGTCCCTGAGTAGGTGAATGTGATTAGCGGCATTTTATAGAACAGGGAAATGAGGTGCAGGAGGAAGAGGAGGATGGCCGGCTGCAGGGTCAGAGCGTGAGTCACCAGTAACCCGCAGGATCTCAGTCATCCTTGCTGTCTACTCTGATCATCGAAAAGATCCTTCAGATTGCTTTGCTGGAGGCAAGCCCAGCTATATCGCCAAGAGCATGTACCAGCGCTGGGTTTTTTCTGCACCGGTTTGGTGTGTTCCCACCAAAAGTCAGTACCACCAGTCCGACAGGGTGGGGGGATGCGACTCCAGCCCTTCCAAACCCGCAGCTGTAAAAATAAACCCAAGAGACATTCGCCATTTTGTATTTGTCCTCCTGTCCCGGTCCCTGGGGGCCACGAGTTCATGTTTTCAGTGCATGGTCACCCGTGCTGAGCTCCAACAAGCTCGTGGCGCTGACACGCTTGTGGCCTCTGGGAAGCTGCAAATACCAGAATGGTGAGAAAATGGTAAAAGGTGAAAAAGGAATTCCGTAACTCATCCCACTGGAAGGGGCAAAAAATCAGGGTGAGTCCTCCCGCTCCCCCAGCCCCTGGCAGGCTCCCCATGGGCGGGCTGCAGGGCTGCGCTGGGACTTGCTTTGACTGGCAAGTCTCCTTGTCTGTCACGTCGAGAGCCCTCCTCTTTAGGAGGGATTTAAGGGGCTTTCTATGGCTATAGACTACAAGGACAAATAGCACCCCCAAACCCCCGAGCTCAGTTATGAAGCTGCTCATGGGGAGAAGATGGAAGGAGAGATTTCGGTCTAAAGCAGATGAGCTGAGCTGAAGGCATTGCTCCATCCTTCCCACCAGACAGGCAAAAAAATGTAATCGGAGGAGCTGAAAAGCTGAGCAGCCTGCCAGCACTGGCACCCTGCATCCTGCACAGGCTCCCGCCGCCTCGGGCATCTCTTCCTTCTCCCCCTTTTGCCTCCTGCAAGATTTAAGCCTTTCATTTGCAATCTCGACTCCTGACAATCCTTGTCAATAAATGAGGTGAGCATCCTCTTCTGTCTCTCTCTCTTTGTGCGGAGGACTTGGAGCACAAGCTGTGATGTAGGGCATGCGCTGAAGCGGAGGGGAGGAAGGTGCTGTGCACGGGGAGCAAAATGGCCAAAAGATGTGTTTTTTCGAAGCTGATGGTTGGAAGGGATTTGAGAGGCGTTAGATGGGGTTGCAGGGAGAGAAGGAGGCATGGTAGCCTTGCAGCGGCATGGCATTCCTTGTGCTTAAATAACCCTGTTATATTGAGCATGCTTTGAGCACAAGGTTATGAAAAGCTGCCCAGCAATAAAACTTAAGGGACAGCTTCTGTTGTGATGCAATTGCAGTAAATGATTGCTGGCTCTGACTGAAGACCCGCTGTTGCTATGTGCGTGTCAAATCTGCTTGGATTTTCGGTTGCAGATCGAGGGGGCACCTGCACGCATCGCTGCCCGGAGGAGGGGGCAGGGTTTTCTCCTGCCTCTTTGCAATGGTTTCTTCCAGCTTGCTGCTGGAGGACGTTTACTGCTGAAGGAATCCAACCGGCCTTTCTGCGGCTATGCGGTGGGAGCAGGGGCGATCCCCTTGGAAATCCAGGAGGTTTGGGAAACGGAGAGGGTTAGATGGGATTTCAGTGGCGGAGGTCAGGCACAGGTTACTCCGCTATGCATTGCATAATCTTTTGTTTCTCAAGGTCTTCCTCCTTCCTAAAGAGAGACGTGTGGCAGGCAGCCAGCCCCGGCTCCAGGCTGCCGTATGTCTTGCAGACGCTCTGCTTTCCCTGCCGTGCCGTTTCTTGACTGAATGCAATTTGTCTGTGTCCTGCGGGGCCCTCAGCGAAGTCCCACTGCCTGTGGACAGGGACCAGTCCTCCCCCTCCTCGGAGGCTGCATCCCTGCCTGTGCTGAGGATTTCAGGGCTGCCTCCTTGGTTTTCTATTTGTACGACTGATAAAGCCTTCCTGCCTGCTTATTCCTGACTGTCCTGATAAAGCTGCTATAATTGTATCAGGACGGGGAAGCCAGGCGTAGCACAATAAATCCAGGTGCTTGCCAGCAGCTGAAGTGGCTTTTTCACATTCCCCCAGAGGGAAGTTCACTTTGCAGGACTGAGACTAAGCAGCACAAACATTTTCTTGCACGTATTTGAGATCAGGGCTTAAACAGACGTTCTCTTTATGTGTTTCTCGATGCTGCATTTTCTCCACTTTGCAGAGAGTGAATGACCGGGGGAGGCTGGGAAGAGCATAATAATATTTGCCCATTTCTCAGGAGTGTCGTGTGTCATCATTAATACTTGTGATCCCCGGAGGGAAGGGATTAGAGCTGAACAAATTATTATGGCAGGTTGGATTCTGGCTGCAGCACATCTCACGCTCCTCTCTGGCACCTCTCCTCCAAGGATTTGCAAGGAATTAGCAGATATCAAGTCCCTGCTACTCCCTGTGAGGGTCTAGGGCTCTGTGCAGAGAGGGGGATGGAGGTGCTGAGCGGCGATGGGACTCGCTGGGTTATGGGGAGGCTCATGGCCATCGGCTCTGGCGCTGAATCCTGCTCACGCTGACCCTGCTGTAAATGATGCTCTCGGCTCGCTTATTGAGACCAAATGTTTACCAGGACTTCTCTCGGCAGAGATGGGCTCACTGCTGCCCTGGGGGCTGTCATGGAGAAACGCTCCTGCCCATAATTCAAGGTGTCCCCGGCGGAGACAGGACAGGAGGAGGAGATTTTTGTCATTCCCAGCACCCTGGACGTTTGGGACATTAGCTGTCCCCAGCAACCCAGTGGGGATGAGACCACCATGGGAGGCAGGAACCAGTAGGCTGTTTGGGGCAGGGGAGACCCTTTTCTCTGCAGGGATGACAAGGGGAGAGCCAGCTTGGCTGGCCCGTCCTGGTGTGGCCGTAAGTGTGCCCATGCCATGCTGTCGCATCCCTGGGACAGATGCGGTGTCAGCACTGGCCTGATATACCACCCCCCGGGCTCTGTGTCAGCCCCATGTGGCTGCCTGTCACATTACCCATTGGGCTTTCTGCCCTCCACCCTGCCACATTGCATCTCGTCCTGTTTTTCTCCAGCTGTGACATGGTGCCATCAAGTTGTATAAAATCTGAGGCGCTGCAGCCCAAAGTAGGTCAGTAAGTTGTTTTTCCCCAGCTGGGTTATTCATCACAGTAGCAGGGAGGGTGAAGCCGGAGGACTCTGCATGGGTGCTCCAGGACAAGGCCTGGACCTGAGCAATAAATCGTCCTCCCAGGATTAATCCCCAGCATCCCTCAAGCATCCCCTCTCTGCTGGGAGCAGTTTCCTGGGGGCAGCCATGATTTGGGGGGGGGACACACCAGGATGCGAACATCAGCTTGGGGCGATGCCGTCTGCCTTCGCAAGCCCACGCCGTGTCCTCTGCCTCATGGGACACAGGGGCTGACGGCAGGTTCACACCGCGCCTGACTCATTGTTGTGCCTGGCCTTATGTAACCGGTGCCGAAATCTCGCTCTCTGCTGGGGGCGGCAGTGGAAGGTAGCCGGGATGGAGTGGGGGGGCGAGGGGGAAAAAAACCCAGCTCATCACCATGGTTACCAGCATCTTTGCAAAGTTCTTCACATCCATCTGGTTTCATTTTCAGCCCTTTTCATCTCCCGGAGAGAACATCCCTTGATGTTTCTGGCTGCATCAGCCGTGGCAGACGGCGTGGTGGGTTAGAGAAGGCGCGTGGGAGGTGGGAGACGGATGCGCTTTGCCTCCCAGCTCCTGAGACGAAGCCTGACATTGAGTTGAGTCGCTTAACCTCCTGTCCCTCCATTTCCCACCTAGTCGCTGAACGGCTCGACCGGGATGTGCTCGCTGATAGGATTTGAGTGGTGTTTTCCGAGTGTGATCCCCAGCAGGGACTGCCACAGCCTGGACCACGAGCTCCAGCCTGGGTGTCTCTGAGTGCAGGTATCTGCCATCTTGAACAGCCCCTTTCTTGCAGCAGGATCCAGGCTCAGACCCAGAGCCGATGAGGCTGGAGAGCAGCTGCATGGCCTGAGCCCAGACTCCTGGATCTGCCTGCAGAGCTCCTGACTGCCAGAGCCTTCCAGCAAATCAATTCTGGAAATGAACAGGATGGACTAATTGAGTTAATCCTGAGAAGTTAATCAATGTTGAGGCGGTTTGGCCAGAAGTCCTGTTTATAATCCATATAGAGATCATTAGTACCTTGTGAAATGGAGGCGCAGAGCGAAGCCAGGCTTTATGGAAAACAGAGGCAGAATCACATCAGGTCGCACAGGCTGAGCCCAGGGGAACCGTACCCAGTGCAGGTGCAGGATGCAGCCTGCCAGCCGTGGGCAGAGCTCGCGGAGAGCTCACAGTCGTGCTCACGGGGTCTGTGAGGCTCAGGGTCTGCTTGGTTTCCCCTCTCCCCTCAGGTTTTCCGCCTGCCCCATCTCTCTGTTCAGCATTAGCAGCTCAGAGCTGTTCAAGGATCAGGAGCAGCCCAAGCCTGGCACCAAGTTGGTGCTCCAAAGCACAGCAAGAGCAGTGGTGTGTCTGTCCCAGTGCAAAGGCAGCTGGGCATCTTCCAGCCAGGGCTCCAGCCAGTCTGGTACCCAGCTCCTCGGGCTCATCACCCATCTGGAAGTGTGGCTCAGCAGAACAGACTGGCCCCTTGCCAGTGAGGTCTGGATTTGGCTTCTCCTTCCCAGGGCTCTGAGACCTCTTTCTCTTGCTCATCAGCTTGGATGGGTCCATCCCCAGAGGAGCAAAGGGTGCCCGGTGGGTCACATAGCTGTTTAGCACAGTGCTCAGCCAGGCTGCAGAGAGCGCAGAGGGGGCTGCCAGAAAGCTCGCGGTGCAGCCAGATCCTGCATGGATGTGCTTGTGTCCAGAAGCGAGATCGCCAATGCGAGCCCAGGCACCAAATCCCAGAGAGCTGGGACTGCCATGCCCCGTGTCGGAGGGAGCCTGTGGGGAGCTCCCCAGCCAGCAGCGAGGAGAAGGAACCCCCAGGACCAGCTTTGCTGCATTTCCAGTCTCTTCAGCACCCAGAGCCTTACACGGCATTTGCGTGGGAGTCAGGCCGCTGTCCCCGGCAGAGCCAGGCAAGAATCAAACACTGGCTACTGTCCTGAGAGCTGGCAGCGCTCCTTGGATAAGCTGCTCCAGCTTTGCCAAGGGAACTGTTACCCAGATCGCCTGCCTGGAGCAAACAGACTGGTTTCTCCCGGGGAAACCCACAAGCTGTGCACTGGGCTGGGGCTGGAGTGCCTGGGCTCCTTGCCGGCCAGCAGCTCTCGGCAGAGCCCGTCTGGCCCCCAGGAGCGTGCAGGGGCCAGGCTGGGCTTGTTGGGGTCTGTGGGGGTCTCTGAGGAGGGCACGGCCTTGGCTTCCCCAAACATAGTGAATATTAAACAATGCGGAGAGGGGGGCCTGGGCTCTCAGCCTGCCTCCGTCCCTTGCTTTGTTTTGCACAGTCTGCCAGCAAAGCGCCCATAATCCTGCCAGATGCACTCAAAGGCGTTGTTTGGGGAGCTAAGGGGCCTGCTTCTGACAGCATCACTGGGATTTAAATGTTAAATTCCTCCTGGGAACATGCTTTTCCTTCTCCTCCCCCTGTGGGTACCTGCAGCCGCTGCTCGGGGGGCAGCCAGTGCCCCCTCCTGCAGGGACAGGCCCTCTGCGCAGCACCCGCTCCGACTCTCTTTGCCCATCGGCATCAATAATTCACCGTGTTTAGCTTCATCAATAATAAACGCACATCAGGCTGCCAGCCAGGGGAGGCAAGAACCTCCCCAGCCCCCCCTCCGCAATGCCAGGACAGCATCAGGCTCTGGTCCCAGCACCGATACCGCTGGTGCCACCAGCCCTTTCCTACCTCACATCTGCCTTCGCTCACATCTGGCTTCACCTTTGGCCAGGCTCGGTGGTCCCGGCATCCTCAGCCCCCTCGCAAAGCCACCGGAGCGCATCTGGAGGAGCAAATGTCAAGGAATGAGCCTTGGGGACAGCAAGGGCAGTGCCACATCCACCCCAGCCCGTGTGGTTCCAGGTGGGGATGGGGGGAGGAGGTTTCCCACCCCCCCCCCAAGCAGACATTGAGTCACTGCCCACCTCCCCCCCGGTTCTCTTGCCATATTATTTTCAGCCTTGGTTTGCGGTGTGTCTTTAATTAAAACCTTCATCTCCAGTCCCTGTAATTCCCATCTCTTGCTATTTGTATTGGTGGTTTAGACTAGAGAGAGATATATATTTAATTGGTATAAATAATGCATTTTCATAGCTGAATCTTTCCTTAGCTCCATTATTTGGTGCCAGAAATAGCATTTTCATTTCAAACAGGCTTTTCTTTGCGTGTTGCCTCCCTCGGCCAGAGCAGATCCCTTCTTGGAGGCCCGCGGCTGCGTGCCAGGGACTGCATGGGTCTGCAGCCGCTTGAGTTCATCTCTGCTGGGCATGCATACGTCACACCGGCTCGGTGACAAGGACATGGCCCAGACAAAGCTGGATGGGGATTGCTGGGTCCATCTTTGATCTGAAACAGAAGCCCGTTTGCAGTTGGCTGAGGAGGGCTGTGCGTTTGGGGAGCACCACGTTCACCCCCCGATGCATCCCCAGAGGCACACTCTGCCCTCCCTTGCACTGCTGCAGCTTTGCCCAGGGCTGGCAGCAAAAGCGGGGGGGATGGGGCTGTCCCTGGTCCCCTGCGCCACAACCAGGACCCCCAACAGGTCCCCACTGGGTGCTGGAGCTGGTGACTAATGCCCCCTTCTCCTTCCCCCCCACTCTTGCCTTTATTGCAGGGAGCATAATGCTGAACAGCATCACCGATGGGCTCCTGTGCTGCCTGATGGGCAAGACGACAAACGCCGTGGGGCCACTGGACAGTGTTGAGTCCAGCAATGGCTACAGCTTCATGGAGGTGAAGCCGGGGAGGATCCTGCGGGTCAGGCACAGCATGCCCAACCGCCCGGCCCCAGAGGGGCCCGAGGAGAGCCAGCCCGGGGAGCCGGAGAGGGGCACGGTGCACTGCAAGCGCAAGATCACCGTCTACCGCAATGGGCAGCTGGTGATCGAGAACCTGGGGGACGCTGTCCGCTCCGAGATCCTGCACTGCCAGAACAGCTCGGGGGAACCCAACAGCACTGTGGAGCTGGAGCTCTCTGACCTGGCCGGCCAAGCTCCTGCCCAGGGTCCCGCTGGCACACCGGGATGTGGCACACGGGAAGCAGCCACTGCCCCTGGCAAGCGTCGGAAGCGTAAACCCAAGAAAGTCATCAACATCGACTGCAAGAAGCAGATCACGAGCTGCAAAGGGACACACAGCGATGTGGTCCTCTTCTTCATCCATGGCGTGGGCGGCTCCCTGGACATCTGGAAGGAGCAGCTGGACTTCTTTACCAAGCTGGGCTACGAAGTGGTGGCTCCTGACCTGGCCGGCCACGGCTGCAGCTCGGCTCCCCAAATTGCTGCCGCATATACCTTCTATGCGCTGGCAGAGGACATGAGGGCCGTTTTCAAGCGCTATGCGAAGAAGAGGAATATCTTGATAGGACACTCTTATGGGTAAGGGACCAGGGAGTCCCAGGAGGGAAGGGATGGATTCATCCCCCCTCATCCTCTCCTTGGCAGCAAATGCCCAACAAATCCTGCACTTCAGGGGCTGAGAAGCAGAGGAGGAGTGTGGGGTTTCCCATTCTGGGTTTATCCCTCAGCTCTGATCTCCTACATCCTCTTGGTGTGTGTCCCTGTGTCCAGCTAATCCCAGAGCCCATCCTCCAGCAGGGAATTTGGCAGAGCACAGCCTATAAATAGAGTAAGCCCAAGAAAGTCAATTAGGTGGAGACTAAGCAGTGCAGAGAGCAGGGCTAGGAGAAGAGGGAGCTGGAGCCGGGCTCTGAGCTGGGCAGGATTAGATCAGAAGGACAAGGCTGGTCCAGGCTGGCAGGCACCCAAGCAGGTCCCAGCACCCTGCTTTGGTCTGCACAGGAGTGAAACTCCAAGCTCAGCCCCGCTGCCCGGGCTGGGGGGCTTGACTGGGGTTACCCTGCACCAGAAAGGGGGGGAGCACAGCTCAAACGAGGGGGTGTAATCCAGCCATGGATCCTTGGGATCTGCCTTGGGATGCAGCATCCTCCAGTGCCATGGGGTCAGAGCGTGGCTTCCATCTCTCTCTCTCTCCCCGCAGGGTGTCCTTCTGCACCTTCCTCGCCCACGAATATCCAGACCTGGTCCATAAGGTGATCATGATCAACGGAGGGGGCCCAACAGCGCTGGAACCCAGCCTCTGCTCCATCTTCAACATGCCCACCTGCGTCCTGCACTGTCTGTCCCCGTGCCTGGCCTGGAGCTTCCTCAAGTGAGTGGCTGTCCCGGCACCTGGCGTCCAGCCACCGTGGGCAGGGACATCATGTCCTGCCAGCAGCGTCCCCCACACTCCTGCCCCCCTGATGCCGAGGCACTGCAACGGGCTAACCCTCTGCCCGTGCCGGCTCTGTCCCACAGGGCTGGCTTCGCTCGCCAGGGTGCCAAAGAGAAGCAGCTGCTGAAGGAAGGCAATGCCTTCAACGTGTCCTCCTTCGTGCTGCGTGCCATGATGAGCGGGCAGTACTGGCCGGAGGGTGATGAGGTTTATCACGCGGAGCTGGCCGTGCCCGTGCTCCTGGTCCATGGCATGCATGACAAGTTTGTCCCGGTGGAGGAGGACCAGCGAATGGCCGAGGTAGGGGATCAAGTGGGGCTGGGGAGGTGGGCGAGGGCTGGGGTACGCCTGCCAGCACATGACAACGCAGGCAGGGGGGCTCGTCCCAGCACTGATGCCTGCTGCTGCCACCGTCTCCCTCCAGATCCTGCTGATAGCCTTCCTGAAGGTGATCGACGAGGGCAGCCACATGGTGATGATGGAGTGTCCTGAGACGGTGAACACGCTGCTCCACGAATTCATCCTGTGGGAGCCCGAGACACCAGCTGGGGATGGGCAAGGGGAGAAGAAATAAGGCAGCAGGACGCGGTGACCGGGCTGCTCCGATGGGAGAGATGTTTCAGAGCGGAGAGGGGTTTGCGAGAGCAGAGGGATGTGGCGGAGGCTGCCCTTGCTGGGAGCTCGGCCAGTTTTCTTTCCCGGCCGCATTGGAGGCTGGTGGTGGAGCACAGAGGCTCCCCAAGGCAGGGGTGCGCGGGGCCGGCAGCGGGAACATGGCAGACCTGGTCCCCATCCCCTCGGGGATGGCATGGCAGCCACTGGAGTGTCTTCATCCTGTTTCTTTGTAGTATTATTTTCCTCACGCAGCGACCCCCCCAGGGATGGAGAGGAGGCAGCCGCGTGGAGACTGGTCCCACCTGCAGCAAAAGAGGAAGAACTTGGAGGGGTTCCTCCAGGGAGAGTGTGTCAGCTCCAGCACCTTCCCAGCCAGGGCTGGAGGAGCTGAGCTGGGATTGCTTTAAGGGGAAGCCAAAGGCTCCTCAGCCTCAGCAGCGGAATTTGCCTCTCTGAGCCCTGCGGTGCCTCGCTTGAGCCATCTGTGGGGCCAGGAGGACAGGATCACCATTTTTGCCAGCAGCCATGCACATGGCATCCAGCAGCTCCGGCCTGGCACTGGCAAGGGTCTGCCTGCACAGCTAATCTCTGCCTGGCCAGGAGATGAGGACGAGGAGGTGACCTGCTCCAATGGGCACAGCCAGAAGGACCACCAGCTCCCCCGCCGTGGTGGGGCTGGCTTGGCTGTGGTGGGCAGCACAACGCCAAACCTGAGCTCTCCCGCGGTTCCTGGTGCCAGCGTCCGTGCAGTCACATCCCCAACCACCATCGCTTTAGGTACCGCAGCACTGGCTTCTGCAGAGCTTTCTGCTTCCCTCCTGCTGCCGCATCCTTGAGATGCTCAGAGCCATCACCACCATGCAGCGATTCCCGCAGCTTCCAATCCACTTGCCCTTCCCAGCTTCCAGCTCCTCCATGACTCCGGGACCCACCACCCACTCCCGGACCACATGCCCACCAGGATCACACCTGTCCCTTGTGCACTGGGGGACCAGCAATACACCGTCCCGTCGCCACTGTGTCCGTCCTTACCGATGACTCCGGTAGGGATCCGTGGGATCTTGGAGCAACATTGGAGTGACAAAGCAAACGGTGACCATCTGATTGCAATAGACAACAGCTCGTTACCTGCTGATACTATTCTGTACATAACCCACCGGTCCCATCATCTCCTCCCCTCTGTGCTTCGCATCCACTGCCAGGAGCCAGGCAGGACCGAGAAGGTACACGAGAAGTGACGAGTGGGGACCCGGGTGCCGTTGTGAGGTCTGGGAGCTCCCGGCCGCACCGGGATGGGTGGGAGCCCGAGCGAGCCAGGAGGATGCTGTGCTCAGGGGATGGCCCCAGCCTCCCCGTTACCCCAAAGAGCGGAGCCGCTCCCTGCTTTGTTTCCCTCTTATTTACCCCCCTCTAAACCAAAGAAACAACCAGTTCCGCGGAAACCTCACCCTTGGCCCACGTCCCACCCAGACCCCCTTGCCCCAAACGGGGCTGGCACCCCACCAAGGCACCCCAGGTTGGCTTGAGGGGCTCCTGGCTGGGCAGGCCTGCTCCAACCGGAGCCGGCACCCACCCGCAACACGCCTTCCCCAAGGCTGAGCCCATCTTTCTCCCCAAACTGAGCGATGTAGAAGAGGAAGGGTCCCTCAGAGCCAGCCCCGGCGTGACGGGGACCCTGCGTGATGAATGTCCCCAGGCAGCCCCCCTCCGTCCCAGCACCGGGGCAGAGCTGCCCCTCTGCCAGCGCCTGCCCCTGCCCACTGCTGCCACAACCTGTCTCATAATGAGAATTTTAATGACGCTGCATTCAGACCGTTTCCATGAGCCTTCCCCTGCAACACCCCTCCCACCCCATCCCAGGCAGGGGAGACTCCGCAGCACGGCCGGGGTCTGCAACGAGGGTACCCAGAAATGCCACCATGCCCCAAAACACGGCTCTGCCCCTGCCGTGACCCCCCCCCAGCTGGCTTCAGGCAACTGTCGGTGCCCAGCTGCGGGCCACAGCTCTTCAACCTCTGTTTGCCACGGAGTCTGTGCCGCTTGTACCCACATCGCTTGTGCTAAGACCAAGGCAAACCACGCACCATAACCCCGCCGCTGAGCCACGCGCTGTGTTAGTGCCATTTCATACAGTAAAGCCGTGTTATATTCTCAGCCGTGTCCGACTCGATGACTGGGAGAGATGTGCCGGGCACAGGGTCTGTCCTAGGAGCACGGCAGAGCAGGGAAGCGAAGCCAAAAATCACGTACAGCTTGGATTTCTTAGCAAAAAAAAGGCCTGCAGTGATTTATTTGTCACCCTTTAGGGAAATATAAAAATAGAAAAATTCTTGCCAGCGTTCACGACATAAAACCTGCACCTGCAGTGCAGCTGCCTCCTTGGACAGGGCAGAGGGGAGGGGTAGGCGGGGGGTGCCCCCCAGCACCCCAGGGTGCTCAGCGCCTGCCCTGGATGTCCGCCGGCCGGAGCTGCCGCTCGCCCTCGGCCAGGAAGATGCTCATGGCCCTGTGCAGCATGTGAACGCCCAGGCGCTGGCGTCGCTCCGCCGGCCAGCTCGCCGCCACGCCGTAGCAGTTGCCCTTCCTCTGGTTGGTGATGGTCCGCAACCCTGCGGGGATCGGGTCAGCACCCACAGACCCAGCCCCCTGCTCCCCATCAGCACCCACAGGGATGGAGGCACCCCCCCACCCCCGGCAGTTTTTCCAGCAG
>JANZLQ010000095.1:41499038-41511006 GCA_026212715.1 Elanus axillaris
GGGAGGCACGAAGCAGGAGGGGGGGGGGGAAGGGGGGGGCTACCCCCCTCCCTGGGAGATTCCCAATCCAGGCAGGGACCACAAAAGAAACTCCAGCAGGATTTTTAGCAGCCATTTCAGGGGAGGAAACAGCCCACCCAGCCCAGAGCAAGCCAGAAAAACAGAGCCCTCCACCCCAGGCCTTTATTCCTTCAACAAGTTAACAGGGTTTGATTGTTTTAAATTTTTAATTGGGTTCAAACACAACAAACTTCTCACAGAAAGGGGAGACACCGGGTGCATTCCTCCCTGCCTTTACCGGCTGGGCTTGGGGGAGCAGGGAGTGGGGGGGGGATGCTGGCAGGAGCTGGCCCAGCTCCTTCAGCCTGGTTCTGCAAGCAGGGTGCCGAGAGGGCTGGAGAGAGCCCCGAAACGGCTGCAGGCTCTCGGCTTCAGCTTGAGCATCACCACCTCAAACCCCTTTACCACCAAAGTGCAAATGCCGTGGCAGCCTTGAAGACTCCTCCAACCCTCCCTGCCTGCTTGCAGGCGATCCTCCGCAGGGGTGGAAGCCACATGCTGCCTGTCACCTGGCTCGGGATAAACCCTATTTGTTTAGTACCATCAGAAGAAAGCCCAGCGGGATGCCAAGGCAGCCACGAGCTTGTCTCAGCTTGGCAGCCCCGGTTATACACACAGGCAAGCACCAATGGCAATGGAGCTGCTGCCTGGTCAAGGGTTTCGACCTTAAGAAGGAATTTCACTCCCAAAGGAGACCAGAAGAGATGTGAAAAGGGAGAGGGAAGAGAGGAAAACCCAGCGCCTGCTCAAGGCGAGGGGCAGGACTCCGCCATGCCTCTCCAGCCATGCCCGGGTGCTGCCACGGCCCTCCCAAGGGAGCTCACCGATTTTTTTTTGCCTGGGCCCTCGGACAGACCTTGTGGCTCCGGCTGAAGGGGAGCAGAGGCAGCACAGCCAGGTTAGTGCCCTCAGTCCAGCGGCGGGGGAAGCTGCTGAGCTGACAGTCTCGCATCCCCTTCCACAGGCCCACAGGACAACTTCTTGCCTGAGCCTGGGGGCAGGCAGGGGAAGAAACGATGGGAAAAGCAGCAGCTTCCCTTCTTGGGGCAGTTCTTGGGTAGTGCGGGCTTGCAGCCCCTCCAGGAACCCTCTTGTCGCACCAGCAGTGTGCGAGGCTCTGGGCAAGGCCACTGGGAAAGTCACACAGAGAAGTCTGGCACCAGTGTCCTGCACAGACAAGGAAGGAACCACACTGTGCTGTGTTATTTCTCCCATTCCTCCTTGAAGATGGAAGGTTATTTTCTCTCTTCCCCACAACACCGTGCTGACAGAGCTTCTGCTCCTTTTGTGGTTCCTCCTCCCCACCTAACGCACCACCAGTGGAAATCAAGAGGAGAGGTGGCCGGCAGCAGGCAGGACCAACAGCAGTCCCAGTCTGGAATCTCTCTGGGGACATCCCAGCACCGGGGATGACAGAAGCAACAGAGGGTGGGTGCCTTCCTCGAGCCGGTTGCAAAAATTCACCCTGTAGAGCACGAGGGTGCGGCACAGCCACCGTAGAGACAGGGGTGAATGCAGTTTGGCTCAGGTCCAGTCTGTGAGCAGGTTAACGCACGGTGCTAGCCAGTACGGGGTCCCTACCTCGGCAGGCGGCAACGCTGACGATGGACCTCGCAAGCGCTGCCCGTGCTGAAGGTCTGGAAGCAAGTTAGTAGCTTTTTCTGTAAGACAACAACCGAATTTGGAAGCACAAAGGTAGTGTTAGTCTGCCCGGGTAACTATGCACCAGCTGCCTGTGGAGGAGTGAGCACGGTGGGGGGACAAGCCGTCAGTGAAGACGGCAGGACACTGCAGGGTCCCGAGGTGAGCTGTGGCCTCGTGCTTATCTTAAATCCAAGAACACAGAAAGACAGAAAGTGGGGCCAGGGAAGGGAAACAAAAGGAGTGGAGGTTCCTTGTGTCTCCTGTTTTCACTGGAGCAGAGCCCTGGGACTCCAGCCCACTGTCCGTGGGGATGATCAGCTCTAGTTCTACTTTTGGCTGTTGTAAGCCTTGTGCCTCTGGTTCATGGGGTTTTCTGGAGACTTCATCCACTCCTTCTTGAGGAGCTGCTTGAGCTGGGACAGGCGCATGTTGGGGTTCTCTTGCTTCAGGCGTGGCAGATTGACCTCTTCAAAAGCTGTGAAGGCAGCTTTCATCCGGCGCTCAGGGTGCCGGTCCAGATCATTGGCAACACTGCCGGGAAGGAATTCAGAGAGACATGCGTCAGGGACACCTCCCTGCAGGCACCAGCCACTCGCCCCACTCTGATCCCCTGTCAGTGCAACCAAGTGCATACAGAATAACTTGGGTGATAAAGCAGAAAACCCCGTGATACTTCCCCTACCCACTTCAAATACTCTCCACAGAACAACAGGGCATGGATGTGTCCTGTTCTTGCTGTCGAGATAGAAAGTCACAGTCAAAATGTAAAAAGAAGCCAGTTCTGGGGGAGGGCGCATCTACAAGAATTTCTCGTAAGGGAAGCAACACCTTCAAAGGAGAGCACCGCTATGATATGGCCACATACCTGAGGACAGCAATGGCATCTTCAATCGTCCTGGCCTCCACCGATCCTTCCTCCAGTACCCTTCTGTTGATGTTCTCTTCCAAGGGCACCTCCAAGTGAGTCTTTTCCTTCTCCACTGCACAGAGAGGGCGGAAAGGGAGAGCCGTTAACGCCACATCCAGGCTGTGCAAAACCCTCAGAAGAGGGTTTTCCAAAGCACTCTGAAGAAAGTGCTGAGAAAACTCAGCCAGAGTTCAGTCCCAGTCCTGGAAGACAAGAGTGCCTGCTCTGCTGCTCTGTTTCTCCACTCAAGGTTACAGGGGGGTTCTTTTTCCCCCCCATTTGGGTGTTAGACACAGACACAGCAAAGCATGCAGCACAGAACAGACGCAGGCAGCTCTTGCTTTCCAAACACTTTGTCCTTCAGTGACAGTAGGTGAAAAAGGGCAAACAGCCCCCCTGCCCGCTCCCCAGCCCCCCATGGCCTTTCTGTGGTACCGCCAAACCTGTATCTGCATTCTCCTTCTGCTGCTGGTCTTTTCTGATCGTCTCCTCAATTTGGGCCCTGGTGACTTTGCCTGGAGTGACCTGCTTCGGTGACTTCCCTTTCAGCTTCGAGTCTTCCTCCTCCAGCAGGCGCTGCAGCTCCTTCTTGCGCTCCAGCTGCTCCAGACGCCGCTTCTCCCTCTCCTCCTGGAAGGGAGAAAGGACCAGGTCACCTCCACCCTTACAGGCAGAGGGATCCAACTATCCCTTACAGGAACAGGGAGGCCTGCTTGAACAGGAACAGGCACCTCACTTCTGTAGCTAATGCAGCACTGACCTCACCTTATCAGAAGGGACGTCGGCTGGTTCCCCCCAACCTCCAGTGAGACAGCGAGGGCCTAGCCTGTCCCTTCAGAATAGTAATTCCCCTGTCCCTGCTCCATCTGCAACCACACCCTGGCTCCCTGTGATGTCGGTACTGCGAAACACAACCCTGCTGTTGAGAAGGAGCGGGAGGTACCAGCCAGGACTGCTGACAATCAGATTAAGTTTTCCACTTTAATTTTAATAAGTGGTCGGAGGTTGAAAGTTCAGCAGTTGTTCGAGACAAGCCAGTCAAGAGGCTGAATTAGTTCTCAGGCCTGGCTCATGCTCTTCCTAAGAGCTGGGACAGGCAGTTAGACAGAATCCAACAAGCAGTCCAGCTCTTGTGGCAATTTTAAAGTGCTCCAGAAGGAGTCCAAGACCCACATTACCCTCCAAGGCCCAGGGAAGAGGGTGACAAGACCATGCAACAGGCCCTTAGGGGCTTTCAGCACTTTGGCTTCAAGTTTTTTTTTCCTTCTCTCCCAAAGCCTGTAAGGTCTGGCAAAACAAAAGAAACAAGTGAACATCTCTGGGGCAGCATCACATGCTGCAAAGCATTTCGTATTTAGGTTAGTTACATGGACCCTTAATTATGGCTCTCATCCATTATTCACAGGGATGGCACAACAGACTGATCGAGCGTTAACAGAACGGGTTTAGTCAAAGGCAGCTGTGCAGCAAACCCACCCCAGCAGTAACGCAACCTGCTGTCTTCGTCAGTGTTTAAGGAGTAGGAGCAGAATTACGCACATTGGGGTAGGGCACACTTTGGAGACAGTAAGCAAGGCTGGTGTTTGAGACTCTATTAAACAAACGAACAAAAAAAAAGTAAGTTCCTCCACAGCTCAAGAGTTCAAAGAAAACTCATCAAAACACAGAATCAAAGCCCACAAATGCTGAATCAAAACACGCCCTTGGGCTGCTGCTGCTTCCGTCAAGGACCAGGCCTTTCAACCCGGCTGAGAAGGGAAGGGAAGGAAAGGAAAGCCTTGCCTAGCTCCACTCGAGCAGCTGGGGCCAAGGATGGGAAAAAAGCCATTAGGGATGAAGCCTTTATTACATCTGGCAGTCTTCAAATTCTTGGTCATTAAGTGCTTAGTGCCACTGCCTTGAGACATAATGCCCCGGCAACTGGACCGTGCACGATTTCAAAGTGCAAACTTGCTTATTTAAGACACTGGCTTTCCCTGCCTGCTGCTTTCCTGTCAGGCCTCTCCCTCTTCTAGTAAAGGTTGAGTAAACAAAACAAATGTACTTGGTCTCCCAGATTAGGAGGGGTTTTGGCCACTCCTAGAATGGGAAGGGTGCCACGAGAGAAGGGGGAAGACTGTCCTACGCCCCTAAAAATTTATGCACAGGGATATACCTGAACAAGAGCAGTCACGGGGGCTTTGCCCACCCTCACTCAGCAGAATGCAGGACAGCTCCAGGTGGGATCTCTGGCTCAACCACCAGCCTCTTGCTTGAATATCAGGAAGAATGCAGGAGAAACCCCCAAACTGGAGAGCTTAATGTGCCAAAACAGAAGGGGGGCTGCAGAAATCACTGAAGGTCCAGCAGTCAGAGAGAGTAAGCCCCTTAATTAGATGTAAAGCACGTGCAAGTGAAGCAGCACTGCGTATTCAGGATACTGGTACTGTGCCTAGAACATGGGCTTGTGCAAAGAAACCATCCCCATGCTGCTCGTCCCAACTCTGAAGCTCAGGGGTGACTGAACAAGGTAACCCCGAGAAGGTGCTGGCACTGTGAGCACCTCAACAAGGCTGCAGGCGTGGTTGGGGCTTGAATAATTCAGGAGACAGATAAGGAGTGGATACACAAGTACTAATGACCTAAGGGAAGGGAGCGAGACATTTCAGAACAGAAATGTTATTTATAGTTAGAGAAGATTATCTTTTACCCCTGCTTATTACAGAAAGGGAACTGTCCTACAAGGCAGCTAGCTCAGCAGCCTGTCTCACATCACGCAGCCCAGCTGGGACGACGACACATCTGACAGAGCAGAAATTCAAGGATAATGCTCTGCTGCTGATAGCTCCTTTCAAACAAAACTCTCCAAAGAGGACACATCCACTTCGCGAAGGAGAAACAGAGGCCCACGTAGGGTGCAGAGCCTTCCTCCTTGCACTGCGTGCTGCAGGGGACCTCCAGTTACTCCTCTCCCCCAGCTGCTGGGGTAAGCTACTCCCTGCTCTCTGGCATTTACAATTGAGTTTCTATTCATGGAAAGTAAATAAGCTGGCACCATTACTAATTTGTCACAAGACCTGCAAAATCTACGTGCTCAGGTTTCCCCAGTGGCCCGTCACGTCCAGGTCTGCTCTGCACCTTCCGCGGTGCTCAGAAGCAGCAGCTCTGAGCCAACCCCAAATCCCAAGGGGCCTGAAGCTGTCGTTTTTGAAGACTTTTCTCAGGCTGGGCCAAAACAAACTAAACCTTTATGAATCAGCTTAAATGTCCTGATGAAAGAGAGGCTTGGATTTGTCTAAGTGAAACGTAACACAAAGCTATTAGAGAACTGGAAAGGAAATGAATAATTTTCTCCCTCAACATTGCTGCTCTCTGCAGGGCACTGGGAGGAGCAGGGGGTGAGATTTCTTTAGCTGGACACTTCTGTTTCCAAGGATTTCTGTGTTAAAATGCAAGCTTCCAGCCTTGCAGGGAACTGCCTGAGCAAGGAACAATTCATTAGCTTTCAGAACAGCTTCCCACCTGCTAGACAGAAGGAGAATAAGGTCCCACGCACATGGCTTTGAGAGCAAGCGGTCAATTGAAGCAGCAGCGCTCCCAATCAACCTCTTAGCGTGAGGCCCCAAGGAAGGCTGGAGAACATGCTGCCAGCCTGGTGAAGCACGTCGCTTCTCACACGGCAGAAGGGCAAAGCAATGAAAACATGACGCAGTCAGGAAGCGAGCGGGGCCTAACTGACCTGGAGTACGTCTAAGTGCACACTGGGCTCTCTGAGGTACACCAGAGCTTTGAGACAGGATCAAACGCAGCCCTTCCATTGCCCACAGGCAGTCAAAGCAAGCATCGAAGGGATATTGGAGCCTGAGGAAGTTGGTTCTGGGGTCTGAAGCCCAGCCTGGTGTCGTCAGGTGTCTCTCCACTACATCTCTGTCCGCTGCATTGCTCATTCAAGCCATCAGATTTCAGTACTGTTTATCTGGTACCACACAGACATCCTCCAAAGAAGGAAGAACAGTCATTTGACCTGTCTCGCATTTTATCTGAAAAAGAGCTGGTGCTCACAGCTGAGTAATTCTGCACTGAATCAGAGGAGAGGGGGGAGAGAAAGTCACCACTCGCCTGTCTGCGATACCACTGCAGCTGGGACCTGTCGGTGCATAAGCCTGCCAGCCCACACCCCGTGACTGAGGCTAATGGGAACAAGAAAGGCATAAAACTCGCACCAAAGACTCACTGGTCCCTCATGCACTATTTGCGTTCTTCTAGCAGAAGTACTCACCCTGCATTTAACTTGAATCTTTCCCCAGACCCTCTATACACAAGTACAAGAAGTCTCCTCGCTCCCACATCACCCACAGGCTCTCCCTTCACCCTTCCCACCGAGGGCACCGAGTGAAGCTGCAGGACAGATCCCCGTGGGACAGCGCTGCCAATGCCACAACATGCCGGGCAGAGAGAAAGGGGCAAAGGGGTTTTGAGCCACTGCTGAACAAGGAGGAATTACTTTCCTGGCATATAGGCACTCAGCAAACAGAGCCCAGGCAAAACACAGCCTGAGTGGGGAGAAGGCTTTGTCCTCCCCTCAGCCAGACAGCCCCAGCGGGAGTTTGGGAAGGAGATTAGGAATTTGGCTGCGTCCTTCCAGCAAACACCTTGGCTCCAGCAGCAGTCCCAGCCAGGGAGATCTTCCTGTGTGTTCCCGCAGGGTACAGAGCGGCTAAACCCAAGGTCACTAGAAAGAAGGTCTGGCTCCATCTGCGAGACCTCTGCCCTTGACAGATACTCCACTGGTCCTTTCTTCCCATTACGCTCCAGCCAATTTAATGGTTTGTCACCCTTCCAAGCCTGCCTGCAGCTTCGCCCAGGACACACACGCGTCCGTGGCTGTTCCACCACCAGACACACTTTAGCTAATTGCACGGAGAAAACCACACTGTGATCAGGCTCATGAGCAGTGCCGTGCTTTAAGCTGCACTCTAACCTTGCATAGGAAGAGTGGGAAGGGACAGAAAGGATAAAAACCACCTGAATGTTAAAAGAAAAGCAGTTACTTAGGTAAAACCCCGAGCCTTCCAGCAAGAAGGATGTAGATGATGTGCTCTCCAGCCAGAGCTCTCCAGGGAAGGTAACGAGCTATGACTTGTGCTGAAGTGCCAGAGGAGGAATATACACATCGCAGGCTAGCAATGTTAGCTCAGATGTTCCTTTATGCATCACAGAGCCACCAAATAAATGTTAGTCTCTGTTAGCAGAGGATGGTTGCTCTTAGAGCGGGGCGGGGGGCGGGGGGGGGCAGCATTTAAATAAAGCCCAAAATGCAGAAAACCCAACAGCACAGTTGTCTGGTGACAGCAAATCTCACAACAGCAGGCGCTGCATTTTGAACACTAAGCTTCCCTATGCCCAAGTATTAACACTAATGTGCATCGCTGCTCCATCAGTGAGACCATCAGATTGCCAAGCAGAGCCACCAAACCCCAGAGCAGAAACAGAGTTCTGTGCTCTCATTGAATTCACTGAGGGTCTGGCAGTCATCTGAGGAGAGGAAAGGGATTAAAAGGGCTGCGTGGGGTCTGGTCTCAGCACATCCCAAAGGCTTTCTGCCATTCCTGCCTGCTGGTGGTGCAGGAATTCAGAGGTGCTGCACGGGTACACTGCAACGCCGTTAACGTGTTACCGCCATCGCCCGGAGAGCTGGGGAAGAGCTGGAAGAGCTGCTCAGCGCCGACTGCGAGGTGCTGAGATGATCCTCCTACGCACACCACCATCCCCTCCTCCGGGTGCTGTAGCTGAGAGCGACACGAGTCCCTCCTGCAGCATATGGCCGTGGCCAGCAGCGCTATTTCCATGCCAGCACCACCCGCGAAACAGCTACTTCTCCGGGGACATTTGACTCCTGTGAACGGTTTGGTTTCTGTCCTCTCTAGGATAAGGACGGAAAGTCATTTACAATCTGAGTCACACATTTCTTCCCTGCCCGGATGCGATGGGGCACAGGCAGCTGCTTCTGTTCTCCATGGGGATATTCCAGCCTGATGGCACTGGAGAAGCAACTAAGGAAGGTTTCACCGATTTATTTTCCCCCAGCGACCCCACTCATTCCCGTCTGTCGGCCACTTGCTTACCCACACAGAGCCCCAGCCTTTGCTTAGGCTGTGGTAGCACCTGCAGGAGGCTCTTGCAGCCGGAAGAGCCCATGTGCAGGCACAGTTAGACTCAAGAGCCTTTCTGGCAGGATAGCTCCCCACCTGAGCAGAGACTTTTGCTGCTGTGACCTGCAAGGTCCCCAGGGGGAGGTTTGTGGGAAGCAAACAGGCTAAAATGCAGCATTCAGGTAAAATTCAGACCTAGAGGCTACGGCTACGCTGATGCAGGGAGAGGGGATGGCTGAGGTGCTGAGTGGAAAATGCCTCACTGGTTTCTCTAAAAACCTGTCTGAGGCTCTCAGATGGACTCTGGTTTTCCAGTTAGCAATTCCAGCTCATGACACGGCTCCCCTCTCCAGCCTCCCATGCCCCTTGCCTGCAGGAGGCTGTTTTGGAAGCCCAGTCAAATAGGTCACTGTTGGCCAAGTCTTAAGTAGAGCAATAATAAGTCCTTGTTCCAGGAAGTAATTAGGCAGCATTACAGGATTCCATGGGGGAACAGCACATGGGACTCCAAATTCCAAATGTCAAGACACATATTAGGGGTGAACTCACAGAGATGTACACAGCATGCACCTATCAAGGTCACGGGGACGTGCTGGCTTCCTGCCTGCCCAGCCAGCGTGCTCGAGTACCAACACACAAAGTTCAGTAAGCACCGAATTCACAGAGCAGCACAAACCCAGTAACTCCATAAACCCCATTTATGTCATCAATAGAAGCCCTGCCTGGTTAGCAAGAGGGTAGAGAAATCATTTCAGAAGAGGCAGCTAAGTTAACACCAACAATTGTTTCTAGAAAAATCCACAGAACCAGAAGGTAGATATGTCTAACACTGATGCAGGACAATGTTAAAAACCAGATAACCGAAATGAGCACTGAAGCGTTCTGTCTGTTGAACACCCAGGGCAGAGCAAGCTGGTAAGAGATAACCAGAGAGAATTTTTCAAGAGGCACATATCCTGATGTAGGGCACACCAAGTTGGAGAAAAAAAAGCTTGTAACCCTTACCCCTGATGATTTCTTTTTCCTTCTACAAAAATAAATTTTAAAAAATTTAAGAAAGTAAAAGAAATAAACCAAAAAACTAAAGAACTGCTTGGTCAAAAATTAAGCCCTGCAGCAGAGTTCCTGATCTTTTACTTAATTCAATTTTAAATGATTCCAGCAATAAAGCTTTTACTGCCTCCCTCGGGAAGTCAGCTCTAAGATCCACCAGATTTCTGAATTACACATCAAAGCTTACACTTACTCCCACGCTCAGCTTCTTTTAGCTCCCAGAAAAGCCACTAGTTCCAGCTCTTCTGCCCGAAAGTAAGCGCAGGACAATGTGTGAAGACACAGCTACAGCTGGGGGACAGAGGAGGAGAAGCAACCCTTTCTAAGCAAGCCTGGACCTCATGGGCTTAGGAAAGGACCAGCTAGAAGATACCCTTCTACCTGACTAGTCATTCACCTTCCTTTGTTCCTTCCTCATCACGTGTTTGTCTTCATCCTTCCAGTAGGCATCTTCCAGCTCCTGCTGACGTTTGGCATCGGCTGCTGCCTTTGCCTCAGCTTTCCTCGCACGGGCAGCAGCCGACTTGGTATTTTCACCTTGGAACTTCTTGGGCATCACTCAAGGTGCTCTGTGGAGAAGAAAAGAGATTCAGATCCTTGTCCTGCCCAGGATCTCGGGCTAACCGTCACCTCGGGAAGCAGGAAAAGCTGGAGTTCACACCATGAAAACTCCCTTTTCTTATTGCCTCACACTATTTCGAGATCCTGGGCAGAACAGATCTAGGAATCTCCCTGCTCAACCCAGGAGGAAGTCTGCTCACTCCGCCCCAGATCCTCAGCAGGGGACAGTCCCTCCCGCCTATTTACTGTGCTGCAATGACACGACAAATCAAGCTGCTGGGTTCCTCATACTGAGTCAAAAGCACCACTGCCCTGCAAGCCAAAACACTGTCTGTTGCCGAGTCGAAACGAAGCTGGGTGCTTTCGTTCTGCATCACAGGCTCCGAGGGGAATTCGCCGCTGCCAGCAGAGCAGGATGAAGCAGCACAAATGTTTTATCAGGCCCTCTGACTGTCTGTACAGAAAGGCAGTCCCGTTGCCCCATTTAACCCAGATAAATGGCCACACAGATGTGCTGTATTAATTTCCCCTACATCGTCAGGGTTGAAGTCCTAAAAGCCAGGCGCAACGGGACCCAGAAAATTAAGTAGGCACTAGGAAAGGACCTTCTCCTCAGCACACTGCCCACGCAGACACCATGTTCTGGATCTTAAATCTTTACTTTTAATGGCAGATACCTATTTGTTAAACAAGAAAAAACAGAGAAGGGCTGCTGTTTAGGGCTGGCTGCTCGAGTCCCAAGCTTTTCCAAGCCTGGGCTGGGTTAAATCCCTTCTCCTCCCAGATACATGCTCTGACCCTTCCTCAAGAACATGATCTGGGCTGGGCCCCGGGGCAAGGCTGTGGGACAGCACAGAAATTCGTGGGAGGGCAAAGGACACCTCACCCTCCCCAGGGACTGCTCCCATGGCCATAAGGGCCCAGCTCCGCTCCATGTCCCGCACCCGGAGCCTGCCTGCCCCGAGCTGCACGACCCGAGGGCCGGCTGTCACCTGCCCACGCTGAACCCCCCCACCCCGGGCAGGAGGGGAGCTACCACGCAGCATTAGTTGTCATGGTGACCATAAATCACGTAAATCCAAAAATACCCACCTATAATCTGAGATGAAGCTTTTATTTCCCGAGTGAAATAATATTTTAAAAGCTGTCAGCCAACCGAAAAACAACCTAATTGTAGTCGCCCAAGTAATATATTAGCGGTAAAGGTTTCAATTAAAATGTCAAAAGTGTTTCTTAATTTTTTTTTTTTCCTTTTTTTTCTTTTTTTTTTCCCTCTGCTGGAAGCTCCCATCCCCTTTCGGGTTCGGGTCCTGGCCGCGAAGCCGCCCCGGCCGCCTCACCCGCGTACCGCCCGGCCGCGCCTGCTACGCGGGGCTGTCACCCCATCCTCCCCCCCCAAAAAACCCCTATTTTGGGAAATTCCTCCCTTCCCCTTCCTCCGGGGCTGCCGGGGACGCTCCCGGGGGGGGGGCTGGAGGACACCCGCCGGCTGCCAAAACCGGGGAACTGGGGCTGCTCCCCACCCCGCTCCACCTTCGGCATTTCCTTTTCAATTTTGTATTTTTTTTTATTATTTTCACCACCCCCCCCCCGAGGGTGTTTCTCGACCTCC
>JANZLQ010000095.1:41579093-41666277 GCA_026212715.1 Elanus axillaris
ACTGTGTGTATATATTATTTACCACCCACCCACCCCACCCCCCTCCAGGCATCAGGCATCCTTGATCTCTGTTGCTTTCCAAAGATTATGGAGAGTGGCCTCCTAAGGACATCAGCCCCCTCTCTTAGCACACTGGATGCAGGCTGCTGGCCTCTGTGGACTTGTATGGGCTGAGTGAGCTCTTGCAAGTAGTCCCTGACTTGATTCTCACCCGCTGAACAAACTGGGTGACAAAATTATCTTTTTAACTGACAGCGATGAAAAGGAATTCATGTGACAAAAGCATCCATCTTCCCAGAGCAAGCACTGAGTAAAACCTTTCTCTTTCAAATGTAGATTTGGTGACCTGCACATTTATCAAAGCAGCAAGTCTATAATGAGAGCTGTACAGTATTCTACAGAAGAAAGTTTGACCAATTATGCCACTATAATTGTATACATACAGATAACCTAACATAGCTATATTGATAGCATTCCTCTTGGGGGTGCTTAGTTCAGACTTAATGCAGTTTTTTAAATTTAGGTTGGACACTTTCCAAAACATCATGAACTAGTGTTTTTTAAAACTTGCTGAAGCAAAAATGTTTGTATAAAGGGTCATACCAATGTAACCACACTGACTTAAGTTCTCACTTTACATTCTAATTTTCCTGTTTATACAAATCCTTGTATGTCTCCGATGAAGCTAGCGTATTAATTGCTGTTCTCTTACACTTGACACTGATGGAGGCACTCTTGTTTCCTCATCAAGTCGTTCAGTATCTGCTCTCTTTGTCTCATTGACATCTTCTGGTGCATGTTTATAACCACAAAATGTTGTCACCTCTGTTACTGAGTGATACTTGCAAGGAGGGTTCAGGCTTTTTGACACACGTAGAAATGACTCATCAAAAGAACAGGCCAGTGCTGCTGCGGCACTGTTGTTCCCATGATGTGGTCATGATAGATCAGTCTTACAATAAATGAGACTGAACTGAGACTTAACAGGATGCATGTAAAGTTTTGTTTCTCAGTCAGCCTTTTTCTTCACAAAAATACTGTCTTGGAGCTACTGCTGTGTAACTAATACTTCAGAAGTTAAAAGTCTCTTGACTTGTTCCAAAGTTCTGTGGGCAGATTGATAGTTGAACACTCAAATACCTTAATGAGGCAGATAACTATATTGTAATTTCATGGGCAAGCTGAAGAAAAAGAATAATAGCCAAAAAAAGAAAACCCAGATAAGAGTGACAAAACTAGGCTAGTGGCCAGGAGCAGACTGCAGATCTCAACTTGCAGACGTGGGCTGTGCCATAAGTCTATACTTTCTCCTGATGTGCAAGCTTCACATTGTTGTGCCCAAGTGAGATGACCTAGTCAGGCAATATAATAAAAAATACAGTTATGCCTAAAAAGCAGCCTGAGTGCTAAAAGAATCACATATTCCCTGAAATGGGGCTCTGCAGAGAATTAGTAGAGGCAAAGAGAAGTGGGAAAGAGGAGGGAGGCCTCAGACTTTTGGGGTATATGGGTAATGGTTGTCAATTTTTGCAAGGCAAATAAAGAAGATGGGACCATGATTAAAAAAGGGGACACTGACATGGGCAGAGGTATCCCCTTTCTCTACTCCTAGCAGTGAATTTCAGCTCTAGCCCTAGCTCTTGTGTCTGTAGTGTGAGACTGAGGAGTAGGAGATGGATGTGTCTTGTATTAAATGGGGAAGAGAGAGAGGAATTTGGCTTCTGTGGCTGGTGACAAACCACCGAACAGCTGAATAAGTACGTGCATCTTTAGTAATGGTGGGCAGTTTGGGATTGGGTGTTATCTCCTGCACATCATCTTTGCCTCTGGAAAGATCTATGATGTGCCCTAAACATAGCCAAGATCAGTGCTATGGACAATCCTAAGTCTCAGTCCCCAAGTGTTGAAAAGGTGTTTGCTACGATGCTTGGAAGCTGGAGCATCAGCAGTAAACACTCTTCACCTTGCCTGCTTGGGAGGGAAAGTCCTGAGCCCAGGGCCCAGTAGCTGTAGGTTTGATGAGGTGATGTGAGTCATCTGAACGAGGAACGACATACACTCCTAGGTCAGAGACTAAGCCTGGGAGAAGAGGGCCTTCTCCTGCAGCCAGCTGCTTGCTTCTCCTGGCAGCAGGGGGAAAGGGTGTCTCCTAACATGCTGCCCACCCTAGGAGGTCATGGTGAGGATAAGTTAATCTATTTGGGTTTTAAAAAATACTGTATTATTGTCCACTTGTGTTCTACATGGCTCTTTTCTGTGACCTGAGATTCCTTTTTTTCCCCTACCTACATTTATCTCCTGGTTCAAACAGTGTCATGTTTACAGCCTGGTGGTGAAGCGATGCTGGAAAACATGACAAATGCATGTCTTGTTATTTCTTTGAGCTGCAGAGAGGAGACCCAACACAGGTGTGGGTGAAGATAGACTCAATAGCCAATGCTTGGCTATTAGTTACAGGTGCTGCTTCCCACTGTAGGGCAGTTGTCTTTATTGGGGTGTGACTGTGGGCTTTGTTCAGGAGGTCAGCTCTAAGGATGCTACCTTAAAGGTGTTTCACCTTCCGTCTGTTGAAAGTGGGAGTTTAAATGTTCATGTACAGGAAAGGATAGGGATCTCTGACAGGACGTGGATACAGTGTCTCCCGCGTAAAAGGGCTTTCAGGACAAGATAATGTTTATTCCAAGCTGCTTACTGCTGAGGAAGGTACCTCATCTCAAGAAGAAAGAGGTTACTAACAAGAGCGAGGAGGACACAGTCCATTGTTTTTCTTTATGACTGCTGGGAAGTGATGGCATCTACTTCGGAATGTGGGTTTAAAAGGTTGGTAACTCTCTCTCTCTGCCCCCCCCCCCCCCTTAAAAGAATATCAAGTCAGAGAGGAAATCCTTGTGTCATGCTATACTCTTGTAGGTCTGACCCTGCAGATTGCAAAGGAACAGTTAACTTATTCTTGATCTCTACTTGAGTTTTCTTCCTCTATTATTAAAATAACTCTTAGTACTGGTTGTCTTAAGCTGATTGTCATACAGGCTGCTTATTGATAGCTGGTCATTGCCTATGCTTTCTGTTGCTGGCATTGACCTTAGAAAGACATATTCATGTGCTCATGACTAAAAGGTTTACTCTGTGTTATATTTTAGCTAACAGGTTCTTAACAGCTCTAGTATGAGTTCTCTCTCCACCAGATCAGAAAAAAAACCCCAACAAAATAAATCAGTCTTGTAAGGTCTTAAAAATATTCCTTAATGTATATTAAACTGCATCACACCTTGTTTGAAAAAGTCTCTGAAATGAAACAAGCAGGAAAGTAGTAGAATATTATAGGTTCTAACAGAAAGCAAGAGTTTTGAAACATCAGGGTTTCAAGTTATCCCACGCTGTTCAACAGATAAAGCTATTACAGTTTGGGAAGAATGCAACTTCCTACTCAAGGATTCTTCTTTAGGAGGGTTATAAAGCTTTAATGGTGCCTTGCTTAGGCTATGTAGCTGGAGCCATTCTGCAACAAACAAGCTTAAAACTCCTCTTAAAAACAATTAAGTTCATCCACACAAGAGTCCTGGAACAGGCCTTTCCCTTAACTAAGTTATAGAATATCTTTGACAACATGGCTGTGACTCGAAAGGACAAAGCCTAGCAGCACAAGCAAATGACCATAGCAAAATATTTACTACAACAAGGTAGGAATACGGGGGGTGATATTCTGTTATGTTCCTAGATCACAGTGCAGCTGTGTGCAAATGTTTATGATGAAAATACTGCTCCCTTCCTTGGGAACAACCAGATAGAGTCAGAAGCTCTGGGAGAAGAGCAGTGTTGATTGAGCACACCCAGTAAATGGATTGATCCTTATGGCTTTCAGCCTGTGCTTTATAGATCCTTAGTAGATCCTTAAAAGGATAACCAAGAAAAGCAACCTCAGCTGTGTAAACTTGCAAGAAAGGCCCTGTAATTCCCACTTTTCCAATGGGGTTTACACCTCCTCTGGAACATATCTAGAAGTGGTAATTAGAAAAAAACAAACCACAATTAAAACCACTCACCTAATCTAAAAGGACTTACCAGATCCCAGCACAAATACTGGTTAGCAGTTGTAGTTTCTTTCTAGAAGCTTAAAAAAAAAAATCTATCTTTCACACTCGTTCCCCCTAAGGAGGCATCCACATAATGAAATAGGATGTACTGTGTGTTAACTCACTTGGAAATGTCCCAGTGTGGACTAAGTCACTTTAGTTTTATTGCCACATCAAAAGGTCAGTATGCTAGCTTGCATTAAAATCATAATTTCATTGTCTGCAGCAGGATTTTATTACACACTAGCTTCTGGGTTTTTTTCCTGTACTGCTGAAAATTTATGGGAGAAGTTGCTGGCAGGGTGGAGAATGATTATGGGACATGGCGCATTTTCCACCACTGAGGCAAAACCACAAATACTGTGCATGCGACCTGCAGCAGCTCACATCAAAAGGTGTGGAAAAACAAGTAGCATAGGCATCGCAGTCTTTGTGCTGAGACCTCTTTGTGGCAGACATGATCTGTTCAATTTTTAGCTACTATTCACTTTGCAGTATTCTCCTGTCGCAATGTGCCATGGAATTTATTCCTGATGCATCAGAACCGCTTTGCTGCTTGAAGGCTGGCTGCCACCAAGCCCTAATTTGATAGCTGTGAGAAGTGGAGGCTTTTTAGGGGAAAAAGATACTTTGTCTCTCCTCTCTTGCTAACCTCTTCCTGAAGTTCCAGTTCTTTTTAACAAGTTGACTTGGTAGAGTTTCAACTTCAGCAAGTCTATTAAAGGCCCGAGGTTAGAGTTAGGTCAAGCTTGCCCAAGGAGACCACCTTCCCTCTATAGTTGGTGGAGTGGGAGATACATCCTGCTTTCTGGAAGTGTATCTTGCTGGTGGACTTCAGTGGAGATCAGCTAACAGCTGCATGTCTGCTCTAGGCATCCCAAACTATGATATGAGTTAGATTTCTTGAAATGGTCTGGTGCAATATAGGCAGCTGGCAAAGGTTGTTTCTAAGTGCCAATGGGCTTGAACAGATGACAGTGGTTTTTGTGTGTGTGTGTGTGTGTTCGTCCCTTTTGAGCCACAACTAGCAGAGTTCCTTCATGATGAGGACTGGCATTTTGCAGAGCTGAGGAGGCCGGGTGGCTACTGTGTCCGTCTTGCGTGTCTGTTGTGCATACTGCTTTACTTGAAGTTTGCAGGAATTGCTGTCCCCACTCCATCAGGTGCTGTAAGCACCCACAGTTCAGAGATGGCCCTTGCTGCCCAAAACTTGTGACCTGTTAAAGTGCTGTTAGCGACTCTACTGTAACATCTCTGCCTCTGGTGGGCTGCATTGCCTTTTCTCTTGCCCTTTAAAATGGCAAAGCTATGAGAAGGTAAGCACCAAAACCTGCTTATCTTGCTAAATTACTATAATACGTAGTTGGAGGTGAAAACTGTGTTTACTTTTTAATAGCATTGCACTTGGGAAAAGAAAAAGCAGAAGTGAAAAAAATTGTGATGAGGTGGATTTACTTGAAGGCAGCTGCAGCTTCTGTTTGTGCTGCACTGCAAAAGAGGAGAGGGAAAGTACCAGTTGTTTCTCATCAACAAAATGGCTGCAGGTGCCTTGCACTGAGGTGAGGGCCTGACTCCAGGCTCAGCCCCTGCCACAGCTGTTTTAAATAAAAGTGTGCGCTCCAGGCATTGCAAAGTACATGGTATTCTGGGGTTTGGCTGTTTTTTGGGGTGGTGTGGATTATTTTTTTTTAAGGCTATTTATTAAGAAGTCTCCATGCAACCCTTGAGCGATGTTAACAGTGAGTGGGAGGCATGCCTGGCACCGAGGGTGAGCTTCAGCATGGTCTCCTGCTGGAGAAGGGGGCTGCAGGGTAGGCGGTGGCAGGCCTGGCTGAGGAGCGTGGGGAGCTACCGGGCAGGGGACTCCACCGTGGAGGCTGTGCCTGGGGGAGGCCTGTTCTGCTGGGGCGAATTTCTCTGTGGTTAAGCACGCTGCAAGGACGGAGGTGATGAGAAGGGACCTCAGGGAAGGTTTTGGACACGAAGGCCCAGGCCCCTCGTGGCAGAGCCGGGCGCCTCCACTGGGCGCAGCTGGGTGAAGGCCACCCTTGTGTGGTGAGAGCTGTGACAGCCGTGGGGCAGCGGGCTGGCACACCCACCCCGCCCCCCCTGACGGGGAGTGTCAGGGGCGCTGGTCCCACGGCGACGGGGTGCGGGCGGGTCGGGAGGCTGGCGCCGTAGGGAGAAACGGGGTGTCGCGGATGAGTGGCGGGGCCGGGGTAACGCGTTGCCGCTGACAGGGGCTGCCGGCGGCCTCCCTCAGGCGGGCGGGAGGAGCCGCCCCGCCCTCAGGCCGCGGCGGGAGAGGGGTGGGGCGGTGCAGGGCGCGCGCGGCGGAGCCGTGTTTACATTCCGCCGCCCGCTGCACGTTGCCGCGGAGCAGCGGGCTCCCATTGGCGGAGGCGGGCGGCGGCCCCGCCCCGGGAAGGCGGGCTGCGCCCTGCCGGGCGCGCGGCGCGTGGGGCCGCCGGCAGAGTCCCCCACCACCAGCCGCGGCGGGGAGCGGACCCGAGGCTTGGTGCAGCGGATCGGGATGGCGGTGACGGGGGGTGCCCCGCCAACGGCGCCGGGGCCGGAGCAGCGGGTGGCTCTTCCTGCGGGGCGGCAGCCCTTCTGCTCGCAGCTGCCCGCCGCTCTCCCGTGACGCCTCCGCCGACGGAGCTGGGGCGGGCGGGACGCGCGGAGAGGTTGGGGGGGTGTCCCGGCTGCGGTGATGCCCCCAGCCCGGTGTCACCCCGGCATCTCCCGGGCGCTGCTGCAGGCACACGCTGGTGCCAAGCCCTGGTGGGTCCGGTGGGACGCGTGTCCATCCACGGAGCCACCTGGGTCACGTCCCCGCAGCCCCGGCCTGCGGTGCCAGCAGCTTCCCCGGCCTCGACGCCCAGGGCAGATAATTATAGCCGCAGAGAAGCTAAAAATAGCCCTGTGAAGGAGGGCAGGTTATTTTTAGCCACGCTCCCAGCTCTGTGCCACCAGCCAGCCATCCCTGGCCCGTGCCGGAGCCTGCGGCTCCATGCCGGCCGGAGGGTCCGGTGGCCTTTCATGTGCTGCCAGGCTCCAGCACCGGTTTGCTTTGAAGCAGGTTTCCAGGAAGGCAGAAGCGGAGCAGCTCCCGGCCTTCCCGCCATGTCCTTGCATTTTCATGGAATTTGGGGGAATCTGAGCATCCGTGAAATGGCGGGTGCAGGGAACCCTCCGCCGGTGCAGCTCTGCTTGTCCCTACCTGGCCGTGGGACACCGACACGGGACCTCCGGCTGCGGGAGAGGGACGGAGCTGGCACTGACCCCACCGGAGACGGTGCCGGTGGCTCCAGCAAGGCCACAATCTCCCCAAGATGCTGTTGGCCAGAGACTCATGGGGAAACCGTGTCCCCTCCGCTCGCCCCGGCTCTGCCGGGTGCAGCCGTGCCTTTGCCTCCCACCACCACCCCTCACATCCCTACGATCAGACCCCCAGATCCCCCCCCGAGACCCAGCCGGGCGATCGGGCATCCCCTGCGCCCGGTGCCGGGACCCGATCCGATGGACCACGGCTCGGACCTTCGTCGGCAGCGGCCGGCAGAGCCAGGCCGGTGGTTTGCAGCCAGGGCTGCCCGCTGCTTGTCCTGCTGCCCGTCCCGCTGCCGCCCTTCCCAGCTCGACGGTTTGGGTCAGACACCGAAAAATCCCAGCTATTCCAGGCACGCGGAGGAAGCGTGGCTCCAGACTGCCCCGCACGCAGCAGCACACATTCCTGCCGGGCCAAGCGGGCAGGAGCTGCTCCAAGCCTCTCCCCAAAGCTGCTGGCGTGGAGGCCGCTGCCTTCCAGGAAAGCAGCCCCCATGGCACACGCTGCCGCCAGCCAGCTCCGGCACCGGACCCCGGTGCTGCTTTGGGTGGGAGCTGCTGGGAAGCCGAGAGGGGAGATGGGACCACTGCCAGGGCAGGCGGACGTCCCTTCCTTTTCTCCAAAAAGGGAAGAAACGCTGCTCTCGGTTTTGTTTTGCCGTGGCTCCATGGGACCGGAGCTTCCCGGGAAGTGGGCGACGGTGAACTGCCAGCTGCCGGGAGCTGCCAGCGATGGGGAGCGTCAGGGTGGTGTGAGCAGCCCCCCGAGGGTGGGAGAAGGGGATCCCCGAGGGGCTGTTTCTGCAGGCTGGGATCCCCCGGGGGGGGCTACGAAGGGAGAGCGAGGGGATCCTGCGCAGCCCCCGGGGGGTGACGTGTGTGTCCCCCTCCCACCCCAGCATCCTTAGGCAGGAGGGGGGGAAGGCGGCCGAAAGGCCCCAAGGATGGGTGCGAGGAGGTCTTCGCGGAACCCAACTCCGGAGAAAGCAGCAGGAAGGGTCAGTCATTCCCCAGCTCCAACGACATCCCCTCCCGCAGCCCCGCTGTTCCTGCAAGGGCGAGTGGCTGGGGGGGCCGCCGTGCCCCCAGGCTGGCAGCACCGAGACCACCCGAGCACCCACCGTGCCGGGGAACCGGGTGCCCCCCCGCAAGCAGACGCAAGGCTGGGCAGGACATCTGGCAAAATGAAAAGTGAGCCTTTTTATTGTGTTATCAATTCACTTCTTAACAACAATTCCACAAAATATTAAACACTGTGCAAGAAATTGGTCTATGGCACACCAGAAATAAAAATCAAGAGATCCAAAAATGCAGACGTTATGAGGAGCCTACGTTACAGACACCGATTACTTCCTAAGTACAGTCTTTACAAACCTTGATTTGCGTTTGGCAACAAGATCAGAGTTTGGCAAATAATAATAATAATAGACCAGAGAGAAAAAAATTAAGAGCGCGAAGTATCAGACGCGTGGCTTCTGTTCAATGAAGTAAATGCGTTATTTTTTACTTTGTTAAATAAAGTTGACTTTTTAAGTACTCGGAGGAAGGGGGATCTGCTCGGCTCTGGGCTCAGGAGGCTCCGGCACCGGCACCGAGCCACCGGACCCTGCCAGCCTCGCAGCCGCGTTGGCGGGTGCCGTACGGGTGCCCGGGCGTCTCCCGGCTCCGGCTGCGCCGCCAGGATGGTCCCCGAGACAGGGAGGGGAGGACAAGGAAAACGGACCAAAAAATTAAATAGAAGCAATGTTTCCTCTCTCCCTTTTCTTCTGCAGTCTCTCTCTATTTTTGGCAACGGCTTCACCACATGCTAAAAAGAAACGCCAGACAGATTTGGGCATGTGTTTACGTCCAAAAAAAGGCTTTTGTGGAGCCGGGGCTGCTGGCACCGCCTGCCCCACGCCCCACCAGCGGCACAAGGGAGGCCCTGGCTCCCAGCTCCCCCTTCACGATGTGGAGCACTTAAAAAGTCCTGAAAAGTTTTTTTTTTCTTTTTTTTTTTTTTTTTTTTTGGCAAATGCACTAACAAAGTACAAGCGACTACTGTAATTTGCACTTATATTTATGCTATACAAAAACATCTACAGTATGATCACCGATTTACTCAGACGAGGAAAAAAAAAAAAAAAAAAAAGTCAAGGATTTTTCCACCTAACGAGTCACCCACTGAGAGACACCAGCACCCACCGGCAGCCCCCTGCTCGCCCCGCTCGGCTCCCGGCAGGACCCCGCTGCCACCGGCCCACCGGCATCCCCGTGCCGGGACCCCCCAGCCCTGTCCCCAGGCTCCCAGGGGACCCCAAGCAGACGGTCCCTGACCCCTTCTCCCGGCTCCAGCCGCACGTTGAACCTAAACCTGCTGCCTCGCACCTCGCCGGCCATCCCACCGCCGGCACCGCGGCACGACTCGGGCAAGACAGCGGGGATGAGCATGGCCGACGCGGGCGGAAAGATCAGGGGGGAGGCAGACCGACCCCAATTTGCTGGACCGTGGCGTGCCCGGCTGGCTTCGCCGGCAGAGCATCCCGCGGCGTTTGCCGGCGGAGCATCCCGCGGCGAGTCGCCCAGCGCCGCGGGCCTGAGCCACCCCATCACGATCCCGGGGGCCGGGGAGGGCAGGATGCAGGCAGGGCTGGCACCCACCTGGGTAGGGGTATCGGGGTGCCCCCGTGGGCAGCAGGAGCCGACGATGGGTGGGGGGACGACAGCCCCTGCCCGGGTCTCGAGCGGAGGAGCGGCGTGCGGCTCCTGCGGTAACCTCGGCTGCTCGCTCGCTGCAGAGCGCAGGTTCTTCTGGCTGACCTGCAGCTCGGGCACTTGCCTGGGTCACTGGCTATAGCACCATGCACTGGTCTCTAACATAGAGGAAGAATCAGCAATCTGGAGTAGAAAAATAAGGCTGGAACTGTACTAGATTAAGGGCAGAGGAAATTCCCTCGTGGAGAAGAGAAAGCCCTGCTGTGGCAAAACCCAGGCACACCTCAGGACTGTGCTCGCTTCCCACTACAGATGCGGCGTTCGAGAGCTTGAAGTTATGTTGGATGAAAGATTTAAAAAAAAAAAAAACAAAACCCAAACAGACCCAACAAAAAGGCATTGCCTCTTGCTGTGCCGGGGCTGCCACCCTCGGCTGACGGACGATGCTCAGCGCGGTGCCAGGCTGGGGCGTGAGCAGGGCTGGGGACACGCTCGGCCACAGAGGGAAATAAATCCATTTCCCTCTGCTCTACCTTCCCCCAGTGCTCTTACCGGGACAGGATGAAATCCCGGGGGTCACCAGAAAACCTGGCACAAGGCTGGCGCCAGGACAAGAGCCCACGACACAGCAGTGGGGGAGATGGGAGGTTTAAAACGCTCAGATCAGCGAAGGACCCCAGGAAAGCAGCTGCAAGACATACACAGGAGGTGCTGTGGTTTGCGTTAGTGTTAAAAATGTGGGTTTTTTCCCAACTTCGTTTAAAAGGGCAAGTGATCGCATACTTAAAAAAACTTATGGCGAGATATCTACAACCAAGAAGCGTAAATGGAGCAGCTCTGCTAACCACAGCCTCCGCCAGCACTGCCGAGCCGGCGGTGTGGCCGGGCGATGCTGGAGAGGGGCCGGCTGCGCTCAGCCCGACACCCCACAGCCCACCCCTGCATCGCGGGAGGAAGACCCTCTGAAGCTGCCCTTCCTTCTGGAAGATGCCAACCCCCCTTCCCTGGGTACCAGCCGCAGGCTCTGCTCCTCTCCCTGCCTTCGAGCCGGCCTCTGGCATCGCCCTGTGCTCTGGGAGCCAGTGACAACCCCTGGGAACACCGTCAGCCTCCGAAAAGCATCCAGCAAAGCCTCCCAGTGCCCTGCCCGGACCAGCGACCCTGACCAGTCTAAGCAGACGCAGCATCCACTATGGGCTGCAAGGTTTCCTCCCTCCCGCTGAACCATGACAGAAAGCATGAACGCGGTTCAGCGGTTTCCCCAAAAGTCAAACCCGAGGGTCTCCTCCAGCCACCCTCTCCCGGGGGCTGCCGGCGACCGCGGCCATGGGAAGCGTTCCCTGTCCCACAAAGGGATCGGCTGCGTGCGGTTTCCATCCCAGCGGGAGGTCGTGGCATTTCAAACCAAATCCAAAGCATTGGGGGAATGGGAAAATTCCCAGGATTTCCCATCAGGTGTGGGGCATTTTTTTCCTTCTCTTCCCAAAACCGAAACTCGGCACCGCCTGTATTCAGACACCAGCAGGGGTGCCTGTGTTTGGGATAACCGGGAAGGGGTACCGGCGTGCTGGTTAGGAAACCGAACTGTGCCTCTGCCTACCACGGGGAGCATTCGCCATCCCCTGAGGAGCTGCCGAGCCCCGGGCTCTGCCCTGCGGACGCAAACGGGGCTCAGTCACTTAAAACCCAACGCACGGGACCTGTCCTCTCCCCAACAGAGCTGGAAGCTGGTGAGCGACGCCGCGGCTCAGACGACTGCACGGTGCCCAGCACGCCGGGGTCGGCAGCTCCAGCGATGAAGGGAGATGCGGTGGGACCTCCCTGAGCTCTGATCTCGCTTCCCAGTATCTACCTGCCCCGGCACGGAGCCGCAGGGCTCCGTCGCTGCCATCGCTCAGCAGGGCTCTGCGGCCGGCAGCGGGAGGAAGGCTCGCCTGCTTGTCTCCTCTTCCTCATGGGCTGCCCTGCGCTGGGTTATCCCCGGCTCTGTGGCGCGTGCGTTTAATGTCGGTGAACAAAGCGCTCCCCGTTTAAATTGCATTTCAAGATTTCCAAGGGATGGGAACCAAACTATTTCTTTTACAGCCTTACCCTCACCTCCCCGAATTAACCAGGTTTAGTGGAACAAATTCCACTTGCCACTTCCCAGTGAGAAAAAGGGAGATAGGAAATGCTGGTAAATCTGCCAATTTTAGTGTTGTGGACTGAGACTCTCCAAAAAGGCCAATTTTAAAGATTTCTCACGTAATACCACACAACAGAAAGCCCTTTCCCTCCCCCCGCCCCCGGTACAGTCCCGTTTGGGAAAAACAGTGGTAACAACACAGAGAAACCCCAGAAGCAATCAGAGGGGTCAAGCCCGGCCTCTCCCATGCCTCCGGCTTCCTAACGCCGCTCACGGAAACCCTCTCGGCCGACGGATCTGATGCCGGAGTGCGTTTCCCCACAGTGCCATCCCCTCGTCCGAGCAGAGCTCTGCGGCGGAGGGAGGGAGCCCCCCGGTCTCCATCCTCCTCCCCCCAGCCTCGGTTCATCCATTTGCAACAGCAATTTTTCGAGCAGTGTTTTGGTTGGTGTTTTGTTTTTGTTTTTTGTTTTTTTTTGTACTAGTTTTCTACAAAATAGCTCCCCACCTGGACTCTTCTCCCTTGTTCCCTCTCAAGAAACAGAGCAAATTCTTGCAGCGATGCGCTAATTGGAAACTAACTGGATCAGACCCACTTAGAGCTTTGCTCAAAGCTTCTAGCAGCGAGGTCCCGATACTCAGGTCTTGCATCCCATTGGCAAATGCAATAAAAAACCCCACTGCCTCCACCACCCCGGTACCAATTTCAAATGTCGCTATTAAAAACACTCCCCCCACCCCTCAACCCTAGATTTTTTTTCTGTTTTTAAATTTTGACCCCTCTCAGTGCGGCACCTGCCCAGGAGCAGACACCCTTCCCTAAACCACTTGCAAAATTATTTTTTTTTGAGATTGAAGTTCTATTTAAATCCAAGATTTAGTGTTTACCCCTCGGCGCAGTTGTAAGTTTGTAGCTTGGTTTCAGTTGATGGAGAACGGTGCCCTGCCTGAGAGATCACATGCGCCAGAGCGAGGAAAGCTATAGGATGATACAAGGCTTTTTGTCCTTAAAAGGATTCTCCGAAGCAGGCACTCCAACCAGCAGCGGGTCGTTCCTGGCATGTTGCTCACAGTAATTCATTAGCTCAGAAGATGCTTTCGAGACCTAAATGTTGCAAGAAAGCAGAAGGTTAGTCAGAATATTTGGGTGAAGGCGCAGAGCTCGGCCCACGCGGCACCACCGCTTCCCAAGCACGCCTGATGGGCGCTTGGAGGAGGAGGGGGCAGGACTAGACTCCCCCGAGTTCTGTGGGGAGGAAGAGACCAAACTGTGGTACAGCTTTTTGTAACGGAAACTTGATGGAGATGGTGACAGATGAAAAGGGGAAATGGATGTGGAAGAAAAGTTTGTAAGGTCTGACATAAATGAAGGGAGGAGTATGGGAAAAGTACTCCCAGCTGAGAGCAAGAGATTTAAAAGCAGATATTATTGTCCTCATCTTTAAGGGCTTTGGGATAAAAAAGAAAGGGAAAAAAGCCTGCTTGAGACCGTCCATCCTCTGATGTTAAAAATTGAGGTTTTGAAACCATTAGAAACTATTACTTAAGGCTCTGCTAATTTTAGTTCAAAGACACCTTCTGGGAACTGAGAGCCCAGAGCAGCCCGGCAGAGTGGGGACCGTGGTGGTGGGCGAGCAACGCGGCTGCACCGACTGGCAGCAAGGAGGACGCGAGGCATGGGGAGAGTCCAGGCAGGGAGGTGCCAGCGGCTCTCGAGACCAACAGCAGGCCCTTTTTTTTAATTAACTTAATAGCTGGTTGAACATAAGGCAAACACAAAACATAGACGCAACGAGACCACATCTGGAAGGCCCAGATGTGACCTGTTGTAGCTGTAGAGCCTTACAGCAGCAATTCCCTTCCTGGGATCCCCGTGGCTGCTTGGCACCGTGGCGACTCACCCCTCTCAGCCGAGCAGAGCCATGATTTAGGGGTTCTGCTGCTCTCATCGTGGCACTACTGGGGGTCACCACGCTCTGCAGCCTTGCAGAGGATGCTGCGGCACACAGCCAGCGCCTTGGCAGCTGCCGCCGGCAGAGCAATGCAACCTGCCCAGCAGGAATGTGCAGTTGCGTGCCATCACTATGAAACCTCTCAGCAGCAACCGAGAGCGCACAGTGAGGAGGAGAAACAAAACCCCGGTTCGCTGCAGCTCTGGGCAAACCATTTCATGGGTGCTTCCACACCACAGGGTGGGCATCCTTCTCCTTTTTTTTGGTGTCTCCTGGAAAGGCAGGTCCTGAGACCGCATCAGACAAAGTGCTTTTGTGGGAGTCTCTAGGTATTATTGCAATAGTAAGTATTAAAGACTTAACCAGTAATGAACACTTTGAATGAACACCAACTGCTGCTGGCCTGCACTTAAACTTACTTATCACAAACATTGGGATCCAACAGCAAAACTGCTCTGCAGAGACAAGGTCAAGGCTCTGCCTTAAACCTATTACTCCCATAAAACAGTAATTACTCCTAATCTCAGAGTAAAGCAAGGGGAAAGAGATTAGCTCGCTGGGAGCGCAGCTTAACCTGTTATGAGAGCAAGCGGCCTGGAAACCTCTGCACACCTCTTAAAGCTTCAGCCGTGTCAGTGAAGGGAAGGATGAGGCAGGCACGGTCACTAGAAAAGGCCTGGCCCTTCTCTAGCAGATGCAAGGGCTGCTCGGGCTGCGGAGGAGGAAAATGGCAGCGCGTTGGCAGGGCTCTGCTTTGACTGCAGCGTCGGGTGCTCCGTCAGACCTTGCAGGGAGGAATCGGAGAGCGTTCCTCACGCTGCTGCTCTTGCTGCTGTAACAGCTCACGGGGCAGCCATTCCCCTCATCTCAGAAGTGTACTAGCTTGTTTATCTGCAGGCAAACGTGGAGCTCACCGACCTCAGCTGCAAGGTTTGGCGAGCAGGAGCTGGAGGGGCGAGCACTCATTTGGCACTGTACTTGGGAGCTGGCTGGCTTGGCATGCTCGCCCAAGAGCTGGGTTTGCGGATCACAACGCTGTTGAAAGCTTGCCCAGACAGCACATCTTCTCCACTGCCTAAATAGCAGCGTGTTGTGGTCCCACCACTGTTGTTCTTTCCCAGCAGAGCATTTAAGATAGTCACAGCTACAAAGGTCGGTAAGCATACACACACCCTCCTTCCTACTCGGCGTGCACCCTTTGGGATCTTGGAGCTGAGACACAGTAATTCTTAAGAGAGTCAGCAACGTCTGTGCTGGGGGAAGACCTGTAATTTATTTTGTCTTCCCTAAATTGGCCTCGCTGATGGGTGCATCATTGGAGTCTGGAAAGTGGCGGCCCTAAAAACAGCTACAAAACCTCATGGCTTTAAAAAAAACCCCAGATATTCAAAGCAGCAGCAGCAGCTCCTGCACATCAAAACCGGAGATGACGGAGGATGTGCTGCTGCAGAAGTACCAGGGACTGAAAGTTAAAAAAACCCATTCTTTGACCAGGAAACTAAATTAAAAACTATCAGGTGGATAGACACCTATGCATACTACAGTATTTCGGTTTCACTGTGCCTTTCATCCCCATGCACGGGGGTTTTCTTCGCATGACTTACGGACAAGTGAATTTCCATGAACAGATCTCATCTCTTTCCTCCTTCTCCCCCCCTCCGGGAGTTTCTCAGAGGGACGGGCAGTGGAGCAGCCCGACCACAGCCTGCCCGAGCCACCCTGCCGACCAAGGCTGGCAAAGTCCAGATGCGGGCAGCAGGGCTGCAGAGCTGGGTGACGAGCACGGTTCCTCTGTGGCTTAAGAGGCGTAAATTCAGAGAATGCCCTGGGGTGTCTTGCTCACAGAGCTGCGACTTGCTGCCCACATGCTAATATTTGTCTCCAGCAAAGGCTGCTCTCCAGAGCTCACGTGGCTGAACAATCCTGGGTACCGCAATCACCGAGCCGCTTCCCAGAATAGAGTGAGAACTCCTGGAGGACCCAGTCTCCGACTCTCAGGGGACACTGTGGCTGCGAGCACGTTACCTGCTCCAACACCCCAGCGCCAAAGGGAGCTTTATTTCTGGGGCTCCTTTGCTGCTCCAGCAGATTGCTGGTGAGCCAGCACGCAGCTGAGAATAGACTCCGGTTTGCTATCCTGGACAACGGCAGCACAAAATTAACTTTCCCTAGTTCTACCATAAACATGCCTCAAACCAGAGCGAAGGCGTGCCACCATCCTTTTTCATTTGCAAGAACTGGGAATAGCAGCAGCTGAGAATTAACTGTGCGGGCAGTGACTTTCAGAGAGAAACTGCACATGGACAGTGAAGCCATCCTGCAAAAAAATGGGGAAACAAGACTGGAGTGCACGTGAGCATGCCCAGCAGAGCTTTGCTGGGTCCAGCCCCTGCAGCTTCAGTGCCTTCACAGGTTGCAGGTGCCCAGCTGAGCCCTAGGAATTTACTCCAGTGGCTGGTCTGCCCTCAGATCGCACGGACACCTCTAACACCCCGGAGAAGCTGCCCAGGCTGTGACCTTACCTCCTGGTATGAGCAGTGCCCGTAGGAAGGGGTCCCATCCAGAAATGCTGCAGTATCTGAGCCGGAGACATCGCAGCAGCATGCACGTGTTTGAGGAAAACCCAAAGCACTTGCCAAGGGACCCTTTCCGCTCCATCCCTGCCCACCCCAGCGTGGCACGTATCACGCCGCTCCAGCTCCCGTGCTCACCTTGATCCTCTCGATGCCGGCTTCAATGCGGAGCTGCTCCACCAGCTTCCGGGCCTGCGCTATGTTGTTAGTTGTTGACATTGTCTGCCATCGGCTCCAGGCCCCAGCACGTGAGAATACTGCAAAACAAGGAGGGGGGAGAGGGGGGTTGGCATCGTGCACGAAGCCGCTACGCCAGCGTGCACCATCTTGCAAAGGATTGCGCACAGTGTCCTCACCGACAGCCATGTGCAAAGGGCTTCCATGAGCTCTAAACTGATGACACCAACTTAACGCTTCCTGATTTTGCTTCAAGTTCTCCTTTCCTTTAAACAGCAGTCTTGGTGCCCTCTTTTCAGGCTTTTTTTTTTTGAGTAAAAGAAACCAGAAACTTGCCGACGAGAGGGGAAAAATGAAACTTTTTCTGCAGAAAGTCTTGCCAAATGCATTCAACTTATTGACTGGAAAAGCAAACAGCAATTTTCCAGCCCATGTAACCTGCCATGCACTGCTTGCAGTGAGCCAGGCAGGGGGAAGGCGGACAGGGACGCTGCTCGACCGTGACCACACACAGCTCTTGGATGTTCACCTCACTTCTCATCTGCTCATTGCACCACTGCCTTCATCCTACCCCGACTCCTGTGTCAGGATTCCCTCTGCACAACGAGGCTCCGAGCAGCAACTAGAAATGCTTGATATTGTACAAACTCACATCTATGCTATTTATCCATCATTTTTCAAATTATGTCCCTCAAAAGAGTAGAGTAAGAAATTAAGTAAGAGCAACAGATGGTCCCAGGCTGGGTGGAAAGCCAGGGCTCAGGCAAGGGGCAGAGGTTTCTCAGATGCCAAAGCATTGGATGGAAGCAGGGGACGGGCAGTGAAGCACAGACAGAGACATGGGCAAATATGAAAGCACAAGAGGCCCCGATAGCTCACGTCTCACACAAACATTCCACAAGAATGGTGCAAAATAAGGGCCTGGCTGAACATGGAAATGAGGAGAGCACTGCAGTGCAAGCCACTGCCAGAGCGGAGTAAGACCGGAGCTCTACCGAAGCATAACCCCTTTCTGTGCACCGAGTGTCCGGTCTCCGAGGGTCCCGCAGACGCCGTCCAGCTGCTAAACTCTGCGCCCATCCCTGGCTGTGCTGATCGTGGGGCTTTAATGTACCTGTCACTCAGCCAGGTGCAACCTGCACGTGGTGCCATGTCCCTGCGACTGCCACGCTGCAGCCAGGCGCCCCGGCAGGGAGAACGCAAGCGGTTAAACAACCTTCCTCGAAATTTAAAAGCAGCAACTGAAGAAGTTTGTCTATGAGACCAAAATAATCCATCACTGTCACTCGGGCTGGACCCGTGGGGCAGCAGCCAGGGCTGCGGCATGCCAGAAGGCAGCTCCGGCCACACCGTCCGAGCCGGACTCCCTTGGCCAGACACTCTTCTCAGGTCATTTCTTTATGATTGTCTCTGTGGGGCTGCTGCAGAGGTGTCAGGGAAAAGTCACTTCCTTGCCCTGCCCAGCAGTGACTCAGTCCCTGACCATTCAATAACGGTGGGGAATAGGGGGAGAGGGCTGCAGCGAGTACCACCTCCCACCTCCCGCCGCCTGACAAACCATTAGATGATGCTGGGAGAAGGAAAGAGCCAAAGCAAACACGGGGCCAGATACCAGCGGCGCTCCCAGCGCCCCAGCCAGCCGCCCACTGCAGCCCTTCTGTGCTAGCTTTAATTAGAGACTCCTTCAGTCTTCTCCCCAGGACCAGCAGCTTCAAAGCAGATGCTGAACTGCTACCTTTACTGGGGGGAAGAGAGAGGGGAGTGTCTGCCGCATCTAAAATCCTAGCAGACTTGAGCTGTCTTGCCTATGTTTAGACATTAAGAGAGTTTATTCCAGACCACAACGGCACTCTCGGGGATTATTTTGCTTGGCAGCAGCATGCAACGTGCGCTGCACTTTCCAATCCCTGAACAGCACTCAGCTTCGTTTGCAACACCAAATGCTGTGGGAGAAAGCAAATGGTGCTTCAACCAGCATTACCAACTCCACCATGGGACTATTCCCTGAATTAGGATTATTCGGAAATCTCCGCCTCTCCAGTCCTGGAAGACGTTAGTCAGGGTGACATGGGAAGCCATGCTCTTGAAATAAAGTCTGGTACTGTGGAAACTGGGAGAAGGAAGCAGGCTGGTCCCAGGGGAAGGATCCTCCTCTCCTGCTCTGATTTGAAGCACTCCAAAATAGTGCAGGCAGCATTAGGATTGGGGAAAAGCTCTGTCTCAAAGTCAAGCTCTTTCTAAATCTGTACCGTGAACTTGAAAGACCTCCCTACTGCAAACAGTTCACTCCTCGTTGACGAAACAATTGTTCACCTGGATAAAGAGTTAGCAGGCAGCTGGAGGAAAAAAAATATAAGCAATCAGATATAATTTATGTTTGCAGCAGCACAAGATCACCTGCTTGTACTTTCCCAGCTTCCTGTTTATGGAACAAGGCTGATGAATCAGTGGAGGGCAAATTACTTAAGGGAACTTCTTCTCCTGCAGCACTGGGAGATCCACAGCCCACGTCCCTGACCCCGCAGCTCATGCTGCACGGGGGACACCAGCCTGGCTGAAGGAAGGACGCGTTTTACTAAGTGCAGCATGGAGAGAGTCCTCCTGCATGGCAGGAATTATCAAACTAGTGTCTTAAAAGTCCTTGGCAAGGGGGAGAAGTTTTACTCCACTCTCCCCGTAGCCCGGTTTCCTGGAGTCTTTGTAGAGCGAAAGCAACACTTGTAAATGAGAAATGATGCTTTACTTGGGTCACTGCAGCATCAAAGCAGGCAGTCACCTGCCTTCCTCTGCCCCTGTGCTGACAACCGCTCTCCAGCTCACCACCATCATCCGCCATCCAGCGAGACCCTGCTTTGCCTACGGCAGCAATGCACTTTGCCTCTCCCAAGTGTAAAGAGCAGCATCAATCACCACTGAGCACAAGGTTAGCGGTTTTATAGCAGCAAAATCTGCAGCAGCAGCTTCTACTTCCTCCTCAGCTGCCATCACCCCGTGGTGACGGTGCAGGGCTCCCTCGGGGGAACCGAGCAAGTGGCTCCCTGCACGCCGTGCTGACGGTGCAGTTCCTCTTAACAGCGTTTTAAATTTCCAAGTACAAATTTCAGCAGCCAAGCTCTCAGAAAGGTCAAAGGGAGTTTTGCTGGATGCAAAATCCTCCTCCAGCTGCAGTCCAGAGCAGCTGCTCATCCCATGCATCCCTAAGGCTCCTCGGCGGCTCCCGGTCCAGACCTGCAGAGCCAGGTCAGGGCAGCTGTTGGCACAGGTTGGATCAGCACCGGCACTGCAGCCGCATGGGCCCAGGCTCGGCAGAGCCACAGCAGGACCTGCATCGCTGTCGAGTCCGGGCTGCCGGCATGGGTCAGGTAACCCAGCCACGCTCCAGGACTGCTCTGCCCGGCGGGAGTTTAAAACTGGCTTCTGTTACCTTGGCAAATAATTAACTAAGCGCGTCATTAGCAACTGGAGACCATCAACACAAAAGATGCAGTGGGTTGCTGCGTGGCACACGAAGGGCGTCCTTGGGATTTTTTAGAAGCCAAAACAAACTTTGAAGATGTCATTCAGCAGACTTATAGGGGTGTGTAAATAACGCATGAGGTAAAGGTATTTGGAAAAAAGCCACGCAGAAGTACGCAGAGTAAAGTATGTGATGCAAATCAGGATGACATGCAGGACACAGCTACGTCGTCCCTTTTCCAATCTTTATGTTTGAAAGAAATCAGCATTTTGAAAAGGATGGGGGGGCGATGTCTGCAGCTGGGCCTGGGGAGGAAGCACAGGACAGTCAGGACACCCAGCTCTTGTGCACATCCTCCTGCCTCCGCTCTGTCATCCGACCGCGGAGAAAGAAACCGTACAGCCAGCCTTCCTTCCTGCAAGGCAGGCAAAGCCTTTGGTGTTTGGCCACGACCGACCTCCTCCTGCCCCTGCCCGTGGAGAGCAGCCAGCGCCTGGCCAGGCCAGACTTTTCCTTTCCCGATATCTACTCATGACTCTGCAGAACGACACGGCCACTTGCATTTCGCTGAGTCACGAATGGACATCATTCAGCAGGAAATAAATCATCCCGCATCTTTGCCAGAGCACCTTCTGCCCTCCCAGCTAATCCATCTTCCACTTCTCCCCAGCAGCATTCCTGGGAAGGGCAGCGCGGCACAGAGAGGACAACCCAGTTTTTGGAAACGACTCTTATTGCATTAACGCAACGTTAACTCAGCGTGCATTTTTCGTGCTGCCATGTAAGCAATTCCAGGAGGGCTGAAGTCATCAGACAGTCTTGCAACTCTTTGGGCTGCCGTCCCTGTTCCTCCAGCAGCGGAGCGATCTGGCAGGCGGCTGCAGATCCCAGACTGCAGAGGTGTTAACAGGGCTCGGGCTGCAGCAAGATTTCACACCTATGTGGTTGTAGGATGGCATATGAAAAATACTGCTGCAGTTAAGTTGAAAATTAATAAAAATTACGAGAACACAAGAACATGGGCAGTGAGGTATTATCCAGTGGTGTTTCAAGGTCAACGCCAGCAAAGCAGCAGTGAGGGAGGGTTATGAAACCTTGCAGCAAATAAACAGGGAGCCAGGAGTGCAGGCGAGGGGCAGAGGAGACTCAAGAATGAAGCAAACAAGTCCCGAGTTATGATCTGGCTGCAGTGCAAACATCCCGTGAGTACTTCTGCCTATTTAAGGAAAACCACTGGAGGACAGAGTCCCAACAGTTAAGTTAGGACAAATTCTGGAACGATCAGGGTTTGCTGTTTTAAAACTGGTTTGCATCCTGAAAGCAGGTCAGGATGCTTGTAACTGCGTCCTGCACCAGCTCAGTCTTTGACTCAAGAACAACCCCAAATGCCCTCTTCTAGATCAGGTTTAATCATTAAACAAAAGAATTTAAAGGATCACAGTAAGTGTTACAAAAGCCGATTTCTTGTGTTCACGTTCTTCATGCAGCCTCAGCAAAAAAGGTTTTTCCGTGTTTACAAAGGAGGGTGCATCAGGCGGCGTATTACTATCGGTACTCCAATGTTTCCACCGAGGCAAGCATGAAAAGGGCATTTACACGGGACTGGTTTGCACTTTCAGTACCAATTATCTGTTCTGCACACCTCTGTGACGTCAAAATAAGACTGACTTATGACTACGGAGTAGGCACCTCCGCTTCTCACAGAGGTTTTCTTTTTCAAAAGCTAATTCTTTGTGTACCAGGTTGATTGCAAAGGTAATGATTTGGGCTACTTTAGTGGGGAAAAAAACAACCCAAACCAGAGCAGCTCTTGAGTCAGAAGCGTGCAGCAACAGTGGTGACAGTAGTGCTGGCTCTGACAAGCCGTGACTCAGCACAAGCTCCGTGTCGAAGCAGACGCCTCCTCCGTCGAGCATCTTGGTCTGGCTCCGAGCAGGGCTTTGCCCGCTCAGCCCTTTTATCCATTTCCCAACCCTGCCCTGGCAGCTCTTCCCGGCTCCGCTTGGAGGTGAGAGATCATGGAGTCCCATGGCATGCAGCAAGGTTGCTGCTGGACGGGGCTCAGCACCCTGCACTTAGCTCCATCCCACAAAATGCATGAAGGGATCCTTCATCTCACCCTGCCCTCGGCGCTGCACCGAAACGTTACAACAGGATCCAGGTCACGAGGATGAAACTGCCACCCTCGGCATCGCGGCGTTCCGAGAAACCAGGCTTGTCTTAGCATGCCTCTGATCTGCACCTTGCGAGATGTACGGCGCTGTGCTGCAAGACTGATACCCAAAACTCTTAATCATTGCCTCGGCACAAAATCCTTTCTCTTATATGCAATCGGTGCCACCTGCACGCTCCCACCCGCAGCCTCTCCAGCTGAACGGCAGGAAGCATTACGCTAGGAAAGAAATATGCACTGATCCCTCTAGTTTCTGAATTCTTCCCATACTTCTCATAGCTGGAAGCAGCCACTCCTAGCAGGCTAAATAAACAAGCGAACATCTGAGTAACTGCCAGCGTTATGCTTTGTCTTCCCCCCCCAGATAAAAAAAAAACTACAAGACTGGTGCTTATGGATGTCCCTGGGCTCGAGCTGCCGGATGGAAAGCGCCGGGAGAGCACACCTCCAGCAGTCTGTGCGGCTCACACTCCGCAGCCAGGCTGGCTGGAGCATCATCTTCCAGCCATCGTCCCATCATGGAGCCGGTGGGACGAGGTAGCAGGGTACATACACCGTGCTGATGAAGGGATGTGGGGAGATGGTTGGGGTAGGAGGATGCACTCCTAGATCTCAGCCTGAACCAAACTGAGCTCGTAAAGGCAGCCCAACCGCCACCAGCATGTCACTGCAGCACAGCACGCATGCATTTATTTGCTGGAGGCTGAAATGTCCCGCACCACTGAGATGGCACCAACTTTGGAGCCACAGAAGTGCATAAAACCATCTCCCACGCGATCACGGGCAACGCTGGAGCAGCAACCTTGTCTGGCAACCCGAGGGCTTCCGACCCTGGCTGGAGAGGCGAGCTCCCCCGGCACGCAGCCTCCCGTGCTCAGAGACCGAGCAGCCAAGGGCCCACGTTATCCAGCAGCTCCCTCCCAGGTAAAAGCCTGCAGCCCCTCATGCCGAGACCATGGACTGGGGCCAGGCGCCTGCCGGCAGCCCTGGCACGGGAGCGGAACAACACGCACCTCGCCGGAGAGATCCCGCGCCGAGCCCCGAGTCGGGCTGGTGCCAGGAAAGGGAGGGGGGGACGAAGGGGGAGCCTGAGACTGGTAACTCAGTGTAAACCCGCTCAGTGGTTACTGCTTTTAAAGATGACCTCATGCTTTTTTGGAACAGAAAAAGGCTGTTAGGGCAATGGCATTTACTCCTTGTCTGGGCAGAACAAAGCAGGCTCCATTTTTCTTTTACACTTCCTGCATCAGTAGCTTAACAGCTGAATGAGCTATTGAATTTTTTCCTGAGTGCAGCAATTTTTTCTTTTTTTTTTTTTTTTCCTCCTTTAAGACCTCCAAATTTCTATGGCGTGGGACAATACTTGGGGAGAGCACGGTGAGGAGCTCGGCCGATGAGCCATCCCAGGATGGAGAAATGCTCCTTAAAGAGGCAGCGGTGGGAAGCACTGGACTTTGCTCTGCCTCTTGCTCAAGGCGAGGGTTTATCCACGTTTCAGTGTTGAAACAATCCTGCTTATTTTCCACACCTTGCTCTACATCACCTGCAGCTTGACCCGCATGATGAGCACAGCACAGGAGAGCGGCAGGGACGCCAAAGCATTTCACTTTAGCAGTAAACAAGTTACCGTGCTTCTTTAGATCTGCAAAACGTCCCCTCACGCTGTCCCTCCCCAGATAAATTACAGCCTCTTTACAACAGGTTGTAACTAGGCCACGTATTTTAAGACATTTCATGTCCCTCCTGCAGCCATCAGCAGCTCCAGCCTGGCAGTGACGGCCCTTGTGTGTCAGATACAGCTCTCTCTTTACCAGAAGATCCATTAATTGCTGAAGTATTTTGTCTCTTGAACTGCTCTAGTTGCAAACTGGCCAAGGATTTTGGAAGGAGAGAGCATCCCTAGAGACGTGTAGCTCCATTTCCTTCCCATTAAAGGCAATGATTACCTGGCTAAGAGAGCGTGAAATCCTGCAGGTCACATCTGCCAGCTGCAGAATATTCAAGAGACCTTGTTTCCAGGGTAGCCTGAAGCCCCCCCCAGTGAACTCATGCTGTCCTATTAGGTCTGGCTTGAAACTCCCCCTTCTCTCCAATTTATCTGCAGCAGCTTTGGTGCCAGCTGGGTGGAGACCTCTGGCAGGGCTGCCTCAGCAATTACACACAATCACCACCCCAGTGCTGCAGATCATGTACCCTGAGTCACTGCAGTACATTCCAACCTTATTTTTAGACCACGCATTTAAAAAAAAAAAAAAAAAAGAAAAGGCAGCAGCAGAGTGTAAAGGTATTTTACATCAGTTGTTACCTGGAGCCATCACCCAGAGGCTGCAACACAACCAGCAAGGCACTGGGTTTGAAATGCAAAGGCAGATGCACTTTCAGATTTCTCCTTGGTTTGTGAGTGCAGGAGCTGCAGATGCATTGGAGGTGCGCGGGAGAACCGGCTGCAACAGCGACCGCAGCAGCCTGCCCGCCTGAGGGTGAGCAGCAGCTTCCCTGCAGGAATCTGGCTACCCCTTCCTGAAGGTCTGGAGCCACCACTGGGCTCGTGTCTTAGTCCGCGGTGCAATACAGATGGCTAGACACATAATAAACGCTCCACCATGTAATTTAAACTAGGAACCAAAGCTAGGCTTTAGTCAAGGTGCTTAAGGGCTCTTACGAGTTGAAGGTAGTAAATAAATCAGAACTTGCACTGCAAAGTCTGCCCTGTCCTCATCCTTCCTGCATTTCTGGTCAGTGCAGTCACAGATCAACTACAGAGGGGAAAACCAGGTCCCCGCATGCGAGCAGCAAACGCTCGCAGCTTTTGCAGGAGCACTGCTACGAGAATTAGGCCACAAAATTTCATGGTAGCTACTCATTCCCCGCATGCTTCAGAGCAGCTGTAAAACTCGGAGCTCTCAGCCAGCATTAGCAGCAGTTATTCAGGAAGGAAGGACAGGCAGAAAAACAGAACAAGCTCCAACGCCGTTTTCATTTGCCTGTGCAGGTGTGCTTTGTGCACGAGCAGCTCCAGCGCTGCTGCAGAAGCCACCGCCGCTTCTACAGCGGGAAAACTGCAGCTCGCTCTGGCAGGAGCCAGCGCGGCTCCCCAAAACCTCTCGCCCTTCTAGGCTCTCGCTTTGAATCTGCTCCTTTCCAGTCACCTGCAGTTTCCACTCCTACTTCTCGGTGCCCGAGATGACTAAGCCATATAAACGCCATTCTTTTGCTTGCAGAAACCATGGCAAGAACTCGTGAGCCCCACAACAGCCTGGATCTTCTCCCCAGCATGAATGCCTTCTCTTCAGACGCGTAGAAAGGAGAACTTCCTCCCCGCTCTTCAAAATCAGGTTGTAAATTCCTGTACTTCAAGCACCACGTAAAATCTGCTGCTCCACAACTGTCTCAGCAAAATGTTAATCACTTCTGAGAAGATTTTTAAACTCAAGGACGTTTATGATCTTTTAAGTAAATACATGCCCTTCAAACATCTTCATGAAATGGAGGCTAACCAATTTTGTGATCTTACCCAAAGAAAAGGGATGGAAGAATGAGTACTTCACACAGAGCACTGAAATGAAGGCTGGTTTTGTAGTCTGGCTTGTTGAAAATTACCCACTGTCAAGTCCTGGAATATCTGTGCTTTGCTTAAGCAATGCTCAAGTGCCAGTGGTGTCACAGACAAAAATCCCCACCTAGGCACCCGTGCTTTCTTTCCAAAAAGGAAAGGAGTAACACTGATGTTTTATGAGTTACTACAAGGAGTAACACTTAACGCTTTAAAAAAGACTCTGTGTTAGTATATGTCTTAGTAACAGCAAAACTAAAAATACATTGATCTGCCCTTGCAGCTCCTGCAAGGAAAGCACACAGCTTTGCTCTAGCCTTCCAGCAGCAAACCCACAATACCAGCACACCAACCCCCAATCATCCCACTGAAAGCAATGGGTCCTTCTTCATGGCTTTGCTAGTAAGCTGTTATTCTCATAGGCAATCATTTTGGAGATTCTGGAGACGATGAGGGTAAATTTTCAGGTCCTTGAGTCCAGAGATTGCCCTGGCTATGAACACAATTCCAACTCAGGCTTGCGTCTTCAATTATGGGCTGAAAAGACGTACTGTCTTACTGATTTCAGTGGGCAGATTGAAAACTAAATATGTATATCCTGGCTAGACTACTGTGGAGTTTGTCCTTGTCTGGGAGGGCTTGATAGCAGCTCCACATTCAATGGCAGGGTATAAAGACTAAGCAGGAAGCTGGACTGTATCGTGGCACAGGAGTATTAAGTTATAGAAGGAGATAAAAGAAAGGGAAGTTTAGGCTGAATATCGCAAAGCTTCCTGAGAATTTCCCATAGCTCCCAAGATCTGAGCTGGGAAACGCTGCAAGCATCAGCGCTCAAGACATTTAAAGCAGGCAGGGGAAGTTTTAACATGGCACAGCATTTCATTCCCTTCTTTACTGAGCGTACAAAGCCTCTTCCAGCTGCACCATGAGATCACATGAATTTATCGGCCTCATGTGCAGAAGTTACTTCATCGTGAGATCAGCAGATTTTACGGCATCAGCCATCACACAGCTGAGTGAGCAGCCTGCAGCCAGCCTGGCAGTTCCCTCTGCTGTGCAACTCCTTGGGTGCCAAGTGGGTGGAAAGGTTTTGAAATGACTTTTGAGTTTTCTACAGATAAGCAAATGCCTGAAAAGGGAGAACCCTCTGACTAAAGCAGCCACATTCAACTTCCCCCGAACCTGAAACACAGTACCAACTCAAATGCCAAGCAGATGCGATGTTCTCATCTTCAGGTGTAAGCAGAGGAAGAGGCAGATGTACCCAGACCTGCACACCAAAACTTGAACAGACAGTGCAAGGGAGAATGACTGCCAGCCACCCAAAAAACATTGCTGCAAAAAAACCCACCCTGTTTTAAAGTGGAGACCCTTTGGTCACTAGTATTTGTGTCCACACAGTTTCCTCTTTAACATACTACCTCTTTTGCTCCCCAACCCCAAGCGTTTCAGCACAGTTTAACAGCAAGCCTCCACTTTCTACCTAGGAGACCCCAAACCAGGCTACGCTGGAAATGCTAAAAGGAGATGCCAAACTCTTTTGTAAAGGAAAAGGAAAGAAAACGGAGATGAGGGCACAGGTCTGAGTCAGCTGGCAGAGGTGCTGTGCTTTGCTGGAGAAAGCAGCAGAGAACTTCCCCGTCATGCATGGCTATTAAAAGAAACAAGTCCCTGACATATCTATACTCTCAAGTCACCGTAATACCCAGATAAAATTCCGTCCTTTAAAAGTTATCTTATCACAGGAATAAGTCTCTTTCCTGAGACTCCTAAACAGTGAGTATTTTCCTGTGCCACATGAGCATTCAGACAAATTCAAAGCCACCTCTCTGCTTGCAATCTGTGAGCAGAAGGCTTTTAGTTTTTATTATCTCAAACTTATTTTGCTTCTCCCCACAATAGGATCACATGTTCAGCAAGAAAGTTAGCCACATGGAATTTAAGGAAGATTACAAGAAAACCCTAAAATAAGAATTCGAGGCAAATACTGTGAGGACCAGCTTATTAGGAGCATTGTGCCAATTATAGTCTCTATTCAGCTGAAGATACTGGGACTTCTGCAGGGCTTCAGAGAGCGGTTGTGCTGAGCAAGCCTGGCAGAGCATGTTTATTGAACTTCACACAGCTCTGCGTGCAGGGGATGGAAAGGGCAAGGAGCTTGGTTTCAAGTAACTTCAAGTTTTCATTGTGGAAAGAGTGTTTGGTGGGAATTACATCAGAACCGCAAGCTACAATATACTCATTGTATTGCTCGGCATAGCTTGCTCAACGCTTCTTGAGAAGATAGGGAACTGGTAAATAATCGGGGTAGCATAGCTGTTATGGACCTTCCCAGCACAATATGCCCCTCAGCTACCTTTTCTTGTGTTATGGAAAAAGAAGCAGGGTTTGTTCATTACATTGACTGTAGCTATTATACCCTACATGCATTCAAATTGCATTTCAAAGTAGCTAAAAATAGCTTTCCAACCACTGGTAAAGCAAACAGCAGTTTACCCTTGTTTCATTGTTTGCAGCCGGTCTGCAGTGACACTTTGAGCCAGTATCCTGCCCCAGCAGGATCAAGCTCAAATAACCAGATGAGCAATCCCTCGAGCTGCCACGGAGGGTGTTTTCCCCCCAGAACCAGCACTGACCCAGTTACAGTCAGCAGGGAGGCGGCGCGTAGGGACCAGACATCTGATCCCACACATGTATGAATCAGCCTGGAAGCAGAATTCACTGTAATTTAACCTTTTATGACTTCTAGATACACACACAGACCTTTCGTTACTACTCTGCGGGCCAAACTGCAGACAGCGTGGTCTGAAGCCCTTCTGATTACCCCTGGTGTCACTGCAGAGATGGTCATCTGGGAGGCTTAGATGAGGTCATCTGATGCTTGGGGACAAGATATCCCACACTGAGGAACTCGGGCCATCTGCTCCAGCGTCACTCTTACTTGTTGACTTTCGGACTCGTTTATTTCCTTCTAGGCTTTTGCCTGCACTGAAGGAGTAAGAGGAGTTCAAGGTGAAGTCTCCCCCTTCAGCCCACTTTCTGCAACGTCAAAAATCAAAACGATAAGCAGCACGGATGCCCTGTAAGGCTATGGGAATTAATTCCCTCAGCCTGTGGTGGGAGATGTGCGAACTGCTCCTCAGATTTTCTTGTATCAACTTCGGTTTCATTCCAGTGTGTCTGCACAAGGGGAGCATTTACAACCATCAAGCTTGGGGAGAGGAAAAAAAAAAAAAGCCTGAGGTTATGGCAAAAATATTTACTCAAAAATTAAATACCTTCTGTTCAAGTGCAGGAAGATAAGCGATCCTCTTCGTATGACTGTTCTCTAGACCAGCCTCTCAGTACTGGGAAGCAGCGTTCAGCTGATGCTGAGCAAACTAGAAAAATGCTGACTAGGTCGTTGATGAGCTTTGGTGTAGTGAAGAGCGATGAAGAAACCTCTTCAGGAACAGGAGCCAAAAGCATTTCAGCCTCTTTTGTGTGACTTAAGAGGCTCATACAGGGCTGGCTACAGCACACCTAAACCAGCTTCCAAAGAAATCATATAAATCACAGTATATTTTCAGCTGTCAGAGCATTGCTTTACACTTTGTATATTCAAAAAGCCTTTTTGAAACCACATTATCAGAACCAGAGCATTCGCAATACTTGGCTCCTGCTGCGTTTGCCACGATCAGCAGTGACTAAAAGGTTGGCCTTAAGGGCCAGATGGCGTTTGCATAATCACTGCATGTAGAAAGTTTTGCTTTTTTGTTTTCAGTCTGCCCCATTTCAAAACATAGTGGTATCTTCACCTTAAGTGAAAATAAGAATGGTCTAAGTGATAACACTAGGAACCGCTAACTCTGTTCTGCAAAGCAAGAAGAAGAGCGTCAACCATCCAGCCGATTAAAATAGAATTGCCTACTTCTGTGCTAAATTCCTAGTTGCTCTATCAGCTTGGTATCTCACAGCATCCAGATAACAATCCCCTAGAGGCCTTTAAAGTACGTTTCTTAGAAGAACTTTTAGCACATTTCAGCTAGCAGAGCTTGAAACACTGACTGGCATTTGCTTTACTCTGTCAAAAACACAGAAGAGCTGGTTTTCCAGGTTCATAAATGAGATGTTCGGTGTGACCTGCTCATGAGAATTTTTTCCTTTGCTTTAAACCGCAATTATTGCCAAGGAATAGCCACATGGAAACCTCTTTACTCAGTGCATCTGCTCTGGACATACCTGGGTCACACCTGCTTGCTTTAGCACCAAAGCTTTTCTGCTGTCGGTTTTGCAAATGCTTTCTACTTCTGTCGCGAAGAGCTTCCAAAGCTGGGGGTGAGGTTATTCATTGCAAATACTCTTAGGGGTAAGGATGTGAGCAGCAAAATAAGCACAGTATAGCTTTAAAATCCTGAGGTCAGTTTATAGCAGTTACATCTTGAGTCAGTGAAGAAATGAGGTGCACCCGTATCTGCAATGAGAGCTTGCAACGCTTTTCCAGTCTACATGAAACTCAAGTATGAAACGCTCACTCGCTGCTTTTCCTACCGAGTCATCTGAAAGATGCAAACAAACCTGTAAACAGTGCTGGAGTGGAGCAACAAGGGTTTCAAGGGAAAGAGACTGAAAGCAAAAATCTCTCTAGACATAATGGTGCCATCAATGAATCAAGGCAACTGTGCCCTGCAAAACACAGCGCCTAGACAGACTGTTGCTAAAGAAAGTTCAATATTGCAACACAGATTAAGTAATGCATTGACTCGACAGCCATGGGCAATATGTCCAGACACCGACTACAGACCTCAAGCAGTGAGAAAAGAGCCGTTTCCACTAACCTAACCCCTGAGAATCCTTCAGTGACCTTGAATCAAAACAAACTCGATCCCTGTTCATGTGAGCGTCTCGCACACTGACAGAGAGCTACTTACAGCTATGAGCAGGGAGGAAAGCGATTCAGGATGGAATTAAGAAGCAACAGCTACGATCACGTAATTGCTGGGACCCCGAGCACACTGCTAGGCTGAGCTAAAGTGAACAGGCACATCCTCGTAGCGCACGTGGGGAACTCATCTTGAGTACTGCATCGCTGCATTAGCCCAGTACTGAAGAGCAAAGCAGAACATTACAACAGCTGTCCAGCACCACTCCACAGCTGCAATGCTCCAAGGTTTGAGCTGGTCATGTCTGGGTATGTGCTGTGCTAAACAGGTACCTTTTTTGCTAATACGAACCCCAAATCCTCTGACCCCACCCGGTAATTAGCACCCCAGTGCTAACTAAGCCTCAGAAACCTGAAGTGAGAATCTTTTCATAAGGCAGGAACCTCATCTACACTGGGAAAATTCAGACCTGTAATTCCACACTGGTACTTCTGAAAAATCACACCCTGTAACTCAGTGTTAAGCAAAAACTCAAAATCTTAACTACGTGCTTCAGAAATAATTAACAGCTCAAGGTATCCAGAAGCTGGGCTGGTGCGACACTTGCTTGTGAGCTGACTGCTCAGGGATGCTTATTCACTGCCAGCTATTGACAGCAGAAGGGACTCATTTGCATTTGGGGGCCAGCTCCCTCTAATTTCACTAGAAATGCGAGCGACCTTTTGCAGCAGAGATATCACATGAGTGTGTGTGCTACTGGTTTCCTCATACATCCATAAAACACATTGATACAAGAGCAGTCCTGTGACTTTCTCTAGTCATCTTGTTTTCATTACTGATGTAGCTACAGAGGGCAAAGATGATGCTCAGGAGAAATTCATAATAGGTCAGCAGAGCTGGGGGCTCCCCCTCCCTCCCTAAGTCAGCTGCAGGCAAGCAAAACCAAAGAGGCTTGCTTCCAAATGCAGACGAGGACGCAGTTTGATCAGCCCGATGACTACTTTTGCACTTGTTTCAACCACCAAAGTAATTACCCTAAAAGAAAAGGCCAGTATCTCCATGTGACTGCAGTGTCTGTGCGGCTGTTTTCATGCAAACCCGGGTCTTTTGGTAATACTGATGACTGCAACATCATGTGAGGGTTTGCAACAAGGAGCAACTCCCACATCAGCGCTGGAATCCGCTGGGCAGACAGGGAGAGGAAGCAGAAGGTCGTTTTCTTTTGTCTCTCTTACAGGAAGAGAAGTCACGTTGGGCTGGCAGCGGTTCAGCTCTGAGCTCAGGGCTGGGACTGGGAACTGCTGGGGAAAGACGGGCTGGAAATAAGGCAGAGAGGCTAAAAAAGGAACTTACACATTATGCGAAAGGGTTGTACCAGAAAGCACGTGAGGGATCCGCCTCCAGGTAATGGGCAACCTTTAGCTCGCTGTTTTCATAGGGCTGGTGCTTATATTTAGAAGATCATCTACTACAGGTTAGAAAATACACAGAGATGTAGAGCACTCGAACTTCCCTGAAATCACGGCATTAAGCAATTGCTGTTATGCAGGTGCCATCCTTCTCTGCTTACCCTGTACACACCTGAGCATCGCTGGCACCCGCTCACCTGCACCGCCAAGTCCCAAGGCACTGCAAAGTCAACCCTCTACCAAAATTCTGGTAATTACGCAACGGCACTTTTTGCCCCCACTTTTTATTCACACGCGGGACAAGGAACGCAGTTCTGCAGTTGCTTTAGCCCCCCATTTCTGCATGAACTCGCTCGCCAGATGAAAAGAAAAATTACTTATGTGCCTGGCTGCTAAATGGAAACCGAAAGAAAGAGAAGGGCAAAAGATTTCTTTTTGCACGACGGCAATGCAAATACTGACATGTGGAGAAGCGTCGGTACCAGCAGCATCTGCTCAGTCACAGAGCTGGGAGATAAAATACAGTGTCAGAGGCTGCAGGGCCCGAAACTGCACGTTACCACAGAAATACAGGTATTTTCTTCCAGTGATGTGTCTAAACAGGAAAACGCAGGACACTAGGAATATTTTCAATAACTTGACAAGATCAGTCTCTAACCCACGTGGTCCACTTCCCAATTACACTGTAAACAGATTTTGAGGCAAAGTATACCACTGAATAAAAAAAAATCTCTGTTCCCATAAAAGTCTCATTGCAGGAACAGATTTCCGTGTACACTTGGCCAAAGCACGACAAGCCTCCCACCTCTCCTGGGAAGCATGAACCTCCCCAGCCGAGCGTGCCGGGCACTGGGGATGCTGGAGCAGGCACCCGATGGTGTCTCAGCATCGAGCCGCCGGCCAGAGCAGGTCCCCTGCCAGCGAGCCAGTCGGCAGCGAGCATCAGCCCCGTGGCTCCTGCGGAGGGAAGAGCCCATCTCTGGGGGACCAACCCTTTGCGCAGACTCACCAGCTCCAGAAGCGCTTGCTCTTCTCTATACATGGACTTACTGCAAATAGTCCTCATGTGCATCCACTTTTAACCCCGAGCAAGAACGCTTTGTTCCTGTTTGCTTAATCTGCATATAAGAAGCATGTTTGTGGGGGAAAGAGATGGTCAAAACATCTTGCAGACGGAGAAAAAACTGGTTAAAAATCACCTTCTCTAGTTTTTTGGGGCTTCTTGATTTTATTTCTTTTGAACTGCTAGACAATTTAGACAGTAAGGGCTCCTAAAACACTTCCATGTAAAGCTGGACCAGATGAGCCTAAATAAATGGTGAAAGATTTACACTACCCTCATGCTAAAAGCAACTAGCAGATCTCATGCCATCAATCAAGACTTTTCATTTGTGGGAGTGATGACTGACAGTGATAGCAATTAAGAAAAAGGAGCAGTCAGCCCAGTCTTCCCATTTAAATCTAGAACAAAATGCCCAACTACAACTGGGTTTTAGTTAAAACCAGTACAAGGCACTTCTATTCCAGAGCAGGACTACGTCCAGATGGGGAGGTGTACTGGCACAGGCACTAGCCCGTGAGTCCACACGCTCCTCAACAGCAGCAGCTTCCTGAGCAGACAAGACCTCAGGCTTTGCCTGCCCACCCCGAGATGTGCCAGACAATTACATCTCACTCCCTTTAAAGAAAGTTTACATAACAGGGACAGAAGTGCTTTTAAACGTGGTCCAAAAAACCACGTTTGCTGAAAAGATATTAAAAGAGGCACCAAATTTAGATCCTGCTTTGCCTAGCAAGTGAAGAGCTTGAACAAACATTATCCCAGTAAAAGAGAAGATATTAAGCCTTCTTTACTTTTGGTGTGATCATTCCAAGTTGAAATAAAACCCAAAGCAGTGGCCTGGTCCCCAGCTTACAGCATCACCATCTCCGTCCGGCTGGCAACACCGAGGTTGTGCATGAGGACCAGCTCCCCTCGTTCCGAAACAGATTGATTCAAACTGGTACATGAAGAACCCAAAGTTCAGTTCACCTCCAGAAAGCAGAGACAGCCTAAGGCTGGAAGAGTGCAAGTGACCAAAACTGCCCTTTGTGGTCAACTGTGTCAAGGAGTAACAACTTAATCCACTATCTCCTACTGATTTTTCCAAGAAAAAATGGCTCAAATGGCCACAATGCGTACATACCGTTTTCCACTACTTCTGGAATATTCCTGGGAAAACAGAAGAAAGAATAAACATAAATATTCAACACAAAGGGATTGAAAAAGTCCTATTTAACGCATGCAGCCTCTTCACAATGATGAAACCAAGAAGTCTCATAGTCTGCGATATCGGACGCGGGGGAGGCTTACAACACACGGCGATTGCTGCCGCCGTGCCGGTGGCTGCCTTGCACACTCAGCGTGCCAAGAGGCACCCAGCGGCACTGGGTCTAACTGGGGAAACCAGGGACCTCCTGCAAGCAGCGGGTTCATCCAAACCCGGTCATGCTGGCACTGACTTGGGGGGGGGGGGCTGGCACAGATTAGAGATGACAGACGTGATGATGAAAGCTGATGGCAGTGGTGACACTTCCCAGGACAGGAAGGTATTTGGGTGGCGAGCAGAGCCCATGCCCACGGCGTGGGCAGCGAGGGACAGGCAGATAAGGGAGAGCAGCCGTTGCAGGACGGAGCATTTTTCACATAGCCAGCATTCCTAGGGGAGGCTGTCACTGCAGAAATCCCTTGTCTCCGTTAATAAAAACACATAAAACAGGGAAAGAATGAATCAAGCTTATTTAGCCACAACAGCGAATACAATGCTTCACTTGCTCCACAGCCTTATGTACTGTTCAGAGGCTCTGGATGGGATTGTACTGTATTTTTTAAGGTAAAAAAGGCATCACACAAACATCTGCTTATCAGGCCCCTGCCCTGCCCACACTGCAGCACATTCACTTAAATCAATACAGCTTATACCATGCTCACATATTTTAAAAGGACCTGTTTATAAGCTTCAGCTCTAAATACCCAAAATAGAGTTGAAAGCTAGAAGAAAACTGGAAAACCATAACCTCTGTAGAGGCAAGTTAACCCAAACTGGAACAAATGACAGGCACCGATACAGGAACAACGTGATTTTCTGGCTGCCCGTTTTATTGCATTCAGCAGTAGGGGACAGGCAACAGGAAATTCGTATCCCATGATAAGCTCACTTACAGAGGGATTAGTGGAATTTTACTAGTTTTCCAAGTCATTTACACAAATACACGAACCACCATACTGGCATTGCTTGTCAAACATCATGCTGCTCGTTATCTATGGCGCAGCAACAGCATGAGGAAAACTCCGGGCCTTAACCGCAGACATTTTATATGGCTTGGCTTTTAACTCACAGCTGCAGAAACCCTTTCAGCACACTGCTGTACCCCTGCAAGAAAAAAATAAGAGTTCGTGCTAAGACCTAACTTATAACAAACAAAGCAGAGCACACCCTTGTATACATGGTTGGCATCCCCCACTGAATGAGGCAATGAATTTTGAAGTCTTTAAGAAAATTTAACAACCACTGATATTAAGTCTCATGGAAAGATTTCTATTGACCTTCACATTTGCAAAAACCCTTTACCTTTAAAATTACTCAGAAGCCAAGTCCAGCCTAGCTGTGTGCCCTTAAATCCCAATTTGCATTCCTGCCATTTCACCCTAATTGCATTTGATAGAAAATGGACAAACAATATTTCTATTCTGCTAGAAAAAGATGTGCCACCTGCCCAGCTGTGCTACTACTGACAAACTACAGAAGGTCAGTTTTATCACCAAAACGCTGCCTTTTAGTGACCAAGCCTGGATGAAGATCATAGAAGAGACTCACCCGAGGTGTGCATACCTGGCATTGTAATGCATACAGCACAGTTGTTAATCCCTGGCTAATTAACATCTTCATTCAGCAGCTGAAGTTATGAGGAACACACTACCAGTGCATTTAAAAGTTACAGGTTCCGTACGCACGCCCTTAGTGCCACACACTGTCAGCTTCTACAGCTCATCCTATTTCCCCTCCTTCTTGCCCATTCCAATAATGTTTACTCCCGTATTTCTTGCTTAGGAACTACACATTAATTCTGAAAATACAACCTCACTAATTTTATTCTATTTTTCAGCTTAAACCCCACTTTATTAAGGTGAGCAGTAATACACTCAAGCTGCTTAAAAACCTCTGGACTTAAGTCCCGAACTTAAAACTCCAGGCTACGTGTTCAACTCTTCGCTTGTCAAGAGCTGGACATTGAACAAGATATGGATAATGTATTGTACGATGTAGAAAGAAAACCACAAAACCAGCCACCTAACTGCAAGTTTTATTTCTTCAAAATCTAATTGCAAGTCCTGGTTGCAGCACTGAAGGCAGGCAGCTACAGGGATGGGTCAGGCTCTGCCAACAACACGAGATCAAGTCTCCAGAGGACTATTGTCAAGCTTCTGAAAGAAAGGGGTGAAATAAAACAAAAATATTTGTAAAACGTAATGGGATTTTTTCCACCACCACTGGAGAATGTTTTTCAGGCAGTTAGCCAGCACCACTTCAAAGAGTAAAAAAGCATGTGGTTTTTGCACAGCTTTGTACTTTAATATTAAACACCAAAAAAAAAAGCTGGGCTCAGCGAGGCAGCCAGGCAACAGTCACTTTGATGCAGGAGAAAGTACGTCAATCGGCTGCATCACTGCAGCGGTTCCGGGGTTGGGGAACCCTCCTACAGCATCTCCCTGCCCACACAGCAAACACCACGGAACAGCGCGGTGGGCCCGGCGAGAGGAGGGGGAGGAAGACAAAAACCCCCAAGATATCGTTTTTCACTCCAGCAAAAGGACAAAACTGAGTCAGATGCTAACTCACAGGTGGCTTTTCTGTAAGGTGTGGAGGTAACTGCTGCAAAGGCTGGAGCTGTCCCACAGCGGGGTTGGGATGAGACACACGCTGCTGGGCTGCTCCCCATTCTGCTGCCAGCCAGAGGGAGGAAGGATGTCCCTGCAAGAGCTTGAATCATAGAATTGTTTAGGTTGGAAAAGACCTTTAGGATCATCGAGTCACCTTGAAGATCATCATCCCCTTGAAACAGGGATGCAAACAATCTCATTTCAGATCTCTCAAAGATCCTTAGGAGGAGGTGGTCCCGATGCAGCAACTGCCCCGCTCTCGCTCAGGCATCATTAAAAAAAAAAAATAAAAAAAATTGGAGTAAGCCAGGCAAAGCACATTTACAGCAGTCATGTTTGTGCTGCAACACACCAGACTTTCACGCAATTTCGTTTTAATACAGGACCATTAACTACACGTTAAAGGCTTGTTTTGCAACTGGCTCCTGACTGTCTGTAGAATTTAATTTAGACATATGAAAAAGACAGGTCTTAACTAAGCAAGAAGTGCAATTTCTAGCAGCCCTGTTTTGCTATGAAAGCTAATTGTCAATTCTTCAAATTCCAAGTAGTTAAAAACTGGACTTCGGTCTTACTTCCCACTGTTTAACCTGTTCAAGTCTGGCACTAACTGAGCTATATCCAAAAGGACCCAGACCTAAAGCACTATGGCTCTTCAATCCTGTTTCTGCTCTTTTCTGAGCAGGTTTCCAAGTCCATGCAGCAGGTTACCACAGGGTAAACCAGGACAGCAAGCTTTCCAAAGCATAAACTGTCAACTAACTCCATCAGCAACTTGCACAATGGGAACCCAACTCAACCCCCCTGCAGATACTACTAAAAGCCTGATGTTATTGCTGAGAAGTTTGATTTACACCAGGCTCATCTCAGAAAAGCCAAGAGAAAGCCCTGCAGCTTTCTCGGTTCTCGTTCCACCACAGAGAGCACACTGCACATAACATTCCTGAAAGACTTGCAGCAAAAAGCAGGAATTAAGAAACACGATGTGCAGGCCCACGCTGCCTCGTGAGTGGCAGGCAGAGCTTATTCCTAGCAGCTAGCCGAAGTAATACGGTTTATTTAAAAAAGGGAAAGTCCTCATGCTACGCGAGAACCTCAAATGACTGCTGCTATTTGCCTAAAGTTTCTCTTTCACACTAAGATTAATTAGACAGTGCTGCACCTGCCTGGAGTCTCCCATACTAAAAATAAAGGGAAGAAAGGCAGGATTTAGTATCTTGTGAAAAATGCCTCTTTGGGTTTGCCGGGGTGGCCAAAAGCTGCTTTGATATCAGTTGCTACTATTGCTAAAAAAAGCCAGCTAGGCAGAACGAATATAGTCCTTGGCATCGTGCGTCTCCTCCTCCTCCTCCGTCCGCAGGTGGCTGGGATCCAGCCCCGGCACGCAGCCGCCCCGCAGCCCTCCCCGGTGCCGGGCTTCGACGTTCGGCATCTGAAGTGAGTCGCGCTGCCGCCTCCTCGAGCCCTGAGAAAGCTGGACCGTGCGTGCAAGCTCTCCTCCCTGCTGCACGAGGGGTCGGTGTTAAGGTTTTGGTGTGAAAGGGGCAAGAAAAATCCCCCCCCCCCACCTGGTCGCAGCATCGGAGGAGTTGAGCGAGAAGTACGGTTCATGGGACTTTTGCTTCTAAACCCACAAGGTACTTTAAAAGACTCCTCCTAAGCGATGAAATGGTTTTAAAAAGGATCATTCCAGCTGCTGCATGATATTCCTTTGCTCTTTCCTGGGAATTTATTATTCTGGAAACTGCCAAAGATACAGCGGAGACTGCTGGGGCCACACTGCAAGAGGCAGCGCCCAGTGACGGGTGTGATGCTCGGAGCACCCTCAGCTCCCACTGCAGTCACTCCAGAAAGGCAGAACCTGCTTTGCCACTCAAACCCCTTATGTTCATCCGGTGGTCTTCAAAGTGATGAATAAAGTTAAAAACGGGGAGAAAGTTCATTTTACCCTGCACTTACTCATTTTGTAAGCTGTGCTTACAGAGACAGAGCTTTTACAAGATGAGAGCAAAACTGTTTGCAAGGGTGCAACTTTTTGGTGAAATTTCAGTATTACTCAGAAAAGTGTCTTACACATCAACTTGACAGAGCTTGTATAAGCTCTTAGTGACAGCAAAGGCAGGAGGATGTTTTAGTAATAGTGTGGGGAAAAAGGAGGAGCTATGACCCAATTTAGTAACTGAACTACAACCTGCAAGTTGACGAGTGGCTAATTGATGGAGGAAAGGCAACGTGCCTGCTCCAGAGCACCAATACTTCCTATTAAGTAGGAAATGCTGAAGAAGGAAAGGTAAAAGCAACTGCAGAATATGACAATGAGAAACGAGGTGGATTAGTCACTGAAGACTAATAACACAAATAAATCCAGCGTGTGCATTCATTCATGCCCTCCTCCAAGGGCTTCGGGATGCTGCAGATGTTACGCACAGAGCGGCTCGACATTAAGTGTGAAATGAGGTAAATCCAATTCTCACAGGGAGAGCACTGTCACTCTGACAGCACATAAATCCCACGGACCGGAGCTGGAAATGCCAGGAGAAATGACTGGGTCACTAGAACGTGAATTCAACACCACCGCAGAAGATGGTGACAGACTTTTGGTGAGCTCCTTGCCAGGCTGTTGATCTGGGTCAACGGCTAAACTCACGTAAAGGAAAGATTGGCTTGTTTAGTTATTAAAGTAGAAGGAAATGCTTCCATAAATAGGAACTAGAGGAATCGGTACTGATGGCATTTGCTCTGACCTCATTCATCCTCAGAAGATGTAAACACAGAATTTCACTCTTGACTGATGGACAAAACAAGCCCTGAAAATCCCTCCAAGTTGTATGGGAAGGAAAGTGGTATGGCGTGGTGTGTTTTTTTGTAACCAGAATAGAAAGAGGAAAAGTGACCAAATTCCTGAAAAAATGAACATTCACCTAGAAAAGACTGGTTTTAAAGACTGGTTTGAGCCCAGCCTGCTTTCCAACCATCCGTTCACCTCCAAAATGCCCTCAAGGTCCCCAGTACAGGAACTGATTCACAGCGACTGCAGGGCAGCAAGTCAAGGATCACAGGCAAGAGCAGCCTGTTGCTAACTTTCTCCTACTCTTCAACAACCTGGGTTTTTTTGCTTATAGTGTCCCCCACGCTAGCTCCTGTCTTGCTTCTGAGTGAGCCAAAAAAAGGGACATGGTGGGGGACAACAGTTTGGAGCAGGCTGGAGACAGGAGAAGTTACTTGTCCTGAAGACCCATCAGGGTTTGAGGCAGCACATCTATGGCTCAAGCACTCTCTGTTCAGTTTAAAATAACACAAAGTGGTCTAGCAGTAAAATTCACAAATACTTCTAGCTTGCATGCCCAGAGCCAGTGTGTTTACCAGCCACGGCTCAGACCTGACCATTTGACATGTCTGATAGCAGCAGATCTGCTGCTCGCAAACAGTCCTCAGCTTGCACTCAGGAAACACTGCATTCACGTAAAGATTTTCAAAAAGGGACTAATTATGCAAGCCTCTGCAGTTAGAAGTACATACGAACTAGCTAGCTGTAGTATGACCAGCCTGGTCACAGAAGAACAAAGGCAATAACTGCAGGACAACAGGGAGCGCTGGCAGAGGGAGAAGAAAGCAGAGAACACTCATTAAACCACTCAGAGAATCGTGACACATCTCATGCTGCCACCCACACAGCAGGCAAACAAAATAAAACAAATTATTAATGAAAAAGAACAGCTGACAGTATAGTGACCTGACCACAACTTGCAGGGGACAGAGCAGCTGAGCTGCGTTCCCGGTGCCAGCTGCTGGCCACGACACCTCCAGCTCCTCCGCTAGTTTAATCTCCAAAGCCTTGGTCTCTCATGCCCAGACCTGGCAGACTCTGCTCTAAACTCAATTTGTCCTACAGATTACTCTACAGTCAAGCCTTGTGAGCACACACGTCCTTTGAAGATAAACACTGCTTCTACCCAGTGAATCAGCGTAAGCCAGCCCAGCTCTGAGCACTACGGTGGAACAGAGTCTCATTTTCTGAAATGTCAGAGTAGGAGTCTGCAGGCTCATTAGTGCCAGCTCCAGTGCTGAAGGATGCAGTGTGGTAGCGTGCCTTGAGGAATTAAGTAAGGTCAGTCCCAAATTTAGGGATTGGCTGCTAATGTGTCTTAAATGCAGTTTGTTAAAAATAAAGGGTTTATTTTGATATGGCATACAGCACATTGCATCATCTGGAGTGTGCGGCGAGACAGATGGTAAGAATAAGACAGAGCCTTCTCTTCACAGCATTTGCTACCATGTTAGGAGCCTCTTCAAATGACTGTTTCGTCAGTTTTCCAGAGGCTGTTTAAGGCAAGAGAGATTGAGAAGAAGAAGATCGGTGCTTCATTAACTAACATTTTAAAGGAGCTGACAGCACGAAGAACAGGCACACCGTTAAGTCTTACAGTATTTTTTAATTATTGTTGTTAATATTAGATAACTTGCCAACCAGTCACTGACACTTAAGACAGGAGAGCAGGTTCCTGGCTTTGCAGGAATCCTGTAAGTCTCCTATTACCCCCCCCTCGTCACCTACTTCATCAACACCAGCCCTAACTGCTCCTCCCAAGTCAGTGCATTAAGGTAAACAACTCAAAAGCCACTTTGAACCAACGTTGCTCGCTTCTAATGTCAAGTACTGCAGTCCTCAAAGAACATCACTGAAAAACAGCATGCCACCACCTCACTCCCACCAACAGCACGTTAAGATTTGGCTGCCAACCTAAAACTGCTGGCAATTTTACAGCAGCAACAAGAGGACAAAACGCCTGCTCAAATCCACGAGCAATGGACAAGCGCAGCGACATTTGGTTCAGAGTTATGAAAAACTGCAATACATATGTGGCAAAGCCCCAGCTTTTAGCTAATATTCTCCTGGAGCAAAGAAACCCAAGTCAGTAGACCTACAGAAACTGAGGAAGTGTATTTGAAGGCAACATCATCCCAAAGTTAAAAGCAATAAACAGCTAAAGCTCCCTATGAGCCTCTTGGCTCCTATATAGCCTGGAGCTCCAGATAGAGTGTCTGAGATAATTACAAAAAGCTCCACTTCGCCTCTGGAGCCACAGAAGCAAGGGAGAGCTCAGCAAGCCGCACGGCTTCCCGCTGGGGCTTTGGCTCGCCACCGAAGACTGTGGTCCATAAAAGCCAGCGGAACATCCTGCTGAGCCATCCCCACCACCCAGGGAAAGCCTGCAAAGATTCGACTGCCTCTTGCAGTTGCTGCAGCTGTATGTTTGCAGCATTAAGGCAATAAAAGGCCATGCAATGCACTCTCCTTCTAACAGGTTCCCTGCCAAATTAACAAATGTCTTTAAGTACCGGGAAAGAAGCATCATCAGATTGCAGCAGAGCCAGTTCTGCATGTACAGAATGCAAAAATTACAGTTCCTTGAAGATATCTGGGAAGTGCTGGAGGACTGCAGAGAGAGAGAGAGAGAGAGAGAGGCTGTTTTAATTGCTTTAACCTACTGCTGCAGCATCTCTGTAGCATATACTACTTTCTGAGGGTTTAAGTCTGAAGTACAGTAGCTGTCCAAAGCTATTTACAAGTTTATTGTAAACAAGCGCTATTTCTCAGGCCTCTGCTTCAAGCAAGATAAAGCATGGCAATTAAGCTACAACTTCTGTGCCAAAACAAGATAAACTGATTTTCTGCTGAAGTTCTGCAGAACTATCCCAAACTCCTGGAAGAGGAGCCTGGGGCACGGGCAGAGGAGTGCGTGGGCTGCAGGGTGCGATGCTGCTCCAGTGCGACAGCCTTCACCAGTGCTCACGCTTCCAGCTGTCAGCAGGTGGGGGGGTTCTTCCCTCTTCCTTCAGGGAGGAATTCAGGACCTAGTGCTTGGAGCACAAGTTGGCTTCCACATTCATCCTGCAATACCCGCCTGCACACGCCTGCGCTCCAGTAAGCCCGTAGACACGCTGCTGGTCTTCTCCAGTGACGCTTGGCTTTAAAAGCTTGGTAGCAGTACTAAGTGAAGGGCTATCATGAAAGCAGAACTCAAATTAAACCTCTGATGTAGCTTCACATGGGAAAAGCTACATGCTGTATTAATTTATACGTGGCACCCAGGCTGCTGGGTGAGTGACTCATCCTTCGCAGAGAAGCTGTCTGTCCAGTGAACTCGTGGCGTGTTTGGAAGACACCAGTGGTTCACGTTCAGCTCCTGTCCACCCTGCACAGGAGCTGGGTTGCAGCTCAGCAGCTATCTCCATCTTCTGCCACATTTTCCAGGTACACCAGATGATCTAATTCAAAAGCACGGCTGCATTTGAGCAAACACCTCGTGCACAAACCCAAAATAAGTTATAGTTCAAGGCGCCTCAGACCATTAGGCAGACTGAAGTTATGGGTGGGTTAAGACTAGAGGAAAACTTGAGTAATTTAACATGCTCCGAAAGTGTCCTGCTGTGTTTACAATTAAAATACCACAGGAAAAAAACACTGTCCACAGAAAAGGGAAGAGATTTGTTATTGTTTCATATGCCTTGAACCCCTCCCGGCCTTGAATCCTTTGGCCAGACACTGCATTCAACAGGTTAATGAGCTGGAGAGCTCATCAAAGGACAGATGTTTATCCCCCCTTTAATTTCTCTTCAAGTCACAAATGCTCACAAATATTTATCTACAGAAGTCATAGCACTAATCTCATCTCCTTCCTAGCTTTTAAGTTTAGTGATCAAAGTTGTACAATTTGTTGAAGACTGCATTTCAATTTCTGTAAGTGGTCTCTTCTAAAGAATAATAAAAAAAAGCGTTTTTCATAGGGGAAATTAAGAGAAAATGGGCATGTTCTAGTGAAAATTAAAAGGAACATCAAAGCGAAACCAGGCAGCTTAATTTCACACCATCTATTCATAAAAAGGATGACTGTAGGCAATCCCCTTTCAACAAATGCCAGAATTAGGACTTTGCTTTCCCAGAAAGGCATTTCGAAGCACTGCCTCATCTACCTCCCCACCCATGCAGATACCCCCAGCTTCACATCAGAGTACGAGTTTGCATGGAAACTCCTCTAACACGCACCCCAATCCTCTTCAAAAACAATCTCAAGAGCGACAAGCGAATCCCACCTGCATTCCCACCCCTCAGTGGCACAAGGAAAACGGAAGAAGCCGTGACAACCAAGGCACTTGCTCAGAAGGTGGCCCTGGGAAAGGGCTTTGTTTTGTTTTCCCCTGCCCCTCGACCCTTAGCTGGCCACAGCTGGAAACACACAGCTTTTGAGGTCTGACTTGATTTTCAGAGCTAAGTTGCATTTCACTGTTAACTCTGCAAGCCCTATACAGGACAAGTGCATCACTGAAATTTCACCTGGTAAATAAACGAGGTTAAAATCCGGTGTATGGTGTGGTAAACATTTCCTAACTATTATTAGCCAAAGGAAAGAGTGTGACTGAGCTCCTGTAACAGTCAACACTGGCTGTTTCCACCTGTCCTGCTGCCAGAGGTTTAGTTTGGTGCCAGGGGACACGCGGTACCTTCACTGGACAGCTGCACCAGGATGACAGGCCACTGCTGTAATGGAGTGTATTAAAATTCAGTGCTGTGAGCCACGCAAGCACGTGCAGGATGTCTTCAACAACAAACCGCCGCCGGGTGCTGCAAGCAGGAGGAGATGGTTCAACTATCAAACCCAAAGCACTAGAGGTGCACTGGGGGCACGCCGCTCCCCGAGCTCTGCGAACTGAGAATCTGCAGAGTTTTCCAGTCCGTTTGTCAGAGATGCTCCTTTTCCCTCCCTCTGCTTCCCAAGAAGTTTAAATTGGATTTCTTCAGAAGCAAAAGGCCAAACTTCCCCACATGAGGGCAGCAATTAGGATGTTATTAGAAATGCCTTCCGAGATGACCGTTCTCTCCTTCCCCCCCTCTCCGCGCACGCTGATCCTGGGGAGTTGTTTGTCTCCACTCTCCATTTGTCATCCTCACTCAAAGAGCACATGAGTCAGACTGTGCACCACAGATGCTGCTGATAAGCGCACACTCCATTTGGGAATATTAGCAACCCTGCAGAACAGAGACAGCTAAAAAAAACAAATCCCCATCCACTGACTCCCAATCAACTATGCCAGTAAGTGCCTGGTAAATGTCACTGGCTTTAGACTTTGTATAAACATCAATCTTTGGATGGTCCAGATTGACTCAACTCCTGCAAGATCGGAAGCACACACCTTATAAAAAGGGCTGCAATCGAGTTGCACCTTCAGCACGGAACAATCAGTGCCAGTCCCAGGGGTGCTCACCATAGTTCTGTCCCAACAAATACCACAAAGATGAAAAAGGAGATATGTAACTTATTTTCACACAGCAATCTTACATAGGCTGGATTTTTGCTATGTGTAATTTTCCAGAGCAGCAAAAGTGAAGCAATCGCATGGACCAGTCATAGCAGAGAGCTCAAGCCCTGGCGAGCTGGAAGCTCGACCCCAGAGACCAGCAGCTTTGCTCTGGAAAAGGGATCCGATGAGCTTCAGTGAAACAGCACTGACTGTGCTCTCACCACTGGTTTCGAATCAGTTTACCATAAGAGAATTAAACTAGATAAAAGGAAACACTTCAGTGCATGTATACAATCCCACTAAATAAAACTATGCATGATTAAAAAGCCATCAGCTTCAGTGCTGATAAATCTCGGTGGGCCCTGACTGCACTGTCACCCTCTCACCGCAGCCCTTGGCATGTCTTAATGCTCCTTTCAGGCCCATCTGGAGAACTATCCTATTATCTACAAAAAAACCCAAAACAACCCAGAAAAAACACAGTGACCTAGTTCGAAGTGTACAACTTGTCTATTTTTCAATAGAGCAGAGCAGCTGCAGTGCAGACTGTCCTGACCAGAGGCAGAAGTCCTCCTCCGTCAGCACACAGCACCGGGCTCTGTGCAACACGCTGCTCCTTCTGCATCAGCCTGTTCTGCTTGTGCTGAATTGTTCTTCGTAACACTCACAAACTGGTTCTGCAGAACCCTACAATTAGAACAGCACCACATATACAAATGCCACAGATTAAGGATCAAGAGCTCCTCTACTCCCAAGAGGTTTTTTGAAATCTTCCAGATTCAGATTAATTTGCATGGAGTGTGTTTTGAAGCGATGAACTTAAATGAAGGAATGGAGGAATTTCCAACAAAAATGGTCAGCCTCTGTACATACAACTTCTTTAGTGCTCAGGCTGCATCAGCCTGAAGATCCACTGTGCAAAGCTGCTCATCCTGGATAGCAGCCAGCCGTAGAGGAAGGAAAATGTGCAAGAACCCAGGCAGTCCAGCTGGGCCATAGCTACTGTTTTTACGGTTTCTAAAGCTCCAGGACTTAAAATGATTTGAGGCTCTTCCCTTATCACCACTGTATCTCATCTGTTCCTTCCAACACAGGAAACCGGTTATACAGCACTCACTCTGCCAACAGCCGGACAACACTCATCTGGAATATTAACCTGTCCTGGAGGTCTGAGCGTGCTGAAAAGGCCAATATAACTGAGAAACGCTGAAGGACCCTAGAGGCAACACCACGGTAGAAAAGCAGTGAATTGCTGATCTTCCTTTACCCACCTGCACTCCTAGCTACCACCTTCCTTCCCCGTGTGCTCTACTACAGCGTCTCCTGCGTGCTCTGCAAGCAACGGGAACCGGAGCTGCTACCGCTCACATCAGGTGCTGCAGCTGCATTGACTGCATCTGAGATCAGATCTGCGTCTAGCAAAGTGTCATCACAAAGGAGCGCAGACAGCAGATTGTCTGCAGACCAAGATGTGCGGCTGTTCTCCTGCCTGAGCAGGAAAGGGTCAGGAGAAAAGAGGAAAGAAAGATCAAAGATTCTAAAGGAACACTTTTCCAATTAACAAAAACTCATCAGCAAATCTCATGAGTTTGACATACAATCTCCCTCCATCAGTATCTAAACAAAATAATTCTCCTGTAGATACTAATTTAACAGCATAAAGGACTTGAAATCAACTTGCACTTCCTAAATCTTCTGCAGCTCCGGGTCAGTGGAGGTGGACACAGAAAGCAGCCAGATGTAAGCATCGCTAGGTGTCAAGCACATAGTGCTGCCATATAAAGAAAACAGAATATAGTCTGTTCGAAAGGGGAATGTCAGGTACATCCAGGTAACAGGCAGAAGCATCTGTGCTGTGTCCAGATGTCCTTTACGCTGACTGCAACCTTGGGTTCTGTGCAGCCTCCACACGAACCTTCCTAACAACTAGTGAAACACAAGCAGTGTCCTGGTAAAAAGTATTAAAAGCTTATCTTTTAGACATAACAGGATTAATTGTTATTAAGATTTAGGTATACTGGAAAGGGGATGATGGATAAAATAGACATAAATTAGTCTTTACATGTCTTAAGCCTTAAACATACAGAAGAGGATGGAAACATCTTGCTTTACTGATTTGTACTAGCGTACCTCCGAAAGAGGCTGTCGTGTTTCAGGAAGCATGAAATGTTTGATCAGAAACTGAATCGGATTCACTGTTTTCGTGCTGCTTCCTGCACCCTGCCAGACACGACCGGGGCAGGCAGCAGGATTATCTTACCTTGACAAACAGCAGCCCCATCAACTGTGCGTAACGGTATGCGTGAGGAAGAGCTCTCTCAAGGTGGGAAAGGGGTGATTTTACAGATGTTTAGGCAGGTTGTGGTGTGTACAAACAAATCAAAGCACAGGCCAGGTATACTTTGAGGCAGCCTCTTCTGCTGTACCCCAAAGTACCTGGAGCTAGCTTCCATTGCTCACCACCGCTGCTCTTGCAAAAAAGACACTTGTAAGCCATCACAGATCTGTGCACTTTCCTATACGCCTGGAAACCAAGGTTTTGGTGTCTTAACTGAATACTAGGAACAAGCACAGTGCCTGGCTACTGAAACTAAGGTGCATTGGTAAGCACCTAAGCATGCAGCTTGGGCTTTGGCTCATTGTATCAGCAAGAGAAGTGTCATTTATTTCCTCCGGGTGTAGTCTAACACTGCCACTGAACAGCTACTGCCTGACAAATGGCCCCTTGGTCACCCGGATAAAGAACAGAAGCTCCCGTGGTCATCGGTGTGTGCTGCTATTGCTGTCAGATCACTGGGCTAAGGCTCTACAGCTTTTATTTGAGGAAGAACAGCACTACCTGGGAATCGGCATCAGTCATAAGGCAGATTCAATAGCAGCAGGTACAGAAAGAAAAAAAAAAAAAAGGAGCAAAATATCGAAGGTTAATGCATCACAGGTCTGCACCAAGAACATGTTAGTCACCTCTCCAGGACTATTACAGCCCTAGTAAGGTGAGACAGGCTAAGTATGTCCATGAACTTGAGCAGAATAAACTCACCATCACCACAGCCACGTGGCTAGTCTTCACTGTGCTGTAACTTTTGTCTTGTAGGGACAAAATATAATCTGTTGGACTTGCTTCCTATGTGGAAGATAGCTTGTGTCTACCCTCTGGCTATTTTCACCAATGAATGCAAACAACTCTTAATTAAAAGCACTGGAGTTAAGTCTTCGACACACTTCAAAAGAGGCGAAACCAGGAATGTAGCACGCTTGAGTCATATAGCAGGTTGTACAGCATCGTACCACCAAAAGTAACCCCACAGGTCTCCTAATTTTCCTTTCCAAATAATAAATGTTTATGATAAATGTATCAGCCACTTCTGGCTTGTTTGGCAGCTAGACCCTTGGTTCAAGATTAGGTCGAACACATTGAAGCTTTTTGGTTACCTTCCTCCACCTCAAGCTTGGTATTATTTCTGTGCCTCCTTATATAGGACACCCTTTCTTGCACAACAGCTTTCAGTCTTGAGAATTCGAGTTTTGCTGGATGTTTGTGGGTCCCACCACCAGCTGTCACCTCTTTAGGAATGCAAAAAAAAACCCCACAACAAATTTGCAGTTAGAGAACAAATCTTTAAATCAGACACTTGCAAAAGCATGCAGAGCTAAGATCTTATAAAAATGTTAGAAGTGGGCTCTCAATGGCAAAATAATTATAAATTTATCTTAATAGTACATTAAACCCAGCAACCTCTCTTGCAAAGATGAAGGGCCCCAGGCCTGCTGAACTTACAGCAACACACAAATGCTTTTATATATTCTGGCAACAAAATAAGTCTCTTTAAAATACCAGATATTTCTGGACCATGGAAAACAGAGCTCCCCATCTAATTTATGGCCTTGCTAACAATGTGGGAAACTCATTACAAGAAACAAACAACTGAGGTGTTGCTTGCCACCTCCCACCTATCCCAACAAGCCCCATCTAAAACTACTTCCCAACTGCTTCTCTCCTCTGGGAAGGTAAATAGCCCGACAGGTTGATCCAATAAACCCTGTGGGTCCTGCCTCAGGATCAGCCAGCTTGCACACTGCGCTCGAGCCTCGCTGTGCCGACAGGGACAAGATCTGTGTGAGCGGGACAGCTCGAGGGAACGCAGCAGAGCTGTTCCCGCACCCCTCGTTCCCACAGACGTGGGATCAGCAGAGTGATGTCCGTGTCTCATTTCAGCCGACCCTAAAGCATGCAACGGGACACAGGACAAAGCCTACAAGCCCAAAATGCAACTTGCAGATGGAGCAGCTTGTAGACTAAGCACTGCACAGAGCAGTTTGCACGGGCTCTTGCTGGATCAGTATCATTTCTGAAAAGCTACTTCTCGAGTTCTTCATACATAAGAACATACTTTTATCAGCTTCAGAAGAGGAAAAAGCTGCCTAAGCTGCAACTAACTCATTAGCTTTCCACCTGAAGTCATCCACATAAACAGCCTGAATATGAAAAACGTTTGAAGGCAAAACTCAAGTACCAATTTGCTGAATCAAGCTGCTAGCTCACATTCCCCTTCACAGAATTTGAGCAGGATTAGAGCACTTGGCTTGTGCTGTGTGCCTGTGTGGACCCCAAATCTGGATACCCTGAGCTTAGGGCTCCACGTCAGGGCAGTAAGAGCAATACATAACCACAGTAAAAGCTATTTCTCAGGCCCTGGCGCTGAACCGAGCTTCAGCAACGGTTGCAGTTCTGCATATTTTTTTTTTTTGCTCTGCTTGGAACCACGTAAATAGCATTTCTGTTTGCCATTAATCCATTTATGCTTGCGCTTCCCAGAGTAACCGCTGCTGGGAACAGACTTGTGTGTCTTCAGATGCCCAGGGCTTTCCCACCATACTGACCTGCCAGCCCTGCAGAATGCAAAAAAGCCGCCAGCGCAGAAAACAGCGGTGGTGTCACTGGCAGGACAACAGGCAGAGCAGAGGCATCGAGGTTACACTGGGGAACACAGAGGAAATCGCTGCAGAAAACAGGAGCAAGATGCCAGCATCTGGATGTGGATAATCCTTCCACAAACAGAACTTTGTGACATACATTCGTAAGCTAACGACTATAAAGAAATTCAGTAGGCTTTTCTGTGAAGCCTCTGTAAAACAGAGATGCTCGGTGACAGGAGTTTCACTTGGGATTTCAGCCAGAGGAGATGGCATGCTGCAGGCATAAACTAATATATTCACCGCTAAAATTCTACAGTAGGCACAGAAATAGCTGAGAACATCAAGGATTATTGTTGTTCTAACTCAGTCTTATGCTTTTTTACTCCCGCTGACCATTTTAATTGCCAGGTGAGGTATTAAGGCAAAGCACGCTCAGGACAATGGCATCTATACCTCTATTAATTTCAGCCTAATATTAAGAAGGAGCAGTGGTGTGAAGGAGCCAAATTATTACAGTCCCTGAACATCTGAGACTGGACCAAGCCCTGACAGCAATAGGAAGAAAGGGGCAAGGATTAACAGAGACCATTAGCTGTGCATCACCTACAACCCACATTAACTCTGCTATCTGTTAGAGGGAGGAAAAATAAAGCAGTTGGATACTGCAAGAGAGAAATCAAACTGCAGAGATGCAGTCACGTGTTCCGAAGTGCAAGTTTCATACTTATGAGTTCTGGAAAAGGATGCGGGAACAGCCTCCAGGCAAAAGCTGCTGAAAGAAACAGGGTGTTTAGGCTAGAGCGGAGGTACACTGCATACCTGGAATGCAACCCACTATTACCACTGGGCTCCATCAAAACCAGGAGCATCAGCCTGAGGCTGCAACAGATAAATTCAGCTTTAAGAAAAACTGACAGCCAAGGCAATTGCATTCTGGAACAGTTTTCATACAAACTGTTACGGTATGTTCACAGGCATCCTAAAGACAAGCAGGATTTGGTCTCTGGAGCACAGTTATCAGAGGCTCCAGGTGGCACAGCCGTAGCAGAGATGGCTACCACCACCTGCCAGCCAGGTATTACCTACCTGCAGGTTTTAGGGCGCTCAGGCCTGATCAGCTAGTGACACATGAGAAGCATTAGTAAGACAACTGAGTACTAACTGAGTCACGCAACCACAGGAAACTCACTGAGTTCACCACATCTCCCCCTCCCCTCCCATCGTGGGAATGGCAAGGGAGGAGACGTCCAGGAGAGCCAAGCAAGGCAGACGGATGACCTGCCGAGCTGGGTAACTGTGCAACATGATTCACACAGCCACAGCCGTGTGAACGGCCTGTAAGCACATCACTGCTCTTCCCCATCCAACAGTAAATACTGGACCTAAGCCATTTTATTTCTCTTGGGGAGACTCCCAGCGTTGTTTTGGCACAAAGACAACGGAGCAGCCGTTCCCATTCTCCAGCTATGGCAGTTTACTGTAACTCATCTCAAGCCCTCAGCTCACCTCCCGTCCTGCTGCCTTTCAGGGTCCCTGAGGGACCATCACTACCCTTTTTGCCCAAGGTCCAAGCTCTCCAAAACCAACTGTGCTCCTTAAACTGAACTTGTTGGACCTGTGAACCCTATTTCAAGCCATTCTTACCCAGTAATGCATTTCCCAGATGCGATGTTCAAATGGCAACCGGCTAGAAGCCCATTCTGGAGAAGACAGCTGTGAAATCCAGCACCTGACTGTGGGAAAGCAGAGGTCATTTCCCAAAGCTAGTGAAAACAAAGAGGTGTCAACTCATTTGAGGAACGAATAGCAACATTCATACCAAAAAAGACCAAAGGAAGCATCAGATCTGAGAGCGATGGGAAGACGAGAGATCCCACCAGCAAAAATAAAAACACTGTGCATATCCCCATGCAATGCATGCAGCTACTCCTCCACTGAAATTGCAGTATTTCAGTCATATCCATCTCAGGAATTTCACATCACTTCAAGCTACAATAGAGCAGATTTTTGGTGCCGATTGCACTTTCGCACCCCTGCACTCATTCAAGCTAAGCATGGGAGATGAGGGCAGATAGCCCTTATCGTTGTCTCGGACACACCTCTGAACCTGAACCCTTGCATCAGTTCTCCCCTCTCCTTTTTCCACGATTCAGCCAAATAGCAGGATATCCTTGGATTGACATGCCAGCTTTGAGGAAGTAAGAGCAGCGGGTGCTATTAATGGGCATACCAGGGTGCACCCTCTCCATCTCGCTGGTCTCCCAGAGGTCTGTGACCATTCCCCTCAAATGGCTGCATGCATCGCTTCAGGGTACCCCAAAATTTATGGCCCTATAAAAGGCCCCCAGCTCCCAAGGCACGAACTTTCTGTGTTAAGTGGAGGGATGGTATCACATCAAGATGACCCCAGAGCAGCGAAGGAGACCGGTACACAAACAGGCTCCTCTCTGCAAAGCAATGCAGCACAAAATGCCTGGAGGGCAGCCAGGAGCTGGGAATGCATTCGGACAAGACCTACAGCACTGATAAGTTTGCTGCACAAGTATGTTTTAGGGGTGACTCATGATGGTGACAGAAGATACTGAATAGTTGTTTGGTATTGGTCTATAAAGCAAATCTATTCTGCTGAACCTAACCATCCAACTAAGCAAACCCTTACTCTGAATTTTTTAGGCAAATATATTTAACCTTAGAGTCTCATAGTTTCTTCTCTGTATACAGAGAAAAATTTACAATCAGGCTGCAGCTCACGAAAACTGACAGAAGGTGTGTTCATATTGGCAAATTTTAGAACTCCGAAGGTGTCAAGAGGCACAAGGAAAGGAGAAAACTAGAAAAAAAACCCACCCAGGTTACAAACAATCAGAGCATCTCAAGGTACCTCTTAGGAGACTGAAATCTGAACAAGGCCATAGGAGAGAGAATCAGGACGCTGCCCCAGATCTTTTTTTTGATGTATTAAACTGGGATTACCTCAATTATACTACAAAACCCATAGACAGAGACTGCCACAATCTCCAGTTTTCCCTTGTCTATCTGCACACACTGTTGATCGTGTCTGATTAAAAATGCAGAAGACTTTTGCACATGCTGCAGAAATTAAATTCTTAGAAAAGTGTTTCAGCCACATAGGAGGGGGAAAGCTGGTTTGTAAGCTCATGTGTAGAACAGGTGAAGGGAAGGGACATCAAAGAATAGTCATCACCGACAAATTACAGACTGTGGGGAGAAATGTGGCAACTCAGCTGTCAGCCAGGGACATGAGAGGGACCTTCTGAAAAATCAGGTGTCATTAAGTGGTGCTGGATCAGTGTCTAACAAATGCTTTGAGCACCTCACTGAGCTTAAATTAGACATGAAGAACTCCAAGTCCTGCCCTGTTTCAAATGCAATTCAACTTTGAACAGTGGCTGTTGCATTTAGAAGTGGTTTTTTCAAATACGAGCACTGGAGATACGAGCACAAATTCATCTGTTGGCTTGACTCTTGAAAGCAGCAACCCCAGGAAGGTACCAGGGCAGCCTGATTTTGTCCAGCCTTCTTCCAAGATTACAGTGTTCCCCGGCACACTTTCTGAGCAAAGGTTGCTTTAATGCCTGCCTCAGAGAACAGTTAGTCATGTCTAGTTCTGCAGAGGCACACACCATAGTTAAAAAATAAGTGGGTCCTCTGAGTAAGTCACTCTCACCCTCTGCTTCAGAGCCATGAGCAAGGAGAGCCCCAAGGCGAAACCACAGACCTGAAGACTGCAGCCCAGGATCCTACACCAGCTCTCCCACAGCTTTCCTGCATGACCTTGGAAAAACTGACCTTCTTTTCCTGCAAGGCCACTGTAAGTTTTAACACAGCCCTTAGACACAGACAGAAAACAGCATTTGTCACAGAGGAGACGGGATTCTTGTCAATGCTGATAAAGCTGTAAATGTGCTTGCACAATGACCAGCAGCTAACCGAAAGAAATCCTTTGCACAATGCAGAAGTTAACTATTATTCCTCTACGGATCACCTGTTGCAAGATCTCACATGACACTGCAAAAAGCACTGAGAATTCCAAACCTTTAAAAACCCCACCAAATATTTTGTAAGATACATTCATCATGAGTAGGGAGCTAACTAAAAAAAAAAGTGCTCAAGACAACCTCCTAAAGGTTTGAATTACAGCTTATCTCAAGAGCCCGCATAATGTGTTTGCGGACTAAGTGACCATTTTTGCTGAACACAAGGTTTTACTACAAAAGATGAACAACTTTCACTCTACGGCTGCTCCAACAGGCAGTCGTGACATAAAAGCCCCCAGCTCTGCATCAGAGCCATCTCCTCTCCAACCAAGGACAGGGGTGGCTCCTTCAGCTGCAGACAATCGAACCCTGGAGGGCACAAGCCCAAAAACTGAATTTCTGCCTTCTGAGTTAATCTGCTTTGTTTTTAAAAGGAACCAGGCTTCTTGTGGACAGCCTCATAATGCTTCCCATTATTTCTTGTGCCAAAGCATGGCAAACTTTGGTCATTCTTGACAGATCTGAGCTTCTCAAAGCTTGTGTCCCCAAAGCTAACCCCACCAGCTCGATCACAGCAGCATTAAGAGTATGCTAGGATGAAAGCCTTCATCCTAGCACACATTTTGTGCTGATTAGTTCAAGTGCAACAGTCAGAAAAAAGAAAAAGGTTTCTTATAGAGCTTGCAGAAGAGCTTGGATGTTTAGCTGCTGTCCCACAAAACCTAGCAGTTAATTTGGTTTTAGCCACTTTCCTTGCAGAGTGAAAGAAAAATGAAGAAGAGCAGGACTGGTCTGCAGAGGCAAAGACTTGTAAAAGCAGTTTATGTGACTCATGTTTGGTGTGTGTGTGTGTGTGTGTGTGTCCCGCCCCAAAACCAATAAGAAGGGGCAGCAAGTGTTGTTCAGCACACTAAGGATTCATTTCCTTTTGTTTCAGGGGCTGGCTGCAATAGGATTAAAATTGGCAGTATGCACCCTTCACAACTGTTCTGCAGACCTACCCTCTCCTCATCTCCAGTTTCAAAGTCAGGCACAAAAATCCCTATATTGCGGATCTTCAGCAACCTCCGCACTTTGCATCGATCACAGTGCAGTGGGTGTGACTTTGGCAGAAGCACGGTCTTTACTGCAACAGGGAAAGGAAAAGGAGAGAAATTACTGGCAGCATGGGCCACTCCTGTTGGCAGGGCTTTGCAGCCATAGCAATACTTTATAAGGAAATTTCTTGGACGAAACTGCTTATCCTCATGTTACTGAGGTTTTTTTGTATTCCGTTGCAGATGCTCTACAAAGTTATTCTTAGCAGGTATTTTGTATAGAACCAAAGCTGTCCCCAGGCTGGGGACTATCTGCAGAAACACCAAAACAGATTTGAGATCTGCAGAGGAAATAAAGCATCGCTTCAGTTCAGAGCTACTGAAGCCAAGACCAGAAGAAGCAAAGACAAGTCCCAGGAGATTCAGGTTTAAGCAGCTCCTAGTACAGATGATACAATACAGTTAAATCAGCTTTGTCCAACCTTTGGCTATTAACGGTCAGAGACCTGCTGGTACACTTCCAAATGCTGAGAATCGATTGCATTTCATCATGAGGCTACGGTAATATTCAAATGGGAGGCTTCCAAAGAAACTTCAAGTTCTTCATTTGTTTGTCCTGGGGTTGCCTGTTTCTTCCTGATCAATGATTTACTGCTCCTGGCACAGTCCTGGCCATGTCCTTATGGTTACACGGAAAGTCCAGATTAATAAAAACCTACTTACATTTAGTTTTTTTAAAAGCTGTCTTGGTGCTTCTGGCCTGGGTTGGAGTTGAACAGAGTTCAGAATTATATCAAAGGCATTGAGGAATAGGATGAATTGTCTGTGTTTTGGGGTTGGTTTGGGTTTCCCCCAAAGGTTGGTCTGACCTGGCAGATGCGGATTATCCATTTCCATGAAATAGTTACCAGTAATATATCAAGCTGAGAAAAGCAATAGGTAGAAAGCAGAGATGCACTTCAGGTTTAGAAGCGTGGCACCCAAACTAATTACTGACTAAATTGGCTTCTTCTAGATACTTTTGCCCACACATTTTCCCCGTGGCCTTGGACAGCTGGGAGGGTGTGACAATAACATTGTGAGTCTCTCTGGGCTGGACTGGCAGAAAAACTGAATTCTAAGGAAAGAATAGCTCACATACGAGCTCCTGTGTACACTGAGCAGAGAAGGAGAAACCCAAAACAGAGATTTCTCCAGTCCAAGCTGCCATCAAGACTGAAAACAAAAAAGCAACTTTCCTTTCAGATTTTTAACTGAAATCGCCGAGTGCCGAATAAGCAAACTGCAACTGTCTTTGCTCAATCACATGGCATTTAGGGATTCCAGATTAACTCCAGTGAAGTACAGGAACAAGCAACTGAAAGTTGCCAATATCCATTTTATTTTAATAAGTATGAACAAGATTTAAAGTGCCAGAGGGTGGGGGTTGTATGTACAACTAATAAAGGTGTCTGGTAGCTTAAGTGATCTGGAGACAGTTCTGGGATTCAAAATTTAAACAAATACTAAACAAATGAGCTGGTGCAGAGGAGCAGAGGAATGCTGGCCTCAGGGCTGAGGAATTCAAGCCTGTCCAGACGGCAGCAAGAGAGCAGCTGTATGTGCACCCTGCACTGGGATGGGAAACCAGCTGGAAATATGTAAAGTTAGTGCTGTTCAGGCACTTTTACATATATCTATACTTAGAAAAACTAGATAAAGAACAAGCAAACCTGCTTAATGACAATATGCCTATGCAACTCTGTTCTGCAACTTGAAAGCACAAATTCAATGAGATTCAGATAAGAGATTGAGGGCTTTCACACTATAAAGTTAGAAATCAATTATAGAAACAATTGACAGTTGGATTATTCACCTAAATCCCCTGTACCCTCTCAGCAATTTACATTTCAAACAGACTGAATTTCACAGCAGAACAGATTGTTTCCCTGTCTTGTCTACAAGTTCACACAGGACTGAACTGTTCTTCCAGTTAGCCCACAACCAGGGCTTCCTATCTCACCAGAAAATAAAAGGTTTAGTTTAAAAATCACAGTAAGCATTTTTGCACATCGATAGAAAAGTGCTTAGGTAGCTCTAAACTTCAAAGAACTTATTATAAGCCAGACAAACCTGGTTTAACACAGGCCAGCTCTGAGGCTCACTGACTACGTGTGATACCATGAGCAGTGCTAGAGCACAATGGTTTTCTAAAAAAAAAACAAAAACCAAAAAGCAAACAAACCAAAAAACAAATCCGGTATTTACATGATCTTCACCATAGATGCCACCATACCAACTCATTAAACAGTGGTGGGTAATGGCATGTGAGATGCTGATGAGCATTGCAAGACAAAACAAATGTCAGGTTTGCTCAGTCATGACTAACTCCGTCCGTCAGCTCCTGGGCCTGCAGACGACAGCACGGAGCACCTCCAGGTTGCATACAATACTGTCAAACAATGAAACCTCAGCTCTGCAGCTGGAAATGACCAGAAGGATATATTCATGTTTACCCAGAGTTTAGGTGTTTCGAAGGAAAGGCTGATTTAACTATCCTGGCTGTTTGCCAGTTTGGCAAAGGCAGGACAGAGCAGCAGCTTGCCCAAACTTTCAGGGACCCCTTTTTTCCTTCCCAGATGTCCAACCTTCTCAGCCACAGCTCTTCCAAAAACCCTGTTATCTGTTATCTGAGGCCAAGGAGCAGGAGAATAGGAAACCATGCTCTGTTTACTGCTAGCTGTTCGGAGGAAAGCCCATGGGGGCTGTCACTGCTGAAGGTTAGCTCAGTGCGCAGGTGGATGGTGTGGGAGGGCAGGAAGGACAAAAACCAGAGCCAGCAAGAACTGACTCAGCAACGCTCACCCCCTTTCATTATCTCATATCTTAAAGCAGAAATGTTAAAATACACTTTCAAAATGAGAAGGCAAGCTGGAGATGGTTTATATAATGCTGCTGGAAGCAGGCAGACGTTTTAACTCATGCAGGTTACCAACAGCACAGATGTAGAGGGAAGCTGCAGATGAAAGATCGTATCGCGTGTCATGGACAGTAATTGGGGACTGCAATAAGCTGTAACGTGCAAAGCACGTTTTAGGGCTTAGTGCAGGAGGTGGCTGGAGGACAGCCTTCCCATGCAGGAAGGGATGGGATCACAGCCCAAATGACGGGAAAGGAGAGTCCCACCCAGCACCGCGAGGGCAGCAAAGGACAAAGTCTTATTCCTGGCCGTCAACATCAGCTTGAACACTACAGCTTTGCAGATACCACAGGGTATAGTGTGTTATTGTTTCCCCTGAAAACAGCTTAAAAAATTCTTTAAAGAATTAACTATGCCCCAAAACAAATACTCAGTAAAACAGGAGTAACGCTGCAATTTAAAAAATACAGACTTTTTTTTTTCTCTCTTAGGTAAGGAATAGAAACATCAAAGCTGGCAGCTGCTGGTATAAATAGAGAGGCCACCAGGGCCGGCTGCAGGGCCACCATGAAGAAAACTGACAAAACCCTTGCTGTACTTGTTTTTCCATTATCTAATATTAGGCCATGTAGGTATTTATGAACTATTCTGCAGTGCATTCAAGCTAATTCCCAGAAAATCACGTGCCTGTGCAGTGAATTCAAGATTAGGAAGCTTTCCAATGTTTTCTTGAGAAGAGATGTGATCACCACGCAGTACTAACAGCAATTTGAAAATCTGCCTTGTTGGTTGGCTGCCAGATACTGACCCAACGAGCATCTTATTAAGCCTCCAGTCATAGCTGCCCAGCTATTTGTGTCAGACTGTGTGCTCTGAGGCTTGAAGAGTCTAAAACAACTTCAGACTGGGGGCAGAAGGACAGATATTAGTTACAGAACCACATTATAAAAGATTTGAAGAAATACTAAGTGGTCAGAAATTAGTGCTCATACAAGTACATGACAAGAGCCTCTCTGGTCTACAGCTGCAAGAATAAGTCAATAGTCATCAGGCCTGAAAGGCTCATTTAATTTCCCTGTAAAAAAAAGAAAGAGTAAAAATGCCACAGACATTTCCAGCCACTTCGGACAATCAGTCATGATCAATTCCCACCTCCTTCAGCCTAGGACACGACGGGCATGAGTCACACAAGCCACTGAACAGGGCAACACCTCTGTCCAGATCTGACAGCCTGATGGGGAAAGGCACTGGATCGCTGTACCCTCTAACCCTTCTCTTCTCTGGGATGTACACTTACAGTGCTCAGAAACCAAAAAATGCCTGTAAAGTCTGTGTAACGACGTTATATTTAACATAATCCATGTAGAAGCCTGTATGAACAGCCCTGCAGTGACGGAGACAAGAGCTACTGGCCGTTAAGTTTCTTACTTGAACAACATTAGCCCTTTATGCAGTCTGCCTTTGCCTCCTGTTCCACTTCTGAACAGCTGCTAAGGGCAAAAAGCACTCAGGCTGCACTGATTAGCTATCTTCAAGGAAAAAATCATGCCTAGAGGGCAAGGCAGCTGAAAGCTACCCAAAAGCCTTGCTACAAATTTTTGTATGAAACAGCACCTTATTTAGACAATTTGAAAAATGTTACAGAGGGACACTATGGCTGGGAATTTGCATAATGGGCGTCCACATCTTGCTTACCTAACAGGAGAAGAATCTTGTCTGTCAGTAAGTCTAGACTGTGGTGTTGAATCCAGGGGACCAAAGAATCTCCTGGCCAGAAATAACAGCCGGTGCAGGGCAGGGTGCTGCCATCTGCTGACACCCACCTCTGGGACAGTGAGGTGGCAGAAACCTCATTTTTTGTAGGCATCTCTGGATCGGGACTGCTCTGCTGAGCTAGGATCAGTGCTAAGAGCAGCAAGAAAAGCCATCCTCCTCCTTGCAAAGCCTAAGCTTACTCTTCCAAGTGCTCCAGGCAGTTCTGCAAGGAGTCGTGTCCCCTGCAGTGCCTTGCTCCACCGTGCTGGCTGGACTGCACTTGTTAGCTGTAACTGTAGTTAAAGCAATGGTAGCACGACAGCCTCTTTTATTAAAATGTGTATACGTTATTTAATATTAAAAGGCCACACCATAACAACAGCTTTCAAATTTAAAATACTCCAGAGGCTTAGGTGGCTTAACAGAGACCTCTGCAGTTCAGACCAGCTCACTGCAGGCAGTTGCTCTAGATGCAGTTTTTCCCACTGAACTGGATACCCCAAAGGCAGAAAGGTGTGTATTTAGCCACCGTTTCCACCTCCAAAAGCCTTGCTGCAACACATACAGAAACACAGAACCACTGGCTTTGGTGTCACATAGATCTCAGCACTTCCGAGCAACTGCAGCAGAACAGCAACCGTTGGTCATCTGTCCAACGTCTCTTCCTGCCCCGAAGCAGCATCAGCCTGACCCACTTCTCCCCAAAGCCCCAGTGGGGATGTCAAATGTCTCCCGAAAACGAGGAGGTTTGAAACATGCGCTCAGCCTCCTGCCCCTTCAGTTCCAATGGGAACACCAATAGAAGCAAGCAACACTCCTTCTCTTCTTTGAAATACAGCACCCTTGATCTAAAGATAATCCATCTCTAGGACAACAGAAGTATGTGAGCAAGATACTCTATTCTCAGCTATGAGTTTGTCATCTCACCAAGCTTAAGTTCCTTTACCTTGCTGGTATTTCACACATGGGACAGGAAATATAGGATTTCACAAAAGGACTGCTGATGCACGACGGGACTTTTGAGGCTCCACGGAAAGCACTCATGCCAAGTATTACACTACGAGGATGGAGGTGACCAGAGAAAGGGGACACCAACACTCATGTACCGCAATCCATATCCCACTGTGAAATTTTTAGCTATTTGAGTGTTCCAAGCAGCAATAGATATCATTTCTTTAAAGCCTACTAAAAGGATTTCTAAGTATTTCATATAAGCAGCTGCACTGCACTTAAGTCAGCATCTGGCGACCAGCAGAGCAATGATGGACAAATGGGATGTGGTTAGACCCAACTGCATCGCGTCATGTGCAGTGCCACAGAACTGCCGTCTGTATGGCAGTCGAGATTCAAGACTTTGGAAGGAAAAGATATGTGAAGACAAGGTTGTGTGAAAAACTACAGAAACTATTTTGGAAAAGGAAGCAGTAGAAATACGCTGCTGAAATGCTCTTTCTAGGAAGTCGGTGCAGACCAAACGCTGTGCTTCATCTCACTGTCATTTCCTCCAAGCACAATAAAGTTCACTTGTCCAATGTGGCCTCTTCTCTTTAAGCAGCAAGGTCAGTGAAGCTTGCTAGAAGGTGAACTACAGGCAAATCAAATTTAAATATTGTATTTGGGGCACACAGAGAAAGTATCAACAAAATGGACAAACTGGTCTAAAACTTTTAGAACAATGCTACTGATTTATTCTGTGCTCTGAGATCACACAAAACTCCAGTGCAATTTAAAACAGCACAACCGATATTTAACTTATTTCTTCTGTAGAAAAGTCATGAGGCTTTAATCACCAAGCTGCTTCATTAACTGGAGATTACTAATTGCAGGATTTGTTAGTCAGCATTACCAGACAATGTTTTAGTGTTGATTGTTTGTAGAGGGAAGATTGGAACCGATGATTTAATAATTTTAATGGAATACAAGGTGATTTGCAAGAGCTGTCCTCAGCAGAAAGGACAAAAGTCATTACGGTTGTTGCATACTTCCAGAAAGTAACAGCTTCAGTGGGATCAATGTGAAGCCAAAGATGAAAGACAACAGCACAGGACAAGTGAGGCACGCACCTTAAATCACGTGTTGAATCTCCTGCCTCTACCCTTGATCATTCTGCTTAGAGGGCAGGGAGAAGACAGGTCATTTGCAGCATGTAATATTCCAGCATAGAGGAAAAAAAAATGCTATTATACAGAATTAAAAAGCCATCATTTGCAGTATCTCCTGTTCGTGTGCTACTGGTTAACATGTACATACGTTCCAGCAAAGGCTAGATAAAAAAGGAAACTGAACTTCATCATCCAGCTACAGCAGTTAAAGCCTGCTGCTTCCCTTGGCTCCCAACAAGAACAAAGGCTCCCACACACACCTCACGCCTTCTGACTAAGAGGGACATGTCTTCTTTGGAATCTATAGATCTTCTTCCCTAATTAAGGAGGTGGATTACTGTTACATAAAGAGCAGAGCGTTGCTCCACGTGGGCAGCAAGTAATCACCAGCCTTTGTCTCAGACCAGCAGGAGCACCAAGAGTGAAATCAGAAGAGCACCTCGGAACAGCTAACATAGTTGGGCAAACACAACAGTATTATCTGCTGTGGCATCGTCCCACTGTAGCAGGTAAAACCTAACCCTCAGTGGAAGGTAAATTAGTAATGAAACGATACTGCAAGTTTCACAAGGGCAGAGTTCTTCTTGCTTACCTTCTTACTGCAGTGGAGCAGTTTTGGCTACCGTCTCGTAGGGTGCACTTGCTGCCAGGGATCCCAGTTACGAATCCTTCTGGAAAGGAAACGAGAATTCAGAAGATCCATCACTGATCTACTAAACAGAAGGTACACTATTAACAAAGTTATAATTTGGAATAATATATTTTTACTCCACTGACGCAATTTAATCATAGCAATATTTACTTCAATAATTACTGTAATAAGGAATGAACTGCATTCACTCCAGTTGTCTGGTTTTACCAGTATCAGTTTTCCATACCAAAGTACTAAATGTCACAGGTATGTTTTGAAATTAACATTGTTTGGTTTGAATTTTATAGTGTTTCCAAGCACGCCTTTATTTTGTTGCATACAGCAGACAGGCATTGACAGGGAACCAATTTTCATTTGTTTTTATAAATAACACACATGACCTCGAGGTCACACTGTATTTCAGACACTGAATGTGACTGTGTGGCATGTGAAACCGGAGATAACTAACACTTCAACTACTGGATGAGAGTTCACTTAAATACTCTGCTCTAGATTTCACTGCAGTCTAACTACTGAACTACAGCCAACAGATGTTGAGCCTAAGTCCCCCATAGTGGGAGAGGGAGAAGTGTTTGCACCTTTGTGTTTTTGGGGAGGATAGCAGCATTTTAGCAAAGAAGCCATCAGAATCCTCTGGCTAAACACATACTGGCGAGTTTAGTTTTCAAGAAACAAGCACAAAAAACCAGTCTAGGAATGACCTGGCCTTAAGAAAACAATTAAAAACACCCTGAGAAAAACGAAGCCATGTTTAGATTGCTCGCATGTTGAGATACTCCCCTGCCACACCACGTTACATGGCTCCACAGGACGTCCTCCTTCCTGCTTACCAGTAAGACATTGCTCAACCCTCCTCCGGTCAGCCACTTACCACACTGAAGTCAAAGCTGTTGTGAGCGAGAGCTATGGATTAATTCCAAGAACCCATCTGAGCTGAAATCCAACCCTGCTTGTTTTCTCCACTTACTGTTTGAACACAAACAATTTTTTTTTTTTAGGAGTAAAACCCATGTCATTTACTCTCCACTGGGTTTTAGGCCACAGCTCGCCTTGCCTCTTTCACCTCTATCTTCTTCAGATTTCAGTAAATCAAGGGGAGAGGAAAAGCCCTCTTGCCAAAACAATCATTTCAAAATCAATATTTTAATATTTTTTTTTTTAGAATAGCAATTCCCACAAATACCATATTCCAAAAAGGAGTGGCAATGCCAGCTACCCACACAAACATGAAGGTGATAGCAAGAGAAAAAGCCTTACTACGAAACGGAAGAACTTGCATTAAGTTAGGAGACCAAGAGACCAAAAAGGAGCACGTGGTAGAAGTGTAAACACTTCAGAGACAGAGCAAACGGCACCAGGTTTGCAATCAGCCTCTGAACAGCTCCTAGTCCACCAACGCTGATCCATCCCTCCAGGATCAGCAAGCCACTTGCTGCTTTCTCACATTCCCCCTCCTCAAATGAAGCTTTCCACAGCATCGAGCCCCTGGACCCCGCTAAGGCTTTAGTTGGAATGGAGTTGCCCCGGGAAGAGCAGGTGGAGAGGAGCCTGCGCCTTCCTCCCGGCCCGAAATAGCAAATGCCAAAGCTGAGGCCTCGCTCATTGCAATCATTCCTGCTAAAGCAGCACAGGCCTGCCTGATCCCTGCTCAGAATTCAGTAATAAACCCAAAGGGACTGAAATTCAAGGGAATTTGTTGACGAGGCGGCACAGCCCTCCCAAAATACAGCATGGGAGATAGACAAGGAGCACGCGAAGGGTCTGTGGAGCTGAAAAAACAAGCGCAGCGGCATCTGAAAGGTCCTGCAGGCAAGAAAGGCCACCAAGAACATGGGAAAACATGTCCTCAGGAGCAGCGCTTTCCAGCATCCCCTTGCTCTGCCTCCAAGGTGGCATTTCCATCACAGTTCCTGCCTCTCCCTGCAGCACAGGTTAATAAGCCTCTACAGAAAGGGGGTGTGATGAGCAGCCTGGAGGAATTTCAGCCCTCAGTAAGTCAATATGCTCTTCAGCCCTTTCCATACAGGATGGTGTGCCTTTTATAAGGGAAATAAATCAAGATTACTTTCCCAATACCCTGCTAATTGCTGAAAAAGATGAACTTGGCCCCATAAATCACAGGCTGCCCTGAGCCAGCCTTCTTCAGCTGCAGTCCCCACTCCATCGCCTCCCAACTCTTCCAGCTATACGTGATTTCATAGCATGAAAAAATAATTACAGCTTCTAAATTGCAAACAGATTTAAATAGCAAGTAGCTTGGCCCCATGAAGTATGTGCAGTTGTTTAAATGCCTCTGGTGCTCTGTAAGAGCTGATAAATGCCAAGCTGCTACAGCAATCAGCCACCACCTCCAAGCTGCAGGAGAGCTCAATGCCTCATTTAAAGACAAGCCACCCAAAATCAAATCTACCTTTTGACTAAATGAAGTCTTGAGGCTGCAACTAAAGTGAAAACCTGAAATGACAATACACACATTCTGTATTTTTATTTGTATTGTTCTTCCTTGAGCTTTGTCAATGCACCTGTCTTGATGCTTTTTTTTCCTCTTCAAATCAACACAGAGACTTCTGGACTGCCAATTTTTTTTTTTTTTTTTACATTGGTCACCATTTTAAGAGCTGCGTAGGTTTTCTGCTGGCACTACTATTTCAGGACTATTCCAGAACCATAGCAGAAGCTTCTGCAGCTGAAAGCAGCCCCTGAGCAGCTCCCATGCAGCAGGTGGGAATAACACCACCGAGAGCACCACTCTCCTTGCAACATACCTACAATTTTGACAAGGACATTTAACACATCATCATCCCAGACAGTCCATTTCTGCAGTACTGGTTTCTGGCCTCTGCAAAGTAAGTTGGGCAGGAGACATGCCTGTAAGCAGGCCCTTTGCTAGAAAGCTACCTGTTAGGCCGGAGTCGAACTCTGCATGAGCCAGCACTGCTGCAAGAGCAGCCTCTTGCCTGGGCTTCTCCCAGCTTGCCCCTCCTCTGGTGCGCAATCAGTGCCAGCTTTGCAGAGACCCCACATTATGCCCGATGAACATCAGCATTTCTCCTGCACAGACTTTTGAACTGGTAGTTAATACACATGGAACAGTTTGCAGCAGGGAAAAAAACAACCCAACAACTTTCCAGATGAACACAGTACCATCTTTGGCTTTCCGCAGAAGCGAGCCTTTTGTTTACAGGCTTGCAGAATCTGACTCCAGGGGCTGGTCTGTTCTTGCTCAGAGAGGGAAAACAAGCCTGACCTCAGTGTGCTGGAATAAACTCTGCCCCCTCCTTCCTTCCACGCTTCTCCCAGTGCAAAGGTAAAGAACACGATATCCAGCAGCATGACCAAGCTCGCCAAGCGAAGCATGACTGCACACACTCCTGTTTACTGACATCAAAAACAAGACTAATAGAGCCAAGGAGGTAAACTAACTGGACATGCTCCTCCTGGCATTCATCAGGTTATGCCGGCCAGCACTTCCCAGCTGGTGAAAGGTCTTCAGAAAGTCAGCTGGCCTCCGGTACGTTAAGTACATCATTCACTATTTAGCACATACCTCTCTGTGCACGGACAGCCACACTCACAGCAAACACTACCCTATCTCACACTAGTACCATTTCCTACACGGTCGATAAGCAGGCTGCAATTTCCTCCAGGCGGATATTGCACACCAGCACTTGTTGGCAACAAAGCCTGAACAAAGAATCTGAAAGTTGTCGTGCAAGACTCGGAGTGGCTCTACCATTCTCATAAGAAATAGCTACTCATCACTGGAATTTGTCACACCAACAGGTCTGGAAAAAAACCTTGTTGTATTTGGACCTTCTTGACCTACGTCCTGTTTATGGTGCAGGCCAGAGCCCCTTGCTCAAGCCTGCTCTGTGACGTGCGAGCAGCTAGCAATGCGAGTACCAGCACTTTAAGAGATACCTTGAAGTGAGCGTGGGCAGCAAGGAGGGGAATTCCTTTCCGAACTAACTGGAAGCAGCAACAGTTGGTAATGCAAAGCATCTCCCAGGGCCGGAGCCTGCAGCTGCCAACGTTCCCTCAAAGTCAGGGCAAGGCTCGAAGGAAGCCAGATCATCCATTCCAGCCCACCAGAAAACCTGCAGTGCCAGGAACATCGTGGGAGGCAGTCTCTGCAGAAGAGCCTTTCCACGAGGACTGTCCAGCTCACCGGCAGGAGGAACTTGCTATACTTCCCTCGGACACTCCAAGATCCGGCAGATCGTGGAGCAGGCAGGCAGCCAATGCTATCAATTATTCCAACTGTGATTAATAAAATGTTCTATGAAAAGATTAGAGCGAGCTTAGGAATACAAGATTCAAAGACTCATCCTTCTGCAGCAAGTGCCCGTAATTGTGCTACTAGTCCTCAGGACTTTTAAGGAACGCTTGAATACATGGCAAGTGTAAAAGTAAAAGACACTGCATGCATACGATGAACAAGCCATCAACCCTACCACCTTTGCAAATGAGGGTGGATGTGCAATGTTCTTGACAACCTGACTTGGAGTTTTAAAGTGAAAACTAGAAAAAAAACCTGCATTTGCACAGGCTCTAAAGATGAACTCCAGGCTGAGGTCTGCTCGTTTTGCTATCAAAGACTGCAAGCACCGAAGTGCCATGTATTTTAGAAAAACCAGAGCCAGTCAGCATACTATTTGTGCAGAACAGCCTTGACATTCCCATTCCAGAAGGGAGCCCTGCTCTGATACAGCCTGCTTCGGCAGCTTGGTGGTAGGGCTGGTATGGAGCTCAGGCCCAATGGACAATGTGACTTTGTTCAGCATCATTAGGTAACACAGAACAGCTCATGGAAAATGAAGCTGTCAAATGGCAAAAGGCTCCTTTTAAGATGCCTGATGGATCCCTAATCAAGGAACTTGGGAACTGTTACATGCTGTACCACAGGGCTAAATTAAAGCATTCCTGGCAGGTACTGCTGACCGACAGATAACGAACTGACACCAAGATGCATCAGCGCGAGACTGTGATTCAGAGCAGTGCTGCAATTATGAAGTAACGACCTGCTGTGCAACATGGCACATCTTCTCACTCTGGGCAAGCAGGGTGCAGACCCACACCAGAAGTTCAGGTTCCCCCAGTGCTGACACGTTAGCGAAGTTAAAGGCAGAGAAACGCATTACTGAAGGTGAAGTTGCTCAGATCACACCGGAAATTAAATAACCTTAATGGGATAACCAACATCAGGTATAATTCTGCTACTTAGTACTCTAATAATAGGAAAAAGATCTTGGTCCAGAGGTAGACTTTGTCATGTCTCTAAATATATATACATCTATAAATAGTAAATCACTATCAAACAACTGCATTTGGACAACCAATGCAAAATATCCATGGTAAAGAGAGAGCTTGTAAAGTTTAACTTTTCCCTATTAATTCCTCCAAGGGATAAGCAGATTCTTTTTTCCTTGTCCACAGAACTCCTGCCATTTTCCAGCACACAGCCCAGGATTTTTGCTAAGTAACAGCTGCCATAGCCAGTGCACATTTGCTTTTGGAAGCAAATCGCTAATTGTGAAGTTGCTAGGAAGTCTGTTCTGGCAACTTGTTCTGGAACATTTTTTAAGTCCTAAAAAGGGAAGGCTTGGAGGAGAGACAAGCAAAAAGGGCCTTCCCTATGTCCTGCAGTGCTTCACACCTCAAGGGATCTACGCTTCAAGCTCGAAAGCTGCAGAAACCATCTGACAGGACCCATGCTACTACGCTTCTCATTTTCAAGTCCCTCCAAAGGCAAAGTCTGACCAGCAGCTGCTCCTGTGAAGCTCAGCTCCTTCGGCATCTCCGAGCAGAGCGACAGAGCGACAGGAAGCCCTGCTAGCAGCTGTGCTGCTGGAGGACAGAGAGCAGCCCGGCACCCCCACTTCGTGCACAAAGGCTTCTATGCACGAGCGGTTTTAAATGGGGGAAGGTGCAACACTAGACCACACAGCCCTGTAAAAAAAAAAAAAATAAAAATTCGTAACTGAAGTTGAAGCATGAAATGCCTTAAACACTCATCGATCTAAGGTAAAGGAGTAGACGTGAACAAGGATACCTAGCACAGAGCAGCACAGCATGGTACACGAGCACCGTATTTACCTACCCAGCCATTCTGCAGCAAGCGGAGTGGTCTCTGAGCAGTCTGGGGTATTCAGAAGGACAGTTACTACACAATCACACACTCCTACTCAGGCTTTGTTTTTCCTCTGAGCAAAAGAGGAAAAAGTTTATTTTAAACGTTGCAGACAGCAGCATTCCATTTGCAAGAGTTCATTCTTTAAAGAAACAGGACAAACTAATTCCTCAGTAAATATTTGGGTTTACAACTCTGCTTAGCAGTATCTCGTTAAACACTTCTAAGGTTTTAGAGAGCCAGTAATACACCCAGGACAGCAGTCCATGGAAATAACAGGACCTACTTCAGAAGTAACAAAGCTATTTTTAAAAATTTTACTTATGGGATGCCAATTTCCTGAAGCTGTTTGGAAAATTAAATTTTAAAATGTACAAACACTAATGGAACAAAATTGTGCTATAGCAACAGCCTTCTTTTGCTAGGAGATAGACTAGATATATTTCTGGACTTTCCAACTTACTTTCATCCAAAAAATCACCTTTTCCTCCTTTTAGAGGACAGATTAAGAATAGCAACAAAAAAATCTGTATGTCTGCAGCAAAAAAATGTTTCTAGAGAAAGTTTATTCCTAAAAAAAAATTCTTTAAAAAAATTAAAAATATCCAGTTTTAGCAAATGCCTCCAGCTGTTATAAACAGATCACACCAGTGACAATACACTTCTTCATTCTGGGGGTGCATAGGTTTAACATAATTAGATTAGCTCAATGCCTCTGCCAGGCAAATAAGCAATACAAGAAGTTCTTTTATGTCGCTGACAACTTCCTAAAAATTGGAGGAATTTTAAAATGTACACCAACTTAACAACTGCTTGAAACAGGAAGAGGAGGTGAAAGAGTATCCAGCTGAAGCAGCAAGGCAGAATTCATTACACTGTAAATACCAGAGTGAAACACAGATGGGATGCTGAGGTTTATAATTCTTAAAGTGCCATTATAAAAGTGTGCAGGCATTTGCTTTTAAATATTATGACAAGCAGCTGAACAGCATAAAGTATAGCTATTTTCATAGGTTGCACCAATAATTCAGAAACCGTTCCAGTAGAACAAATACTAAGCATCAACAAGCTGTTGACTTCAAATCACTAAAAACACCACACAAAAAAATAATGACAAACTAGCATTGCTTGCGAGGTAGCAATAAAGTGCTCCCCAGGGAAGGGATCTTTCCCTCTTTCCTACCAGATGGGGGAAGTTCACCTCGTTCTGCCATTACAGCAAGCGAGAAGGGAAAGAAGAAAAATGTCTTGAGGAAGGATTTAGAAGCAAGGTTAATAGTTTTGTTTTAAACATGGATGCTTCTCCTGGGATACATTTTTATCTCAAAGCAACTTTTGAGGTTACTTCAATGTACTTTCATGTTATACAAGTGCCCTATCATCTAGGGGCTATCAAGCAATTTTATACAGTCAATTAGTAAAAAAACCAAACACCTTAATGAACCTGGGAAACAGGGTGCTCTTGATGTACCAGTGATTACTAGGCCAGGGCAGCATCACTTCTTCAAGATGTAAGTCACCAATAAAGGTGATTTCACATAACTTTAGGAACTGGACAAAAACTGACAGCATTAAAAACCGCTTCCTAAATAACTGACAGGTGCTGTTAGAGTCCTCACTAGCAGCAGAGGACTGCTGGTTATTCACCATGCAGAGCTGAACAAAACGAAAGGGTTCACAAACAGGTCCTGAAAACAGAAGCCAAACCTAGCAGTGACAACTCTTTCACAGGCCCTGCTGCAGAAACAGCTTTAAAAGGACAAAAAGCACAAGGGGGCTGGGGAGAGATGCATGCTTCCATACTTCAATAAAAATCTTCCTCTTCAGTGAGCAAAGATTTGCTTTTGAGATAGGGCTTGGCATAAGCATTTCCTGTTTGGTGCCCCAAGGCAAAATATTACAAAACAACAACCTCCATTAGTTTTCCTTTTTTTGTTTTTCTGCCCGATTCCTTATGTTTTGAATTAAGTCTCCAGTTAACTCTGACTCACAGCAAAGCTCTATGCTGATCCCACGAACATCATTCCCCTCTTGGAGGAGACACCAAGTGCAAAAAGTAGGGCAAAATGACGCAAGTGGGACAGATGGGACATTTTTTAGGAAAGTGAGGCAAGAGGAAGCGCTGCCGTATCCCTGCCACAGTCTAGGGAAAGGACCAACAGTCACATGATGATATACAGCTCCTAATACATTTGCTAATGAGTCTGCCAGTCAATTACTCATTTCAAATGGTTTTAAGGACTTACGCTCTCTGAGCATTCTGGAGACTCACGCTGTTTCTCAGCATGCACGCCTGGCAGCGATGCTGTGCGGTCCAGCTGCCAGGGACACACTGCCCTCTCTTGGAGACTCCAAAACCAGCCCCACAAAAGGATGCTGAAGACCAACATGCTGTTGGCATCTTAAAAAATAATTTCTGCCCAAGCGGCAAGACAGAGGCAACAAGCAACTCTGCTAACGCTCCCCTGCCTGATATGTTGCTTTGGGGAAGGAAATGCGAGTGCCTTTTGGAAGAGCTGCTCTTAAGGTAGGTCAGTTTTAACTAATAACCTTGAAGGTACCCTTATATCATGCTATCAAAACTTAAAATATTTTCATCTGGAATTGTATGGCAGATAATGCATGGCACAGCTGTGTCTACCCCGGAGAATATTATACCATCTACAGAGCGGTGATACTGTGATATGGTAACAGTCATCACAGAAAGAGAATGTAATTCAAATAAGCATTCCAACTTACAGGCCACAGCTACACCTTAGCTTTCTGTGTGACCTTGGGGCAATTTTAGACACTTACCTTGGTCAAACTGTCTCTAAGTGGACTCTGAGCATGCTGCTAGCACATTCACACTACTCACCTCATAAGACACCCCTGGTCTGGGGAGTCAAGGATACAAAAAAGTGGAAAATTAACTGTGAGGCAGGAGGGATGGTTTGGGTGGCTTTGTGGTGTACTGCTGCACAAACATACCTGGTCAGAGCGTGTTCACACCACCTTCTGCAGCACAAAGGCAGATGTGCTCTCTGGCTTTAAAAAGGACAGCTCTCCTATAAAAAGGAAGTGGAGAGAGTTTTCAGCAATTAAAACATTCCTGCAGGGAATGCCTGCTACTCTGAACACCAGGCTTTGATCCAACCAGCTGAAGCACCTCACACCTTTTCTTTTTTTTTTTTTTTCCTCCATTTAATGAAGGCAGACACAGTAGCCATATGGCTACAAAGACCCTTTTTACACTGACAGACACAGGCACTGTTTTCTCCCTGCTTGAAACCAGGCTAACCTGGCTATTACAGAACTATTTAAAGTCACCCAATAAGTATGAGGGACACGTCACATGGATTCAATGATTAGCAGCTTCGCAGCTACGATGGTTGGCCAGCTTTGAGGCCTGACTCCTGCCAGGGACGCAGAGCACCTGTCTACACTCAGTGCAATTTCGTATCTGAGTCTGAAGATGGCTCCATCAGCACAAGAGATGCCATCCACTCATGCCTCCCTATGCACAAGGAAAAAAATATTAGGCACACAAAGAATGAAGAAATATTCAGAATGCTTAGTCAGCCATCAATCGCATGTTATTTGTCATATGCTGACAAGAATGGTGCTGTGAAGGCAAGGAAGCAGTCACATACACGCATTATATATTTCTAAAGATGTAAGACTGCGACACAGAAGCTACAACAAAAGAAACTAGAGAAAAATAGCCTGAGCAACTCATGGAAGTCAAAGAGAAAAAGAATGACAAAGACAGATTTAAATGAAGAAAGGGAAGAGGAAGGCCTACCTGCAGCATTTCAGTTTTTGTTCCTCCCCACAATGATCAAATTAAAAAGCCCACACGCTTAAATTAAGTACAAGTTACAGGAGAGCTGGAAATACAGTCATTCAGAATCACTATTTAGGTTAGGAAAATTGCTGCATTATATTCCTTTGTCAAGCAGCAGATAATGAAATCTGCAAAAGAAAATGTGGAATTTGGACCCATCATGCAAGAACCAGCAGGAAACCGAGGAAATCTTAGGTACAGGTTTACCAAGCTGGACCTAAGAAGCCCGTGTCCCATAAACACCACCCAGCAGAGCATAAGTGACAATGACAGGACACAAAAGCAGCTGTGCAAAGATCCCAACGCTTTCCCCCACGTCCTCGTTACAGCTACAGCCATAACACTACCCTCACACACAGCCATACAAGTTTTAGACCTCAACAGGGGTTTTTTGTCTTGTTTTTTTTTTTTTTGAGCACAACATAAAAAACCAGAACTTGGGATGGGCATGTGCCCAGGACCCTGCTACAGAGCTGTGATTTACTAATAAACCTTTCTTCAGGAACCTTCATAATGTTTAATTTATACCTTTGAAAACACCTCTGATAAAACCCTGGCTCTACCAACGTCAGGCAGGATTTGTCATTGGCTTAAGGGTAAATATCCTAGTCGCGTGTACATTTACATTGCATTGTGTCTGAAGCTCCAGATATGACTTTAGTATTTAATTTATGGTGACAGGCAGTCACCTCAGCATTTCCAATAGCCAGTCAATCCCTGCAAACAGAAGGCTACCGAGACCCCTCCAAGGCTTGACCATAGATGAAACCCTCTCCAGCTATTAGAAGAGAAACACCCAATTCACACTAGAACATTTAACAGAAGAAAGCACGCAGGGAGTAGAGAATATGAACATTATTATTTTAGGTAAAGCTTTTGCAAGCTTGGGTTTCCTTTAAGGTGTGATAAAAACAATCGGGTAACTAGGGCTGGTGCTGCAAGGGGCCACAGGGCAATAACGGGGCTACTGCTGGTACTCAGCCTGTTTTCATGGCAACAGCACTAAAACAGATGCTGCAAGCTCTGCGAGGGCAAGTAGCGACATAGCTTGTTTCTAGAGGGAACTGTTTAATGTCTAATCATTAACAGTAAAAAACACCCTAGATAAAAGTCAGCTAGCGATAGACTAAAGCAATGATGCATTTCAAGTCAGCAGAGTCATTACAGTCACCAGGAAGAGCGGGATGTTTGCTTGTTCCTGTTATGGCTCTACCGTGTTTCCCCTGCAGAAGGGACAGCTTCGCAGGAAACAATATAAATTAGAAAGAGTCATCTATTTGTTCTTCAAACCTCTCTCATCGAAACAGCGAAAGCCTTCGCTCCAGCATGCTGAAGGCAGCAAGGTCAGGCGTGCTCACACACATTAGAGAGTTTTAAGCTGCTGCTGCCATTAAAGACGAGAAGCAGCAGTGGCAGCGTTGTGAGCTTGCTTGCCACAAAGACTGCAGAGCTACATAGTGTGAAAGATGCAAACTTAAAATCTGTCAACTCCATAACTTGCCTGGTAAGGTTGTGAGGACAAAGCGACCCCAAGGTGCACCTGTAGGACCCTATTCTGTGGTAAAGCAGCACGCTTGGGAGTCCCCTAAGAGCCCGAGATAGAAATGGAGGTGCATTAACTGTCCGCTGCCTGTGCGGCACATCTGCCCTGTGGAATTGATGCCAGATGTCCCGTGCTACGCGCCTGGACGGGGACAGGCAGGCTCTAGGCATGTGCACCGTGCAGCCCAGCCGTGCATCAGCGCTGGTCTCCTACCTGCAGCTTCTGAGCATCATCAGCTGCTCCGGCTCCAGCCTGGCTGTCAGACAAACAGAGGCACCGCTAAGATGACATGCAAAACGTCAAGTCCTCTTGCCCTTCCAAGAAATCTGCTGCATTAAGACACTCACTAGACTTACTCCAGTCCAGCCCATGAGGCAACAATATCTACCAGCCCGCATACTGGAACAGAGAGGTATTTGTTCCCTTTTGTATCAACCGTACTCTCTGGGCTAAAATCCAGACACAACCGCTGAAAGCAAAACCCCTCATCTGCCAAACAGGCACAAGGTTCCCAGACCCTCCTTCCACGTGCCTCCGTCCAGGAGGGATGTCCGCCTCAAGCTCCTCCTGAGAAAGCCTCCAAAGCTGCCGCTGTAAGTGAGCACAGGGGGGGTTGCTGCAGCTGGAGCCTGACAAGATAACATGTGAAATAAAACAGAACTAAGCCAGATCATTTTAAATTGATATAAATTGTTCCTTTACAACCAGAAGTATGTAGACTCCATAGATGAGCATGGAGAAAGCTTGCACCATCCTCACTAAACCGTTCAAGTACTTTTATCACTTCACCCCCTGCCAAAAAAAACCTGTTAAAATAGACCTAGTGTTCAAAGACAGGTTCTAAACAAATTTAAGTGTAAAAAAAAAGTCCAAAAGACTACGAAAAAAGCAGCAGCATGTCAGCAACCATATCTGTCTTCACTTCCTGAAGCTAAAACGTCGCTCTGTCCATCACGCAATAACCCCAGGCCCTGTACACAGCTGTAACCACGGTGCGCTCTGCCAGAAGATGCCTCCGCAAAACCAAGCATCTCCCGCTGGCCACGCAGGACTTGCCATCTTTCCACGAACACAAGGACAAAAGCCCAATGCGACACGGCACAGCACCAACCCTGCCCAGCTGAGCTGCAGCAGCAATCAACAAAACTGCAAGACTTTCAACATGCACCTTCACATTCTGAAATATTAAGAAAAATTACTTAGGATTACAAGATGGCACCACAAACAAAAATGTATGTTTGCTGGTTTTTAACAGAGCTGCTTACCATTTGTTCTTAATCTCCAGCCCCTGTATTTATAGCAAAACTACTCGTATAACAAAGCTTTGCTGTGCTTGAGAGTATTGCAGAAATAGGCCTTTCCAAAAAAACCATACTTAGAAAGAGGTGTCCGAACAATACTTTGCCCTTGTTTGGTATCTTTTATCAAAAGCTTCTTAAGCAGCAACTGTTTGCTTCCCTACTAATCTGCTGTTGAAAAAAATCCCAACTGCCTCATTATAATCATGTTGACACTCCTAAAAAATCTGCAATCAGAAACTTTGGAAGTTCTTGAAATCTGCTGTCCCAGAGACAGAGCATCACTACTGCTCTGCCTTTGTACCCCCCAGGAACATCACCCCCTTCGCCCACAGCCATGATGCAAAGCCAAAACCATACAGATATACGGGGTCCTTATGAGCCTGCTGAGCGTGTTGCAAAGCAAGTTGTTGCTCTGCCGCTGGGATTAATGAAGATCCTCTGAACCTGTGTCCCCCACGACAGACCAACTTTGGCAGGAGCTCAGAGTGAAGTCCCTTCCACCACGGAAACACCAAGTATGGTTCACATCACACAGAAGACAACAGCAGGAGTCCACAGCACCCCAAAAGCCAGGCTGACTTGTGGCAACGCAATTTCAACTCTCCTCTTGGCACCTACGTACAGTAGCATGGTCGTCCTCACTCAGACCAGCTAATGAAGTCTGAACTGCATGAACAAACCTCCTAAGATCAGAGCAGCAACCACTATTGGTAGGAAACTGAAAAAGCCTTCAGATGCTACAGAAAGCCCGCTCCTAATGAGATCTGTTTCAGTGTCACATAAGCCAGGAAAGCAAACTAATAATATTTATAGAAATGGATTAGAACTGAATCTTCTGTAAATCTGGTCATGCAAAGAAACAAGCAAATTCAGATTCACAGAGAGGTACTCGCCAGCTCTGGGTGCGGGGGTGACAGGTCATGAATTTATGAGCTCTCACTTACAAATACATTCTTTTCTAACACATTTATACAGCTCGCAAAACCTTGAAAAGAGCACTTGGCGACAAGTCTGCCAGCAAGCTCTCTGCTCCCTGAATTCTTTATCATGCTCATTTCCTACCATCTAACAGAAATACATGCAGGTATTAGGGACAAGTATTAGAACACATGACAGGTTCACCTGCTCCTTAACTTTCTACTCCAACAACTAATTCCACAACAACCCTTTAAATTAGGATGCTAATAAGGATAACGGCATTATCCTGGAAGGAAGGTATAAGAAGCAAGAACACTGTCAACTTTCATCATCCTCTATTTTTCTTAAGAAAAATTAAACACTGCTAGTGAAAATGGCTTTTTACTTTGATAATCTCACTTACGTTTGGTCTACAGAACTATACAGGCCCCAGAATGAAGTGTTTACTATGTGAAAATGTAAAATAAAAAGTTTTAAGTATTCTGCAATTTAGGGATGCCCAGTGCTCCGAGCACTTCTAAGAGGAAATACTCCTGGTTAGATGCTACCTGCAAGCAAGCTGAAGAACATTAAGCAGAAGAAATACAGAAGATGTGGACAAAAGCCTCTCAAATACTGTTATAGGATTAAGTGGAAAGTGTCCAAGACCATCCTTCTTTCCACCTAGCCGTTATACTTTATTTTTAATCAGCGTAAGGCTACAGGTTAAGCCAGCAGGTCCCTCACTTCTTGGGTCTGAAGGAATGCAAATTCACAGCGCAGTATCTTTCACAGCAAGCAAGGAGCCAGCAAGAGAAAGATGGAGAGAAACTCAGAGCCAAGATAGAGCCCTTTTGCAGTAATTTAAAAAAAAAAAATTAAAAAATACTGCATTTGATTAATTTTTGCCTTGTATGCACTTAAAAAATTCAAGTAGCATTTGGACAACTTCTCAACAGAAGCCCGCTGCATTGCTCTGCCTGGCAGTCCAAAACCTGATCCACAAGGCACTGGCACCGGGGTTACCTCGATACAATCAGTCCCTGCAGGAATTTGAACCCATAATTACAGCGTATCACAGCAGTCTGCACGTGGAAAATATGAAGGAGGAAGGCTGTATTTATGCAGGGGACAACAGTTTCGAGGATGGCATGATTAAATCAAGGAAAAACAGTTAAATCCAGAAAGCTAGCAGATTCAGGAAGCTCTTAAAAGAGAAACAGCTGCACCAGAGACACTTTGGCTTCTTAAAATACAGGAAAAATGCCTGCACACAAGAGAACTTTGAACCTGAAATGCCTCAGGAGCACTCACCAGGATCCTCACGGCTAAAAATTCAGCAAGACACTGAACTTGATTACTTCCAGCAGCGGCAACCCTCCTGCCAGCCTGCAGCCCCTCCCTTGGCTCAGGGTGTTAACAAATTTCCTACACCACTAGCACTTCGCTTTGTTAAGCCTGAAACAAGATTTCCTGCCCCTCCACCAACCTTCCCCAAGTGCTCTTCCGCACTCCAGAGACACTCACATCTTCCCCGGGCTAGCCAAAATGCCCTCTGAAAATTAGGAAGCAGCACACTTTTTAATCAGGGTGGTTTGCCTGCAGACAGATCATATTGCACCTACAAAATAACAGCGTACACAGTTATTAGACAAACAACCTCTCCCAGCAGTTATTTACTGAAGAGAGTAGGAAGTGGTTACTCTCTCAAGCTACAGCTAAACCACAGCAACTTTGAATTTTTTTTTCTCCTTAATGCAGTACGAAGGGAGCGCAGTAACAGTGCACCAAAGAGATGCACACAATACATCTCCCCTGTTAGTTGACAACCCTCTTCTATTTCGGGAATGCTCATCTGCAGGTGGAATTGGATTTATGTTCCCATGACTGACAACACAACTCACTCGACTCTGCTCCATCCTGGCCTATGGCAGCTGCTTCTATTTTGAGCACTGTGCCTCTCCAGCCCTGCCGAACAATATTATTCCAGAAGTGAGAACTATTTCCAGATAACACAAGAACAGCATTTTTCATACTTCTTAAAAAAAAAAAAAATCATGGATTTTTAAGAAGTTTTGCAAGAGGGCGAAGAACCCTCTCCAGCAAAGCCAGGGTCTACTTGCATTAACGGGCTTTTCTTATACATAACCCATGGAGCTGCCAAGATTACTAAAACGAAATTAAAGTCACTGCCCTGTAGCCCACTTGCTGCCCTGCTGGAATGGGCAAAATAGTCTTACGTGGGTTATGACAAAGATAATCTTCACCAGCAAGTGGGAAAGCATCTACTCCCTCTATCCTGACAAGAACCTTGCCTTCTGGCAACAGAATGGCAACACAGTCCTTCAGAAGTCACAGCTACAGGCAGTCTATGCTGGAATTGTCCCCAGAAATATCCATAAAGCAAAAGAAACAGGAAAATGTGATGTAACATGGAGTCAATATCATATACACTCCTAACAAAAATGTTAAGTCTAGAGCATATAATTTTGTTTTTCACACATAGGCACCACAAATACTTTGCACAAACATGCACCAGAAGAGCAGGTTGGGTTTAGATGACTTCAGAAATGTAAGAGTTAACTGCTTCTTAGAAGCCTCTAGAAAGTGTCAACCTAGATCCCCAGAAAGAAAAGCTGAGGGTGGGATAATAAGGCAAAGAATGTTAACCATCTAATTAGCAATCAGAGAAAGAAGAATTTTGTGATCAGTCAGAAGCGCTGACTTCTTTAAGCTTAATATTGACCCTTGCAAGCACTGCAGTTCAGTTAGAGCTGCTCTGGGTCGCTCACCCGAAGGTCCCTAACGCAGAAAGCCTTTAATTGCTACAAGCAGCCAGCTCTGCAAGATGAAGGGCTAAGGCGGATGATCTACCAGAAGGTCTGAAATCGGAGCAGTTCAGCTTCTTCCCTGCACAAGTTGAAAGGCTGCCCACCACAGCTCTCGTGATCCGACTTCCACTGCAATTAGCCACAAAAGCTGTATCAGGTCAGCAATTGTTTCAGCCTTCAAAAGCTCGTGTCTTCCACGATGCCTGTAATGAACAATGCCTGGACAAATTAAATTCTAGTCAAGTCGTCACCAGCTGCAGCTCATATGCACACAATTTTTTAACTAACATTCTGGAGCAAGCCCTTCCTTGTCCTCCATAAGCTGAATTGCTAGTGCCCCACAGGGCTGTTAGAAAATAATTACTTCTCTAAACCCACAGGCTACTCTTCCAAAGTAGGTGTGCCCCATGACTAATATCTGGCAACCAACCAGTTCCATCTGCATTGGTATGCTGCGAGCACAGAGCTACTGCTGTCACTTGCAACAGCTCCTGTTGTATCTGTACTAACAAATGTGAAATCCTTTTCTTCACCCCAGTGTCCTATGTCAAAAATGCTGCATATATTTCTGTCGACGTCTTTACAAAGTGTATCTGCTATTTATCACATGCACTAATAGACCAGTTTTCAAAGCAAATGCTCTAAGCTCGACAAGTTTCTACAAGGGACCGTAGGGCCATATATTTGAGTACTGACAAATGAATTTGGCATTGCACCTCTGCAGTCTAAATCAGCAGAAAACACAGGAATTTGTTGCCTTTCCCAGAAAGAGATTTGCAGCAAGCCCCTCCGGAGCGCAGGGTGAGATTTACGCTTTAACACGCAGAGAACAGTCTGCGGACTCACCAAAATGGAATTAAGAGAAACCCACCCATTGCTCCTGCAGCTCTTCCTGGGGACACGCTTTCTATAGCTCGCTTCCCGACACAACCAGCATCACAGCACCAGGAAACATGAATTCATTCAAACGAGCAGGGAACACGCAGTACAGCCTGAAGCAGCTCTTTCAGATGGATGCTGGAGCACTAGGAGCCAAACACAACTTAGTAAAACAGGCTGCAGGAGAAACTTGAGATAAAAAGATACCCGTGTTCACACTGCTGACTGTGCCTGAACATCTAACTGCGTTTGACTCGTCTGTTCGTTTCCCAAAAGACTGGCATGCTGCACAGTCCCACCTCAAATTAAACACAGCTGATCCAAACTGATAGCACGTACAGGTCTACTGATGGACAGACACCCTTATTCTGAAAAACAAACAGTTCTGGAAACCATTTGTAGGCAAAGCAGCGCAGGATTATGAACTGGAAGAGAAAGACATGATGAGAGGTTAGTTTCTTTCCAAGAACTTTTCCATTCCTCTCTGAGAGCTTTTCTTACAGTCACATTCACCTGAAAACAATCTCCAGGTCCCATCCATAACAAAAAAAACCAAACCCAAACCAACAGTAAGTCATTGTACCAAGCAGCACCTACTCCCATCCTACCTGCAGTTATCTTCACCTGACTCAAGACAGTGGTTAGAGCACAAGGTGAAGGGCCCTCTTCGTTTATACATTTCCTGTGTTCCTTCTTTACCAACAAACACCCAAGAAACCAACAAACCAAACCAATGAAATTAAGCTTAGTGATTCCCTGACCACATGAAAAAAACACAGTTTAAAGACCATCAACACATGAATTTCCAGTCTTGCACAGTTTCATCTTCAAACTTCATGCTGTTCTTACAGGACACCAACCCACTCTCAACTCTTAGATAATATTTCTTTGTTTGAGTACATTCTTCTCATTCTTTCTTTTCAAAGCCTATACCTTCAAAAATCTCATATAAAGAGTATGACTTATATAATGTTTATTCCCCCATTTTTTAGCTACGGTTCCAGTCCTGACGCAGAAGACATGCTGGTACCAGGAGACACATTCCACTCCCATCTCCTAGCTTTAACACGTACTTTGCAAAAACTTATTTTATATCCTTCCAGATGATCAGCACCACTTTTGTTTCAAGATGTACCAGTCAATATCTTAGAAGGATGGAAAACAATGGGTCAAGATCAGCAGCATTAACTCCACACATGATTCAACGACGGGAATGACGACAATGTTTAATCAGGATTAGCTGCAATTAAACCTGCCTGACACTAGCATAACACAAGCCTTCCGTCAGATTCCATCACAGGCGCTCACAATACTCATGGGTAACAGGAAAAATGGTTTCCCAACGCTGCCCAAGGTGCAATGAGTGTGATGCTCCTTGAAAACAATACTAGATCCTTTTGATCATTGGAAACGCATTACCTGGAGCTATCTGCTCAGACACCCAGCACCACTGCGCACACGTGCTTCAATGCCACACTGCCCAGAAGAGCATCCACTGCTAACATGACACTTATCAATGTAATTCCAAAGTTAGAAGCAAAAAGGTCATGTTTCTTGGCCTTAACTAAGGATCATCTTTAAAAAAAGGAAAAGAAGAAGAGTCTCTGATGCTTCCCCCCAACAGAAAAGTTGCATAGTAACATTGAATTCACAACATTTGTGTTTGGGAATTGTACCATAATTCATACCGAGTAACTGAAAAGAGAAGCCATGATACATCATGATTTATTGAGCATAAACACTGATCCTTTGCCAGCAATAAAAATAAAAATAAAAAAAGGAAAAAAAAAAAAGAAGTTACCCTTAGACTGGAGGAAATGAGAATAACCATGACTACAGCAGGAATAACCTCCTAAAAGCAGTTTCTGCATTATGTCTACAGAGCAATTCTTCTGTAGTTTCAGAACTGCAGCAGAAAAATCCGAGGACAACCTGCAGAGGGTTAAAACACACGAGAAACATTTAAACCTTGTGCATTTTTCTAATAGCAGATGAGGCAGAAATGGACAAAAAGCCTTCAAGCTAAAAAAAACCCAAACTACTCTATATATTTAAAAATAGATTTATTTTGTCTGAAGGGGATAAGTTGGGGAAAAAAAAAAAAAGCTTCTGGAGAACATTAGCAGGATGTCAATCTCACTTGCTGGCTGCTCCCCGGAGCCATGAGAAGGGGCTGTCGTCTCCACGCTGCCACCTGAGCAGGACCCGGGAGGTGTCGGGAGAAGGAACATCCTTCCACCACCCCTGGGCCCACAGTCCTAACGCTGGCTTCAGGCCAGATCCGATCTTGCAACTCGTACGTTTGCATTAGGAGTGAGATATTTTTAAAATTACTCTTACACAGTCCATTTTCTAGCTTTTTTCCCCTCTTTCTGTAGAATGGAAATAAAACAAAGCAGGGGCTACTGAGGTTTTTCGGCTTTTACAGCTTCTTAAAAAGTCCATTAAAAAAAATATATCTTTAACTGCAAATTCAGAAACATTTTCAGTTATTCAGAACCAACACAGGCTGGAGCACTTAGAACTTTTTCTTGTCTGTTAGAAGGAAGGGGGAAAAAAAACATACAATAAATTACGAAAAAGCGTAATCCTTAACCAAATTTCCTGTTCTGTGTCTCAGCATTAACAGTGTGCCTGAATTTCCTCCCCCCCCCTTTTTTTTTTTTCTTTTTTAACATCACAGCCAATCCCTACCCACCCATTTAATAAAGGCTAAATCCAAAACTACTGGAGATTTCAAGCATGTTTGAGTTTGAAGTATCAGCTGAATTCATAACTCATTCCCAGGAAAAATCTGGCTCCTACACCCCTTAAAACAAAGATTAAACATACTTCAGCTGAAAAACTGCTCCTCTCGCATAACAGCCGCTTGCGCTGAACACCACCAGCATCAAGAATTAACTGCGGATCACTATATTCAGCCTTTTCAAACAAATTTGATGTCCTGACCACTTTTAGTTGGTTTTTAGGTTAGTTCATGGCTTTTCAGGTATTTTGGAGGAGCAGCAGCAGGAAGGACAAAAGCAGTCAGCACAATTGCACAATACAAAGAACATTTTAAAGTTTTTATCAAATCGATGGGTTCACTGGAGAGAAAATTTACGGATGAGAAACTTGAGACTGTTGTGAGCAACTTTCACTTTCAGAAATACAGTTTAAAATGAAAACATGGCTGTGTTGCACAATGGGCTATTTGTTCTTGTATTTTAATAAAGGGCCTTTTAGCAGAACGAAGCAGAAGCGAGCAGATGATAACAGGGGACTCTTACACGTGACAGCAGTAAGATCTGTAAGGCTGGAGCTAACGCCGAGGGATGGAGCAGAGTCATCCGAAGCAAACTGCCCATCGCACAAGGCCACCGACACCAGGTGCTTCCAGCTGGTACCCAAAAGCAAGGTCTGGCTCTTCCAGTTCTCTGTAAGTTCCACCAGTTTATTTTTAAATACGAACTAAGTGGGTAAATCTAAGACAAATTCATTCTTAAAAAAAAAAGCTCTCTCCAGCTTTGCTGGTTTGTCCTTATTGCTGCGAAGGGCAGACCACACAGCAGGAGTGAACTGGATTTACATTTTCTTTTCGTTTTGTGCCCTTCCCAATTTAATTTCTTCGGACATTCTGCACATCAAGCTAAGAAACCCGTAAGAGAGAAAGGTAATATATCACATTACCTGGCAACAGGTGAGAAGAACCAACCAACACATACTGTCCAAAGCAGTCAGAGACACTACAACTGGGAAACTCTAAAACTCACTATATGCACAGGATCCTGCTGAAAGATTTCTGGTCCGTGGCTAAACCAATTAAATGATTTGAGTGATATTTGAGCAATTATAGAGGACTTTCCACCTCAAAGTTCAACTATTAGACTTTTGCAATTCAATTCCTTGGACTTCTTATACACCGTATAAGTGTGGGCACCGTAGCCCACAGCGGGTACTTACTTCAAACCATATCCACTATAATGTTGGTAAAGATACAGTATCTTAGAAAACCCTTTTTCCTCTCACTCTACCCTCCCCATGCAAGAATCCCCAAACAATTAAACTTCTACTCTGCTTTTTATGCAGCCATCATTTTTGGGTCATCCGTCCACAGCCTTCCTACAGCACAGCAGGATTGTCATCCCTCAAACCAGCTTCGCTGCTACTCACAGCATTCGGAAGAGTGGCTGGCAAACTCTTGCAAGTTCAAAGCTGCGTTAGGATCTACAAACCCAAGACAATTAAACTATCCGATCTTTCCAACCCAAGCTAATCTCCACAGCCAAAAGAGCAAGAAGGTGATTTTTTTTTTTTTTTTTAAGTGACAGCTCGAGTTCTTCTGTTCACCACCTCCTTCCAAAGATGTCAAAGAAAACTTCCCCCAGCTGCTGGCAAGTAGACAAGCGGCTACTTTAAGACCTACAAAAAACTGACTATTCTAAGGGCAGTTAGTTAGGCGCTGGCACTTAGCCAGCCCCATGGCTCCGCAGACTAACTGCTTCGCTAGCGGGATGACTTCTGGCAGGGAGAGCCATGATTCCCCGTCACCGACAGCGACAACTTCTACTGCCTTACTGGCACGGGAGGAAGCCGAGAACAGCAGTTACCAGCAATAAAAAAAAAAATAATCGTGTTTTCCAAAGGGCAGAGCATCTAGTTCCTCTGGAGCCAAGTTCAGGGACAAGCAGCAGGGCCACAGGTCCAGGAACCAGGCACTCGCCTTGTTACTCTGACGAACTTCAGGGCATGACAACCTCCCAGTGCACGAGGTAGGGCAGAGCAGTTATCTCCATTTCGCAGATAAGGAAATAAGGCAGGAAGGCAGAAGCTGGGCCGGCCACAGGGGGAAGTGTGATGAGCAGAGGACAAACCTACATCTCCCGAGTCACACGCTCCTCTCCCGGCCACTGAATTATTCTTCTTGCCTGTTTGAACCGAGAGAAGTCAGTCTCCCGGTGTGCTGCCATTCCCCTACCTTCAGAGAGGGATAATGCCTTCCTAAGATAACTCTTGATGTCAAAAAGCATTAATTACCTTAAGTAATACCAGTTAAATACTATATCCAGGGATAAGATGGATACAGAAGAAAAAGTAGGAGGTACATTGAAATGTGCCTCCCGTGTAAATCATTAAAATCCACAACAATACTCCAGCCACACAAAAGAGCTATTTCCATTTGTTTCACAGCTACAGATGGCAGAAGAAAACCTCTCAGACAATAAGCTCTATTTAAACATATTGATCCAGCTTTTTTGGTGCTTTTTCCCCCATACTGGCTATAACCAGAATATGATAAATGGTGCTACATAGTCACAGAGCTCCCATGCATTTGCTTTATGATCATGCAGCTGACTTGGAACCCAAACCAGCAGTGATCAGCTCATCTGCCTGCCCACAACAGGATGTCCCACACAGGAGAAAGATGATAAAGGCAAGCAAAACCTCCAAAGGATGAAGGTCTGACTTCAGTACTACGTGCCTGAGAAGCAGCTATGTTAAGAAAACCAAGCAATTACCTAAAAGGCCTCAAGTTTACTTACAGACTCATGGCTAAATATTAAGTTACTGACTTCTGTGGTCTACCACAAGCCAGCTTCTCTCCTGGTAGTAATCACCGCAGTTGTACTTGTCCGGGTCAGTTTTACAAGAAGCCCACAGCTATAAACAAACCTGAAGGTTGTCAGTTTTCCCAAAAAAACCCCGAAACTCATTAAAGATAATTCAGCACCTTAAAAGCCACAATAACTTACTGCCTCATTTACAAGCAGTAACAGAGAACATATCTTGGAGCAGAATGCAGCTCTATCACAGTCCATATGGGTTTTTTTTAAGGCCACACCTGATGGTGATGGCTCAGTACACGGGTAAATCCCATTCACCTGCTCCAGCACTACAGAAGAAAATGAGCCACAGAGGGGATCAGGTACCCAACTCCAGCTCCTGAATCGGGCACCGTGACACCTTCCAGTCCCTGCTTATCTACACACACATATGCTTCCCTTCCTTAACCTCCTAAAGGACACCCGCCAGTATCTGGTTTATCATTCCACACTTCTATTTGGAAATGAGAAGAAGGAGACAGATTTCTCTCTTTGTCTGCGGCACCCACTTACCTCCTCTACTCCGCTCTACCGCAATAATACAGAAAATCTAGATATTGCAGCTACCCCTCCTTTATACAACCCGTGCGCAACCACTCACTAATGCCTCCAAAGTACTGCCCAGAACGGGCAGGCTACCATTACTAGCCTTCACCAGCCATCAACTCCTCCGGCTCCCTTCTCTCTGCAATCTCTTTATACCAACCCACCGTTAACTCACACACAGAAAAAACCCAAGTAGATTATATGATACTGGACCTTCTGACAAGCCTTCCAGCTTCCTTTTACACCCCAAAAGAGGGTCTAGACCCGTTCCCCATTAAGTCATCCAACTTCCAAAGCGAGCTGGCGCCGAGCTGTTTTTCTCATCGATCACGATTGCCCCCTCTCGCCTCATCCACCCCAATGCCCGAGACGCCCCTCGCCATCCCAGCTCCAGCCCCACAGCCCGCTGCCCCCCACCTCCATCACGACAGCCCCTTCCACCCAACACCCCCCGCTGCAGCTCACCCAAAGACCTTGGGGCCCCCCACCACAATCCAGCACGGCCCCTCTCTGCGTCCACCCGCAAACACACCCCCAAATCGCCTCCTCGCACAGATCCTCATGTGGAAATTATACCCCCCGACCCACCAGCGCTCTGCGATCCCCATCAGACACCCCCTCAGCTGCTCATCCCTGTCCTTCACCCCTCTACCACAAGCCCCAGTACCCCCCGGGCCCTCCTTGCCTCCCCC
>JANZLQ010000095.1:41684850-41696199 GCA_026212715.1 Elanus axillaris
CCCCCCCCCACTCACGCGCCGGCTCCCGCTCGCGCCCCCGGACAGGCAGCCTCCGCAACAGCGCCCGCCCACGACGCCCTCCCATTGGCCGCGACGGGAAGTCCGGTTTGTTCATTGGCTGCGAGGGCCGCCCTTCAGCCCGCCCACGCTTTGCGGAGCCTCTGTTGTTGCGGGGCGCCGCCGAGTAACGCCCGCAGGAAACACGGAACGGGACGGCGGGTTCCGGGGCAGCGGCGGCCCCGCAGGGCTGTCCCGGGCCGGCTGGGAGGCGGCCAAACCGGCGGAGGAGACCCACGGCCAAGGAAGAACATCCTCCACCGCTACATTCCCTATTCCTGCAGGTTTTCGGCTGCTTTTAGTTAAAGAAACACATCAATTTGGTTAAAATAGCGCAGAAGGCCCCAGGGAGAGCAGAAGTGAACCTAAAAAAATTGCAGTTTTGTTGCTGTCGGCAAAGTTAGGAGATGTGGGAGTTCAGAAGGAAACCTTCTCCGCCTCAAGCAGGCTGCCAGCTCCCTGCTTCGAGTTCGGCCACAGGCACAGCAGGGCAGGCCATACTCGGAGCTACAGTCACCAAAATGCCGGTCCTGCTCTTTCCTCCTCCATCAAGGACCAGCCAGAGCCTTACCAGGGCAGAAGAGCTTCCCCCTGGAGAGCTGCTCCTTGCACCCTCAGTGGTGTAAAAAGAAAACCAACAAGAGGCTCGAGGAGATAGAGCTACAGCTACAAAAGAACAAGCAGGGTAAGGAAAGGAAACAGCTCCAAAAGGATGTGAAGAGGGAGGAAAAAAAAAAATCCCTGCAGTTCCTCCTTCTGGACAATTCTTGAACTCTTTCTTTCCACACTGTCCCACAGTCTGAAACTTCTGCTTTTGTTAGGTTACAAAAAACAGCTGGAGAGAACTTAAAAGGGAGTAGGGGAAGCAGAAATGGAAAGAAAGATTTCCTATTTCTGTCCTGCAGAAATACACAGGAGGAGCATTTCAGCAGGAAAGAACAAAAAAAAAAAAACCTGGAAGAGGCAGATAAAACCCATCTGTAGGCTGTGCCTGGCAGTGGCCCCAGCCCTAAGGGATGACCCCGCACAAGTCTCTGCGATCAGCAGCACTGGCAATGGGCACTGCAGCCCAACACGTGCCCGAGCCAGCCCCAGGCCCACGGGTCTTTCTTCAGTCACCTGGGCAAGAGGCATAACAAAGAAAGTGTCCAAATATTTTATTCTTCACAAGTTACATTAACCACATATTACTTTATGGAGCATTTACAAATATTTTTTTTTCCTTGATATTAATCTTCAATTATACCTGCTCACTCACACCACCAGGTCTCCTAAAAGGGCGTTTTCCATCTCACACCTACCCACCCTCAGACCAGATGCTTTTTGCCTAGCAGTCAGGCCATGAACACGCGTTCCCCTCCCACAATCGAATAACTACTTTGAAAACAATTCTGAGGTCAATATAAGAGTCTGGCCTCAACTAGCGACTTCTAGGGGAGCTGGCCAGAGCCTTCTGTTCACCCAAGGAAGGGCACAGGTAACTCTAGAGGGGCTGAAAGCTGCGGGTCACTAAAGTTGGCTACAGGAGCTTTTCCCTCATCTCACACACTACATGCTGAGGCATAACGGCTCCTCACCGATCCCCCATGTTGAGCCAGCAAACACTTGATTTCTGACTATCCAAGCAGCATTTTTATTCCTTCTGCTCCCTACTCAGGCGCCCTCTATTCCTACCATTAGCACAGTCAACCAGGTTGATTACTTACATGCATAAAAGAGATTAAAAAAGCAGAAGAAAAAAACCTTTTAAAACACCAAAAACATCATATCTTTCTTACTGTCCACCTGACTAGTTCACAGATTGGATCATTCCAACAACATAGCCATAATTACTAAACACTAGACAAATTTTGTCAGGACTGAGAAAGAACCCCAAGAAGCGTACCAGGAAACACTCACTAAAGGAGCAGTCGCACATGGGCACGTTCTTCCTGGCCAGTCCCAACACCCCCCACCCCCACCCCCCCCGACACATTTACACTAACCTTTGAGAGGCGAGCACCAAACTCCTGTGTATTAACAACGCTGGCAATGTTGCTACAGACCTGAATGAGAAACGCAGTCAATCTAATCAACAGAAACCCTGTTCCTGGAGGCAAGAAGATCCTGTGATCTCCAGAGTGTTCAAACACTACCATCTCGTAACTGGCAGGAAAATTAAACGGGGCAGGACAGGGATTAGGTAGGACTTGAACACTTCTTTGAAGTGGCACGTGGGCAGGAAAGTGAAGACATCCTGTAGTGAAGAGTGCATCGTTCTTCAAAAACGGGTTAAAAAATTCCCATGTAGCAAATAACATAGAAATGTAATAGTGTAGTTAATTTTCTGAGTTTCTTTAGAAAGACTGTTGATGCTGGTTTGTGTTCAGCTTGCTGGATCTTCCAGAAGAAAAAAAGACTAATGGAAAGGCTGAGGGGGAGGAGCAGGGACGAAGACTAGGGAAAGAAAGCGTGAATCTGTCTTTAACATGCAGGTCATATAAAGTACTTTGTTTTTCCATTATTTTTTTCCCCCTCTTGGACACTTCCAACTCAAGAAATGGCAACACACACATGGCTTCCAGTTTTTAAAGCAAAGAACATAGTTCCCACGGACTGCGCTGCAGAGACAGGAAGACAAGACATTTGCAAATTCAATCTTTAAGAAAATTAAGCGTCCCTTTAACCACCATGAACAACTAGATAATGAAACTCATTTGTCAGTCACACCAGGTGTAAGGGAAGTTCCTATTCACCACTCCTCAGAGCTAAGCCTTGCATCTGAGGCACAGTACCAGCAGTACTGATGCAGAGAACCCAGTCTGTACAGAGGGGAGACACACCAAGTTGCTAAATTAAGGCACAAGACAGATATTGTAGCCAAATACTTAAATTCCCACTCAGCTAGCCACAGTAGAGCAGCACTCCCAGCTACAGCCTCACCTGGAGTGCTCATTCCTGCTGATCTTCGTTACTGGCACTTGGAGTTCGACTCCTAATCTGGCTTCGTAGCTGCTCTATTAGTTCAGGATTCTGCTGCTGCATCTGCTGAGCAAACTGCTGGCCCCTGAAGGAGAACAAGCAACAGTCCTGTTAGTGTACTCACACACTCTAACACAGTCTGGTGCTAGGGAATTCTTAACAGACAATTGTCAAAACTCTAGCAAGTAGTTCACATCACCAAAAGAGGCAGTACTTCACCCAGCATTTAAGCCTTCCTCAACTGTTAAATTAAGGTTCCACTTCTGGTCAGAAAAAACCCAAATCCATTTACTAACCAAGGCAATGGGAAATACCCAGCTCTCTACTCACGCTTGTATGAGGCTGGCGAGATCATTTGTGGAGGGGCTGGTGCCTGCTGCTCCCATGGTGTTGTGGCCACCAGAAATCATCCCTGACATGCTGTGGAAATAAAAGTCATTGCTCAGAACAGGAAAAAAAACCAACATAGGAAAATTGTTTGGTTTACACTAGGAAGGGAACATCAGTGTAATGCAAGCACTTTCCCACACAGGTCATGAAGTTATCTGCCAGGGAATCTTCTGCAACAGTTTTTTTGTTCATTAACTACAGAAGAATAACTATAACATTTAAACTGCACAATACATAGAAATATTTATAATAGCGTCAGTTAACTGTATTCCCAGAGATGCCCCCTTTTGTGTGCAAGCCCTGTGTTATGTTTAATTAAAACCCTGCCCTTCCTCACACAAACTACTTGCTTGCTTTGCATCAAACAAGATCTACTGACAGGATAGCCTCAACACCGATTCCTTCATGGTGAAGAGCCCAGAACACACTGGGTCTACATAGCCCTTTCCTCTGGATGTCCTCAGGCTGCATCTGGCACAGAACCTCAGCCGGCAACAGCAGTGGAAAGAGCAGGCAGAAGCAAATGGAAGTGGTGCCTGACATTCAGCCCTTTAGCCAAATTATCTCACATGGTAATCAAAGGATGAGCTCCAGAAGGTCTCTAGATCACTGCCTACCTGTGCTCTAGAAGGACGGCCAGGAGACTGTCCTGGTTTCAGCTGGGATAGAGTTTATTTTATTTTAGTAGCTGGTATAGTGTTATGTTTTGGATTTAGTATGAGAATAATGTAGATAACACACTGATGTTTTCAGTTGTTGCTAAGTAGTGTTTATACCAAGTCAAGGGTTTTTCAGCTTCTCATGCCCAGCCAGCAAGAAGGCTGGAGGGGCACAAGAAGCTGGGAGGGGACACAGCCAGGACAGCTGACCCAAACTGGCCAAATGGATATTCCAGACCATGGGACATCATGCCCAGTACATAAACTGGGGGGAGTTGGCCAGGGAGTGGGGGGTGGATCACCACTCAGGAGCTAACCGGGCATCAGTCAGCAAGTGGTGAGCAACTGCATTGTGCATCACTTGTTTTGTATACTTCAATTCTGTTATTATCGTCATTATTATTTTCTTCCTTCCTGTCCTATTAATCTGCCTTTATCTCAACCCACAAGTTTTACTTTTTTTCCCCTCAATTCTCTCCCCCATCCCACTGAGTCAGGGGGGAAGTAAGCAAGCAGCTGCTTGGTGCCTAGTTGCTGGCTGGGGTTAAACCATGACAGAGAGGTACATGCCTTATTAATTTTATGACTATATTATCTAAGCATCGCACAAACATTGGGAACTGATCCTCATAACCCTGTAGCACAAAGAACGGAAATATTCTCATTCTAACAGAGACGGAGCTGTGAAATCCTGTCTCTAGGTCACATAAACACTGTGCAGAGCCAAACTGAACCCAAGCTTCCCAAACCCAATTCCAGCACCATGATCTACCTTGCCTCCCTTCTGCAAACACTTACACCAAGATCCCTCTTCATCACACTCCAGAGTACTCAAAATACATAGTAGCTCAGGCAACTGCACTGGTTTAAAGGCTGCCCTCCATACTTCTGGCCCAAGCACCCTCCTGCTCCCACTAGTTCAGACTTACTGCAAATGCCAAACACACAGAGCCTCAAATGAGCGATTCAAAGAGGAAATACAAGATGGGATCAAACTTACAGCTGTTGCACTTGTGGATTGTTCATTAGGTTAGATGCCTATTTAAAGAGGGGAGAAAAAAATGACACCCTATTTAATCAGAAATGACTGGGTAGATATGCAGATGTTGTGCCATTCAACTACAAACAATGTGAAGGCAAAAATACTTTTGAAACAGATCAATAGGACAAAAATAGCTAAAAGAACAGTGCAACACACAAGACAAGGCTGGTAATGCAGAACAGGCACCCTTTCCACATCCAGCATATCACAAGGAGAAGCCTGTGAGTAAGTCACTGGGTCTTCACTTGATCTTAATGAAATACAAACACAGTTTCCACATAGCAACACCAAAACCAACAAATGAAATGAAAACAAATCTGCTAAGAGACATAGGAGCTCCCCACGCCATGTACTGATACATTTCATCCTGAACAGACCAAGGCACAGACCATACAGCCTGGCTGTGATCTGTGTCCAAATTTACCATACTCATGAAGCCAGGGTTGTTCAGCAAGCCAGCTAAATCAAATCCTCCTGGACCTCCAGTCTGTAAGAATAAAGAAACCGCATGCAGATGATACATCCTCTCACTTCCTGATGCACATTACAATGAACATTAATACTTTACTCCCAGTGTTATCAGAATCCAGCCCTTAAACCACAACAAAGGGAAGATGCTCTGCCCATACCCTTTCTGTAAAGCTCCAAGTCACAGACAGCCTCAGGCGATTAGGCTCACCAAGGGAGTCAAAGGGCAGATGTCTGCACTACATGACTTACTGATCACCTCTCTCACCAGCTGAGCCACAGTAGCAATATACAGCTGTAACCCATTACAACTGCCAAATTAAACACATCCACTTGGTCACCTTTGCACTGGAGAAATCTTTAAAAAATTAAAATCCCCTTCAAAATGATAAACTAACATGGTCCTGCATGGAGCAGGTCAGCAGTGCAGTCACCAGCTTTCTGGCTCCAGGTTTCTTAAGAAAACAATCTTTCTAAGAAAAAAAGCCACCCAAAGTGCTCTTTTGGTACTGCTAACAGGTCACTAGAAAAAAAAAAAAGCTGGATTTTAGGAGTAGTCACTTTAATTAAGAAAGGTGCTTAAGGCAAAATTGCTGTTTCAAAACACTCCCTTCTAATCAGTCTCATTTTCCAGGTCTTTCAAGTAAGTCCAAGGTTACCGTGCTCAAGCACTGAAGAGAAGCTACCCTCTCTGGATTTTAGTGGAAATGTTCACAGCAGGACTCATTAACTATCTCCCCTCTGTCTGCATACAAGATTTGCATTCTAAATACAACCCAGGTCATCAGGGCTCTGCCAGACAGCACCCGTTAGCACCTACAGTGAAGAAGCCTTCTAATCTTACCCACATATAACAAGCATTAGTTTCAGAACTTACTGGACTGGGAGTCTCCTTCATTTTCTGTTCAGCTATTTTAAGGTTTGATTTGTATGTGTCATTGTCTGGATCCAGCTCCAGGGCTTTTTTGTAGTAAACAACAGCTTCTGTGTGTTTATTTAAACTGGAGAGGGCCAAGCTATTAAAGAGGAAACAAAATAAAGTCACAGAGTTAGATAAGCACTTGCAGTCTTCCCCCCCCCCCCCCGCCGTGCCCCCAGGTGAAACACTAGGTATTTTTGCATGGCATTCCAGGGCAGAACACCACTGATAGCATCACTGCTACTAGGCATTTTGAGATTGAAATTCTGGCACAAAAAACCTGCTCTTACTTACCCCATTCTGCCATAAGCTTTGCTGTAGTTTGGATCAATGCCTATAGCTCTTTCACAGTCTCTCACTGCTCCGGCATAATTTCCTAGTTTACTGTATGCAGCAGCTCTGGAGGGAATGGAGAAAGATGTGCAGAAAAGACTTATCAGCTTGAATATGCTGATCAAGGTCACCCCTGTTCCCTCTCTGTAGTCTCCTGTTGTACAAGGCAAAGTCAAGTGTAAACTTGACATAAATCCAGGCCATATCTAGGTAAGCAGGCTGCTATTCAAACACCCAGCTCCACATTCTGCTCCTATGGCAAATAAATCTAGGTTCTTACTTCTCCTTATGGACTTTCCAAGAGGAGCCTGGGCTCCAGGGAGGCACACAAGTATCACACTTGCTGGCTCAGACAATTTCTCTCAGCTTCCCTTATGCCTTGATTTTTTTAGTCATAACGACCGTTTCATCCATTTCCCCCCCCCCCCCTCCACATAAGAGGGAAAACCGGGTTTGAAGCCATAGCATGCTCATTTAAGCCTCAATCTCACAACTCTTATTGAAGGGCACCTGCCCAACACCTCATGGGACTGACCCTCATGCAGCTAAAGCAACACTTAACTAAAAGCACCATCAGTTGGAGTTCCTTGCCCCAAGAAATACATCACCATGTCATTAGCATGTGCGCAGACAAGTTATTCATGTAGCCAGCTGTACGTATGTACCCACAATAAGCACATAACTAAACCAAATCCTGATTCAAAATCTGTTTTATTCAATAAGGTCTTTCCACTAACTTTGAGACATTTTTGCTTAGAACTGAAAAACAGGAAATTTGCTTGCACACCCAATTTTGCACACACATCAACTTATATAATTCTCAATAACAAGCCTTCAACTTGTCTCATTTAATTCCTTTGTTTTTATTATTAACACAGCCTCTCAAACCTGGGGTCTCTATGCCACTTAAGAGTTAACTGTATGAAAGCAGACAGTATTTCCTGGCATCCTTATATCTCCTCAAATGCCCAATAGTGTTTGTTTCCACACCCACATCCTATCTAGAGATGCCAGGGCACAGAGCTGGCAAGGAGGCACAGGGAAGTGTGTCACTATGAGCTTAAAAAAAAACCACACAAAGAGCAAGCAACAGAACAAGCAGTCTACAAAATCACAAAAAGGGATTTTGACCATTCAAGAGTCTTAGACCTAAGTAGTAAGAACAAAACCACACGTGTACAAGGGTGGAGAAAGATAATCAGTACCTGTTGCAGAAATACACAGCATTGGATGGATTTAATTCAATTGCTTTTCCATAGAAAGACACAGCAGCTTCAAAATTTTCTGCCTTCATTTGTTCATTTCCTAAAAAGATAGCAGAAAGGCTCATTAACAAGGGAAAAAAGGGGACAAACAAAAGCAACAGGCCTAGATCTATGTTCTACTTAAGAAAACAGAACAAGAGAGAACTTGTTCGTTTGCTGGTCAAGCAAACTGCTTGCAAGTGTGGGGCATGTTCAGCAGCAAGGTAGGGGACCTGCATCTTGGCAAGTCCAGGTTGCCTGATCCCACCAGCTGCCCTCCTACCTCAGGCACACCTGAGGCCTCCCCAAAGCAGCACTGCATCCTGAAAAGCACTGCAGCATGTTGGCTCAGAGAAAGCTCTCCACAGCGTTTCAGCACTAATCATGCTCTCTTGCATGGCAAAGAAAAGGCAACACACAGAGGAGAGCTCAACAGGAAAGATGCCCTGTTCTACACAGCACAGGCTTCTTAGGATGCGAAAGAAAATGCTGACCCAGCTGTCTATCTCAGCTCTGTGGCAACTAAATTATGCCAACCTACACACGCTCCTGGAGCACAAGCAGAGAAACAAGTAGAAATGGAAGGGTTGATCCCATTTGCTTTTTTCCTCATTCCAAGCATTCCCCAGAATTAAGCCTCCCTCCCCATTACCATCTAAACCTCATTATATACCAGCTCCAGAGGAGGTTACCTTCAGTCTTGAGTCTTTCAGCTTCAGCTATGTCATCTTCAGAGGGGGTGATGGGCTCCGAATTTGTTCTGATATGTTCAGGCTCCTTACAAGGAAAAGGAGAACGCTGTGATAAGGACTCCTACTGAGATGTACCACACCTCCCCCTTCCCAAGCGCTGGCTCGTCAAGCCCAAAACATTTCACTCCCACACGCCTCAGAGGGGGCAGCATCACCACAGATATCAAGCAGAGCTCATTGCTTTGGCTGCTTAAATGGAGAGTCGGCACATATTTTAGGGTACTGACCTTTCCTGCAGCAGCTTCAAATATTTCAGGAAGACTCTGGGACACAGCTAGACCTTGGTCTTCCATTGAGACCCCAAATGCTGTCTCCAGGCACTGGATGGCCACTGGATAGGAACAATCAGTTAATTAGCTTTCCCCATCCCACCTACATATTTAGCCTCCTCCCAGAGCACCTGAATTTCTTACTGTTGAACATACCAGGAAAAAAAACCATGACCCTAAACCATGCAATTCCACACACCCGACTTAATATTTGGGCCATATCCTTGAATTTTGCCAAAACCTCAGAACTGGGCAAACCTTAGTTCTGGAGACCAAGCTTCTGGATTGAGTCAGTCACAACTTCCATCCCCTTGAGTGACTCCAGAGCAGGTACTGGGAGTAGAAGTTAACCAAACTGGGCTTTACTAGCCTTCCCACAGCTATGGGTGGCACAGAGCAGGGAGAGATCTGCATGTTTCACTTGCTAGAGGGTGGCCACTCTGTGAAGCACTGTAGCCATGCAGAGGTGCATGGACACCAACCAACCACCTCCCCCGTCATCAGGCACCAGGTCAGGAAGCTGTTCCCAGCACAGAGAGGAACTCCAGTGACACAACAGAGCTCAGTTTTACAGAACTCTCATGCCACATTTTACAGTCCAAAAGCACCAGGAATAAACCCCTCCTTCCAGCCAACACCCTCCTCCTGGTCTCTCTGTTCCTGCCTTGCCCAGGAATGTACACAGCACTCTGCAGACGTGCCTGTGCTCTCTTTCAGTGGGACAAATGTACAAGCCAAAGACTAAACTATAAGCGCCTTAAGTAGATCTCTTAACAGCAGCGTGCTCTTGTTACCAGTGAAGCACTCTGAAAAAGCCTGTATAAATACTCCAGGGCATGCTGTGGAAAAGCATTTTGATAGCACAATGGGAAAAGCACTGTGCAGGCATAAAACACTTTCATACAACAACAAAGTTCTCATTTTATACCACGAGCCTTCTGACTCCACCTCATTCAAGATAAAACTTGTCTCAAACCCAGGGTCAGAGAGGCTTTTGATCCCAGGTATATCCCTTCCTCAAGCTAATCTGCTTTTGAAAGAGATAATGAGAAATCAGCATCCCTAATGCCCTGCATAGCTCCCCAAGAAGACAAACTGATTTCAAATCTTGAGCAAGGTTTGATGTCAGGAACAGCCCAGCCAGGAAAGAAGCAGGAGAGTAACAGTGTCCAAATTTCCCCAAGTGTCGGGCTGACAGACCTAGACGCATGAACAGGGAAGCACGTACAACCACCAACCTTCCAAACTCTCCTGAGCATCTGGAGACAGACCCCCATTCTGTAGCTGGTCATGTAGAAACTGGATGATGGAGTAGGCAAGGCGCTTCTGGTCTGCCATTCTGGGAGGCTGTGAGCAGTTTGTTTCAACTTGTAACTCTAAAAAAATCTGCAGAGAGAGAAGTTATAAGATGGACAAGAAGTCCGAGAGCTTTTCTGCTGCTCTTCCCCAGTGTGAATGTGGAGGATAAGGGAGTTGTTCAGGACCAGCCAAGGCCTCCAGAGCCTTCATTAAACTCTCTGCTGCAACCACAAACCCCTTTACATAAATTCTCCGGGCCTCAGTTCACCCTCTTGAGCCTGAGCTGCACAGCACAGTCCTGCCCCACAAGGCTCCTGCCAAGGGAAATACATCAAAGGTGTTGCAGGCACTCAGGCTACCAAAATGTCTCTGACTGACCAGGACTAGACAAACTGAGCACGGAGAACTTCACCACTAAGAAACCACAGCCTTCTGCTTCCAGAGCATAATTTGATTCTGAAACAAAAACAAAGGCAATTTGCCACTGTTAGCAGAGCTGCGGTTCAGGGCTGCCAAACCTCTGCGCTGCTTGCCAGCCTACTGATGGTAAAGGAGAGTGAGGACACACAGCAATGTGACCCCCATAAGCACACCCCAAGGCTGGGGCTTCCCAGAGACGCTGATGCTGCAGGTCCTGTAAGCTGCACTGAAGTGCTCTGCCTTTCCAGAACACTTAACTGGCTTTGTAGGACAGAAAACCATTCAGGTGGATTTAACAGAGAAATTGTTTAAATGCAAACTCTGTGAAAGAGAGCCCAGCAGAGCAAAGGTGGCCCCAACCCACTGCAATACAGCAGAGATCCCAGCGGTCCCAGCCACAGGCAGATGCTGCCGTGTCTGCCTGTGCTAAGGTCCCAGCCCCAGTGACAAGCGAGGCCAGAGAGCACAGAGACCACCCCCCCTCCGGGGGCCGGCAGAGACGAGGGGAGCACCTCTCCTCCCCCATACCCCTGCCC
>JANZLQ010000095.1:41697287-41708597 GCA_026212715.1 Elanus axillaris
GTCGGCAGGAGCGGGTGGGGGTGGCGGGGGGAGAGGTGGAGGAGAGAGGGGTTGGGGGCAGGAGGAGGGAGCCGGGGGCGGCTCCCGCCACCCCCCGCCAAGGGCAGCCGTGGTGTCCTGCTGCCCCCGCTGTCACCTCTCTGCCCCACAGCTCTTGCCCCGGGTAGGGGACAGCCTTGTTCCCTGGCTGTGACAGCCGCCCCCTCCTCCCGTGGGCAGAGGCACCTGCCAAGGGAGAGAGCGGGGAGGGAGTCAGGTTTCTATGAAAGGCTTGTCATGACTGAGAGGGTAAACACTGCCCGGAAAATAATCTAGCTGCTGATTGCTACCAGCGCCCTGGTGCCTTGGGAGCCCATGTGCCTGTCAGCGTGGTTTGTTTGTTGGGCCTCTCCTTTAAGTGCTTTTATCGTGCTTTAGCTATGCAGCTGAATTTTCTTTCCAGGCTGTGTAAAACTATCTCACAGAGGGTTTCCTCCCCAGGTAACGTTGTGGATAGCCAGTCCCCTAGGCTATTGGCAAATCAGCTAAGATGGGACCTGACTGCCGAACAGATAGAAAACATGGCTGCAGAGCTCACGGAGAGGACCAAGCTTGTGTACGACCGGGTGGGCGCCCAGGAGCAGGGTGAGGTGTCCTATGAAAACACTCTTAAGGCACTGGCAGATGTGGAAGTGGAATATACGGGTACGTACACTGAGAGGGAGTACTGGCTTTCTGGAAATCAACATATTGTTATTAAGACTTTTTTGGTGTTTTTTTTGCTCTGTACTGTCATCTTTTTTCTTCCCTTGGCTCCCTCAGCAGTATGTTGGGTTTTTTTCCCAGTTGATGTTTATACAGCTAGGTATAAATACAAAGAGTAGATTATAATTGGAACGGAAGAGCAAATCTAACATGAGGACAGCGCTTTGGCAGCAGGACGGTCTGCGGGAGGAGCAGCCAGGTTTTCAAGGTTGTCTCCTGCTTTTATGTGTCAAAGTGCATTAGTGGGAACAAACTGTGCATTGGCAGAAGTGGTTCAGATGATCTAAGAAATCTTCAGCTCTTTTTTAACTTTTTCCCTAAGGCAGTGGATAAATGTCTCTCTGTGTGCCTTGTTTAAACACTGCTATCAGTTTAGGGGTTTTGTGTAAAGTAACATGACATGACAGCATCGTGCTGACAAATGGTGCAGGCTTCGATATATCTCTGGCTCCTTTTTTGGAGCAGTAGAGTGCCAAAGTCACGCAGCCCTCCTTCTGCCTCACAGCGTCTGTTAGCTGTCCCAACCGCTGCTGTTGCGAGCTGTCACGTCTGTATGAAGCAGAAGCCAGCCTGCAAGCTTCTTTCTTCTTTCTGATTTCTTTTTCCTAAAATAAGAGGAAAAGCCCTTACTAAGCAGGGATAATGTTAACTTCAGCAGAACTGTCAGCACTTTCCCTGGGCAACAGAGAGTAGCTGCCTGCTCACCTTCTGCTGGGTGGAGAGTTCTCATGCCTGGAGGGCAGCGCCTTCCCACTGGAGTTGTATTATTTGAGGTTTTGCAGAGACGGTGGCAGGAATGTTCTCCCTGTTTTCAATTCTAAAATGGAAATGAGTCAGGACAGAGCACACCTGGGACGTGGTGACTTTTGAGGACCGCCTGCAGTAAGGGTGTGCCACTTTTAGCCTGGTCTCTAAGGAAAGGAGTCACGCAACGATGCTACCCCTGTGTCTGACAGCATAGAATTCCTGTGATTCTTGAAATTGTTGATACCAGCTATAGCTGGGGCAAAGGCGTTGGGATCTCGCTTTGTTGAGAAAGATGGATTATAGTGGGAAATCAGTGGATAGATGTGCTCGTCAGCGAGGAGGCACTGTGGGTGACTGAGCGCTGCTCACAGAGGACAGCTCTGGGTTTGTCTGACAGCAGCAGCTTGCCTTGCTCTTCCTTTGTGTGGGTGGGCAGGTCAGGCACCAGGGCTGTCAAACTGCCTCCCAATTAACACAGGCTCTCTGTGTACACTCCCACTCACGAGCAGTTCTGGACATGAAGACATTGCCTTTGCCGTAATCCCTCTTTTGTCTTTCCAGTTCGACGGAACATGCTGGACTTCCCGCAGCATGTCTCTCCTTGCAAAGACATCCGTGCGGCGAGCACCGAGGCTGACAAGAAGCTCTCTGAGTTTGATGTGGAGATGAGCATGAGGCAGGATGTGTACCAGAGGATTGTCTGGCTCCAGGTGTGTGCTTGGGAGGATGCTCTGTCAGGGATACACCTGAGCAGGGCACCGAAACCTCCTGGAATTACAAATCCTTTTCCCTTGTCCCAGAACTTAGAAGTGAATGATATCAAGTCAGGTCTGGAACTGAATCACTGTGTGATCATGGCAGAATGGTCCAGCTGTTAGTGAGAACTGGGGAGTTGGGGTTTGAGGGCTCTGCCCCCTCCCAGGGCCTTCATTACCCCTTTGGTAAAATGGTGTTAGTAAACCCAGCCTGCCTCACGTGGGGAAGGGGCTGGGTAGCGCTCTGAAAAGTGCTGTAATACAGCATAAAGGTGAGATGTTTAAAGGAATCTGGTAAGAACTAATACACCAAACCTTCCGTCTACTTCTGCGTCACTGGTATTGCAATAACCCACAGCTCCTCCCAGGAACCAACTTTCTGCAACACCTGATCCTGTAGTTCCCTGTGCACATGGGTTTTGTTTTACAGGAGAAAGCAGAGAGCGCTTCACTGAAGCCTGAAGCAAAGAGATATCTAGAGAGGCTGATCAAATTGGGCAAAAGAAACGGTCTCCATCTCCCTGAGGAAACGCAGGAGGTGAGATCACAGAGGTTAAAGTAAGCACACGTAGAGTAGGCCTTGCAGGACTAATGGGACAGTGTAGCGTTACAGCAGAGGACTGAGGCTCCGTACTCTTGAATCTTGCCCCTGATTCCTGTGACTTTGGGTGCGCTGGGTGACGTCTCTGTGCCCCTTTTTTTCCTTTCCATTGAAAGGGATGACATTTACAACGGGGAGTTGACGCTGGGAGTAGAGGGGCTCCTGAGAAGCTGAAGTTCCAGATTGTGCTGTGCGGGTCAGGAGTGGAAGTAGCACCCACTCCCCACGTGCAAAGGGGCAGTTAGGGAAGGTGCCCCCCTGGAGCTGGGGTTGGGGTGAATGGGCTGAGGGGTACTGAGCTGCACAGGGGCTCCCTCTCTTATCCTGGGCCAGTGGCTCAGTGAAGGAGCTGGAAGCTGGGTTAAAAATAAAAGAGAAGGTGAAATGAAATAAGGATAGAGGAGGTTGTGGCTTAAACACCTGCAGCTCCTGAGCTGGCAGAAGACGGCTGGGACCTTGCTGAGGTGGCTGCTTTCCTACCAGGTGTGATCAAAGGGAGCCTGTTCTAGGCTGAGAGCTCAGCGCCTGCATGCAATTAATTCTGCAGCGTTGTGTTTGAATAAAGGCCAAGTGCAGACTGCTGGGCAACTCAGCAGGCAGGCTGCTGCCTGGAGACGGGCAACGGTGCTGTTTGACTTCTCCCTTTGGACTGACTTTTCTCTCTTCATCTGTATTTTAAAGAAAATCAAAGCTATTAAGAAAAAGCTGAGTGTCCTTTGCATAGACTTCAACAAGAACCTCAACGAAGACACTACCTACTTACCCTTCTCGAAGGAGGAACTAGGTATGGAGCTCTCGGGTGTATTTCTCTGCTGGTGTGGCCCTAAGTGTCTGGACTCTTCTGGCCAGTGAACAAGACCCTGTTCCTGTGCTCAGACTCAGAGCTGGTATTTCTGGAGAGGCCTGGGCTCTCCATCAGTCCAGTCTGCTCTTTTCTCAGGGGGGCTCCCTGAGGACTTCCTGAACTCCCTGGAGAAGACAGAGGATGGCAAGCTGAAAGTCACCTTGAAATACCCGCACTATTTCCCTCTCCTGAAGAAGTGCTACGTGCCTGAGACAAGGAGGAAGGTGGAGGAAATGTTCAACTCCAGGTGCAAAGAGGTAGGTGGGCTTTGCTGCTTGCCAGCAGGGCCAGACAGGATGCCAGGTGAGGTCCAGACAATGAAGGGGTCTTGTCTGAGATTTGTGTTTCTTCCCACTCTGGGGCTCATGCTTCCTTTCTTGCCTGCTTATCCCACTTCACTCTTTGTCTGACTCTACCTTGTAGGAGAATTGCTTGATCCTCAAGGAGCTGGTGGACTTGCGGGCCCAGAAAGCCAGTCTGCTGGGCTTCAACACACATGCGGACTTTGTGCTGGAGATGAACATGGCTAAAAGCAGCAAGACAGTGGCTACGTTCCTGGGTATGTGGAGGGGCAGAGCAGGGGCATGTGCTGGGCTGGGTGTGCTGCTCTCAGCTTCAAGCACTAACCCTGCCTGTCTTGGTTTTCCTAGATGAGCTGGCCCAGAAGCTGAAACCCCTTGGGGAGAAGGAAAGGGCTGTGATCCTGGACCTGAAAAAGAAAGAATGCGAGAAGCGTGGCCTGGAGTTTGACAACCGCATCAATGCCTGGGACATGCGCTATTACATGAACCAGGTGGAGGAGACCAAGTACAGCGTGGACCAGAATCTGCTGAAGGAGTACTTCCCCATGCAGGTGGTCACTGCAGGCCTGCTGGCCATTTACCAGGAGCTGCTGGGGCTCACCTTCCACCTGGAAGAGAAGGCTCCGGTCTGGCATGAAGATGTCCAGCTCTACACAGTGAAGGACACCTCCTCTGGGGAGACCATCGGCAAATTCTACCTGGACCTGTACCCCCGGTGAGGCCTCAGGCAAAGCAAAGCGTGGGAGGAGGGCTAGGGCAGCAGGACCAGAGCCTGCCATGCGCCTGGGGAAGAGGAGAGGCCGTCCCGCTCCCAGGCGTGTGGCTGTGCAGAGGGAGCGGTGTGTACGCGGGGCAGGACTGTCCCAGAAGCAGGGCGTCACCGGGGGCTTTCTGCTCTGAGCAGGACTGCAGTGGCCCATTGGCTGGCTGTGGGGGAGGATCCGTATAACAGTCTCCTCTTCCTGCCCTAGGGAAGGGAAGTACGGGCATGCAGCCTGCTTTGGCCTGCAGCCGGGCTGCCTCTTGCCAGACTCCAGCCGGCAGATCTCAGTGGCTGCCATGGTGGCCAATTTCACCAAGCCCACGCCGGATGCACCTTCCCTGCTGCAGCATGATGAAGTGGAGACTTACTTCCATGAATTTGGGCATGTCATGCACCAGCTGTGCTCTCAGGTGAGGCCTTGCTGGGCTGGCAGAGGGTTGGTTTCTTAACCTTTTCCCTGTCATGCTCCCCTGTAGGGTTAAATGACACCCCATTCTGAGCTTGCTGTGTCTCCTAGGCGGAGTTTGCCATGTTCAGTGGGACACACGTGGAGCGGGACTTTGTCGAGGCACCGTCGCAGATGCTGGAGAACTGGGTGTGGGAGAAGGAGCCGCTGCTGCGTATGTCCAGGCACTACAAAACTGGAAGCCCCATCCCTGATGAGCTGCTAGAGAAGCTCATTAAATCCCGGCAGGCAAACACTGGTGGGTCCCTGAGGAGGGAGTGAGAGCCAGCAAAGAGGGGCAGGGTGGGAGCGAGGGCACGTGTGCTGTCCCTAGTGAGGGCAGAGCCTCGCCGTGGCGTCCCCTGTGTGTGGGGAGAGGAAGGGGACCCTTAGTGACCTGGTGAGGTAGAGGAAGGGCTTTGCCTTGCTCCCTGTGGGGACCGAGGGGATTGGGGAGAAGGAACCACATCTGCCTGCCGTTCATCTGGGAAGAGCAAGGGCGGTGTGGCAAGACGTGCAGCAGGCTGGGTGGGTGGCACAGTGAGAAGAGGTGCCGGGGGAGGCGCAGGGATTATCTGCAGGCAGGGGATGCTGCTTAGGCCTGAGTGGGTGCTGCTCAACTGGGCTGGTCTGGGGAAGTGGGTCAGAAATTGGGTGTGGGGAGAACTGTGGGAGCCTGGCCTGCTGCGCCCTGGCCTTGGAGATGCTCCTGCCTGCAGGCGGGAGCTCAATTTGCCTCCTCCTTCTGGGAACAGGGCTCTTCAACTTGCGTCAGATCGTCCTGGCCAAGGTGGACCAGGCGCTGCACACCCAGACGAAGGCCGACCCCGTGGAGGTGTTTGCCCGGCTGTGTGAAGAGGTGCTGGGCGTACCTGCTACCCCAGGTACCCAGGGGCTTGGGGGTCCTGCTCGCGCTGTCTCTCTGGGCCTGGCCTGCGAGCTTGGCTCAGCAGGTTCTTTTCAGGGCTGGGGCTTCACGCTGGCTCAGTGGGGACAGTTTCTGCTGGCTCCAGGAAAAGCAGGGCTGAAACCACACAAAAAAAACTGGAAAGTTCTTCCCTGTTTCCCCTGGGATGGTGAACAAGCTGACCCAGTGCCTGCTCTGACACATTTACAGCACGGATGGGTTTTTCCGTGCTGTGAGCAGTTCCAGCAGGCTTTCCCGTTAACGCCCCTTCCCTTCCTTTGCGGCAAAGGTACAAACATGCCCGCTACGTTTGGCCACTTGGCCGGAGGCTACGATGCCCAGTATTACGGCTACCTCTGGAGCGAAGTGTACTCCATGGATATGTTCCACACGCGCTTCAAGCAGGAGGGGATCATGAACTGCAAGGTAGGGAGGATGTCTGGTGCTGCCAGGCCCTCGGTGTGTGGCAGGGGCTGCCTCCCCTGCCAGAGGTGGTGGGAGACGGCACTGTCAGTGGGAGGGCGAGTGTCCTACGCGTACCCCCGTCTCTGTCCTTGCAGGTGGGGATGGATTACAGGAATTGCATCCTGCATCCTGGCGGTTCCCTGGATGCTTCCGACATGTTGAGGAAGTTCCTGGGCCGCGAGCCCAAGCAGGACGCCTTCCTGGCCAGCAAAGGACTGAAGGTGGAGAACAACTCGCTGCCTTCAGCCTGCTGAGAAACTGCTCCAGCCCATTTTGAGTAAAGCCAGCTCCTTTGTCTACGCACCAGTCCTCTCAGGCCAAGCAATACCCGGTACTTCTGTCACCAAACGCATCCTGGGCCAGCCCCTGCCTGGAGCTGTTCCTCCAGGATCCTGCTCCGAGCTCACCTAGGGCTTCGGGAGCTGGGTTCAGCCCTGGTCCAGGGCTCTGCGGTGACAGCTCTGCAGGGGGAGTTGAATTGCCTTTGTCACCCCCTCCAAGGGGGATGGGGCTGTTGGTAGCCCACACAAATTGGCTGAACTTTGAACCCGATTGCTGCACGAGGGTGAGTTTCGGCCTCATTTATAGCTGGGGAGGAGGGTGAGAGGAGTTACCAAACTTGAATAATTGTTTTAAAATCCCTTCTTTTTAAGAAACAAGACTTTCCACTGGGCTTGGCTTGTTTTGTGCCCCAGGGCAGACTTACTGTTCAGAGCACGAAACAAGTGGCCTGAGCAGCTGTGTCAGAAGTCGTACTCTCCCATCTTTGGGCAGCTGGCAGCTGTGGAATAAAGATGGGGAGATCCCAGAGCTTAAAAACCATTGCATTTACTGGAATGTCTTGCCCTGAGCCCCTCAGAAGTTACTGCCAGGACAGCAGGCCTGGGAGGGGGGCAGAGATGGCTGGTACACCTCTTCCCAGAACAGGGGGTCTGGGGAGCGTGGCCTGGCTCCCGTGCGTTGCCAGGCGTCCTTGGGAGGTTGTACCTTCTCCCAGGCTGTATCAGAACTGCTGGGATACCATGCCCAGGGCCATCTTAGGGCAGCCAATGCCTTCTGGGCTCAGGTCATAGCAGCAGAGGGTGTGTTGTTGTTGCTGTCACCTCTAAGCCAGGGTGGGACAGGGGAGGGCTGTGGAAAAAAAAAAAAACAACAAAACACAAACCAACAAATGGACAGCTTCAAACAACACGGATGCCGGGGATAAAAATATCAAGTGGGCTATGCGCCAGGCCTTGAGCGGCTGGGCTCTGGGTGCGGCGCCGAGCTGGGGGACGGCAGCCAGCCCTTTGACCAGCCTTGGGAGCAGCCGGGCTGTGCCACCTGCCCCCCCAGCTGTTCCCCTGTCCCCAAGAACCCTAAAACCGGTACCCGCATGGCATGGGGTGGCATGGCACGGTGTGCCTCCCTCTGCTCGCCTCTGTGGTGCCGTTCCTCCCAGTGCTGCCATGCCCGAGCGGGCAGGAGTGCAGCTCTGCCGATGCGTGCAGGGCTGTGCGTTGGAGCTGCTGGAGGAGAGCACTGACCCCATGGGCAAAGGCCGATTTCAGGTTTTGCTCACGTACAAATCACGTGCGGGCTGGGAAAGGTTTTTAGCAGCGAGGGTGTGGGGTAGGTGGAAGGTAGGCTGCTTCCTTGGTAGTGGAGGGGAGCCAAGGACCTCAGAAGGGAGCTGCAAGCTCCTGCCGGCGTGAGGGATTTTGTGGCAACAGGATACTGAAAGCAGATGTCATTTTCTGGTGTCTCAGCCCACCTCCAGCCTCGGGTGCTTTGTGTGAGGCTGTTAGGTGGCTGCGGGATCGGTCCCTGCAGTTCTTCTGTGGTTTGAGCACACGGAGGGTGCCAACGAGAGGCCGAGTGCCCGCACTCGCGCCCACCACCCCTACGTGTGGGAGCTGCTGTCCTTCCCCAGGGTCTCATGGTGTGGCTCCCTCCCCAGCTAGGCTGTTCCCTTTGCTTCTCCTCTTGTTTGGGCTGCATCACCGGAGCGGTTCTGGCTTCCTTCCCCGCAGCCGCTGGTGAGGGTGTTGGAAGAAAGCTCGCCCCAAGTGCAGACAAAGTCGTTGCTGTCACCTCCCTCCCCCAGACCCCCCTGGTGACACGGGAAGACCGGTGACACCTTCCCCTGCTGGTCCCCTCTTGTGCTGACATGTGGACAGGTCCGTAAGCAGCAAAGTGGCTCCTTAGTGTTAGCTGGGGCCATGTTGAGCATCTTGTCTTTATCCCCACCCTCTGTTTTAGGCATAGGCGAGTGTCTGTGTCCCAGGTGCCGGCTGCGCAGGGCCGAGCGCTCTCGAGTTGATGCTGTGGTTGTTTTTAAGTGTCATGTTTTACTGAGCTTTCAGCATTTTCTTTCAGACCTCTCCTCTCAAGGGAGAGAACTGAAGCTCAACAGGGAAACCGCGCACGTTCCTCCCTCCTTCCCAGGCCACAAATAACTCTGTTCCTCCCTCCAGTAACCCCTGCTGCTGGCAGCGCGTTGAGAGGTGCTGCCGGAGGCTGCGGCCAGGCAGAGCAGGGGGGACCCGATGCCTTTCCAAGCGCTGCCGTTCCCTGTGCACGGGTGATCCCCAGGAGCAAGGCTGGGAACCAGGCTCCTTGGAGCTGCACCTTCTCCCCCCTGCAGCTCCTCATCCCCCTCCCGTTCCAGGCTGGTGGGGAAGAGGGGGGTCCCTTTGGGGTTTGGTTGGTTTTTTGGTTTCTTCTGTTAATGTTTTCTAAGGGCGAACTGGTGTGTGTGTGCCGTTCGTAATGGTCACGTCCCATCCTGCTTGTTTCAATGACTGGATTTTAGACGGTTCCTAGCGCTAATAAAGGTTTTCCTAAGCGGATGTTTGCATGGCTCAGGTCCTGCCGAGGAAGCTGCTCCTTTGCAGGGGGAAGATGGCTGCCTTCTGCGATGGCAAGGTGGGGAGTCCCGGTGCTCCCGGCACGGCCACCCCCTCACCAACGCGGCGGCAGCCCCCCGCAGCAGTCTGCACAGTGGGTCCTGTCCCACGAAGACGGGCACCGAGCGGCAGGCGTGGGGCGGCAGCCTCTCCGGCGTGAAGCCCTGGGGAGCGAGAGGCAGTGACCCCCCCCGTCCCCCCACCGTGTCCGTGTGGGCTGCGTCCCCCGTGCCAGCCCCGCACCTGGGTGAAGAAGCCATGGTCCAGCACGTCCCGCAGGGTGGGCCGTGCCGTGGGCTCAGGGGCCAGCAAGTGGGCGATGAGGGCCCGGGCACGGGGCGAGAGGTGTGGGGGCAGCGGGTACCGCACCGCCCGGATGCGCCGGTATAGCTCCTGTCGGTGAGCCGCCTCGAACGGGGGGCTGCCTGTCAGCGCCGTGTACCTGGGGGGGGTCCGGCTGCTCAGTGGGACCAGGAGCACCCCCCCCCCACCCACCCAACCTCCAGGTCCCCGCTTACATGGCACAACCCAGGGCCCAGACATCCGAGGGCACCCCGTGTCCCTTGCGGTCCAACACCTCTGGGGCCAGGTAGCCGGGCGTTCCGCAGAGCGCCCTGGGGAGACGGGCACGGTGAGCCCCAATCCGACAGCAGCCCCCCGGCAGCACCGCAGACCCACTCACCCCCAGCGCCGGCCAGCCGGTGCCTCCCGTCGTGCCAGCCCCAGGTCCCCGATCTTCACCTGCATCTTCTCCGTCACCAAGAAGTTGCCTGCGGAGCGACATGAGCCCGAGCGGGGGTCCGGTTGCCGTTCACCCTCCCGCCACCCCGGCTCTGCCCCACGTACTCAGCTTGAGGTCCCGGTGGACGATGCCCTGTCCGTGGAGGTATCGCAGCCCCGAGATGATCTGCCGCAGGTAGTACCGCACCTCCGGCTCCGTCAGCCTCCCCCGGGCCCGCAGGATGTCGGCGAGGGACTGGGAACGGAGCGAGGTGCCAGCTCAGGGCCTGGCAAACCCCTGGGATGGGGATGCTCCGTTTTGGGGTGCCGGTGCTCGCTCACCTGCCGGCTGCAGTACTCCAGCAGCAGGTAGACGTGGTTGCTGTCGGCGAAGTGCCCGTGGAAGCGGACGATGTGCCGGTGGTGCAGACGGCTGTGCAGCTCCTGCTCTCGCTCCACCTGCATCGGCATGAGCCCAACAGCCCCCCCCCACCCAGGGAACCCTCTGGATCTGGGCACCCACAGCATGCACCCTTGGGGAGACGAGAACGGGAACCCACCCAGCGACCTGGGAATGAGGGGCAAGGGCAGGGCGTTGGGGGGGTCCCTGTGGGTATCACCCACCCCCCCCAGGGACTTGGCATGTGTCCCCCAGACTCACCCTTTCCCTGATGCCCACCAAGGCGAGCCGGACTCGTGGGATGACCTTTGCAGCGTAGACCCTGCCGCTGGCCACCTCCGTCAGCTGGTAGCAGCGCCCGAAGGTGCCCTGCGAAGACGATCCCGCCGGAGCGAGCAACCCAGCACCCCGGGGCCAGCCGAGGGGCTGCGGCAGAAGGGGGTCCCGGGTGTCGGGGTTCCCGGCTACGTCCCCTTCTCCGAGGGCCGAGGACCCCAGGGGACGTGGCTGGCCCTGGCCCCAGGCACCTGCTCCGCTCTGGCTCGGTCCCAGCATCTCCCAGCTGCCTCAGTTTCCCCTTCCCCAAAGGGGACGTGGTGGGTCCCCCTCGGAACGAGACACCTCGGGGACCCCCGTGGGGTGTGAGCGTGGAACACCACGGGGATGCCCAGCGGGGAGGGGGTGCTGGCTGGGGTGAGGGGCTCTCTGGGGGTGCAGAACCGGGGTGGG
>JANZLQ010000095.1:41755209-41784978 GCA_026212715.1 Elanus axillaris
TGCATCAACTGCTCGCTGCAAGGGATGGAGAAACCGAGCCTGGAACGCAGCCCGCGGGGAGCCCAATCCCGCGGGGAGCCCAATCCCGCGGGGACCCCACACTGGCAACGTTACCCACTTATGGACTTCAAACAGCCCGGACGAGAAACTGCAAAACCACCCCAAAACACCGTTTCTTTCAGCTGCCCCAACCCGCAGGAACAGCCCCCAGCCCCCCCGCCCTGGGGGGCAGTGCCCCGCAGACGGCTCTTACTAGGACATGTCGAGGAGCTGGTCCAGGTCCACCCCTCTGTAGGTGAATTTCCGGAAAGTTCGTTTTTTCTTCTGCTCCACCTCCGCCTGCAGCCGGGAGCACCGGGGAGGGGGGTGTCAGGGGCGCCCAGACCCTCGTTCAGCCCTCACCCCCACGGCAAGGCCGCAGGCACCGAGTTCCGCAGGGCCCCCAAGCCGCCCCCCTCCTCCCCTCCCCGGGACCCTCAGCGCCGCCGCCGGGCCCGGCCCTGGGGAAGAGGGCTCCCACCGCGCTGAGGCCTAACCCGGCCGGGGCAGCTCCGGCCCCGGCAGCACCCAGGGGAGGCCCATCCCCCGCTCCCCAGGGAAGAGACCGGGCCGTTCTCGGCGGCAGCGGCGGCCCCGGCCCCGGCGAGCCACTCTCCGCGGAGGATGGAGCCCGATTAGAGCCGCCGGCTCCCCCGCCCGCACCCACCATCTTGGCCGGGTCTCCTCGGAAAAGGCCGCGCTCGGGCCGGAAGCGACAGATCTCGCGAGAGCTGCGACGGGGCGGAAGAGGGCGAGAAGCCCCGCCTCCCGCAGCCTCGGGCAGCGCTTCCGCCCTCAATCCCCTTAAAGGGGCCGCACCGCGCGCTGCTGCGAGGCCTCGGGTATAACGCGGGGTGGGGGGGGGTTGGCGCTGGTGCAGAGAACGGAGCAGGGACACTCTGCCTCGGGACAGGGTCCTGGTTGAGGGACAGACCCTCCTCTTCCCCCCCAACGCCCGCTCTTCCTGCCCCGGGGCTGATGGGGGTGTGTGTCTGTGTGTGTCAGAGGGGGTCAGAGCTCCAGGCAGACCCCCAGGAGGAGATAAACCAGAGATAAAAATGGCAGCGGGCAGCAGAGTGAAGCTGCTCCGTCCCGTGGGCCCAAGGTGGGACGCGAGAGCGGCAGCGCGGGACGCCGAAGTCCCCTTCACCACACAGCTACTACCTGCTGCTGCAGCCATGTGCCAGGCCTCGTCGCCGCATCTCTCGCCCAGCCTTCGTCTTTCACCGCTGGACCTTCGTCTTCCACTGCCTTCCTGCTTCCCACCAGGAGCCGGGCAGCTTTTCCAGCTCAGGGTCCGAGCGGAGGGTTGAAGCGAGGACGGCTCATCTCTCAGCACAGGTCCCGTGGGTTTGTCCCTGGGCAGAGATGAATTTCAAGCAGATGCAACGTCCTGCGCTAACCTGGAAGAGCTGGTTCTGCACCGAAGTTACCTGTCTCCAAAACCTTTTATCGGAGAAGAGCTTGAAAGGTGGCAGAACAGCAACAACTTCAGGCCTCCTTCCATTCTGCAAGCCGTTGAAGCGCCACGGTTTTGCATGAATACCATTTCCCAGGGTGTATTTCACAGAGCAGTATATTACACATCAAACCTCAACAAGGAAGTCGAAGCGGTCGCACCACGTCAAAGGCAGAGCACCAAGTTACACCTCTGCAAACGGAACGCAAAATGAGGGGCTCCCGTTCCGGCAGGGAAGCACCGCGCCTTTTGTGCTCATGGAAGTAACGGAGCAAGAAGCAGAGCCAAGGGGATTCACCACGAGCGGAACTGGTGCGATCCAGACAAACCACAAAAAAACCCCTCTGAACTGATCTCCTTACGAGAGCAACCCAGCGACCTCCAGCGCCACGGATACATCCCAACTCATCCTGAACTTCAGGTCGTGCTGAGCAACACCGCATCTGCTCCTGCAAAAAAAGAGTCCTTTAAACTTGCAACAGTGCGCTATCCACTCCTGAAGAGGTAAGCCCTGTTAATAGTGATTAACGAGAGCGGAGAGTACTAACAAGCATAGACGCATACCCAGCAGTACACGAGCCCTGGGAGAAGGTTCCTCGGATAAGGTTTGGTTTAGACACAGCAGCTTGCCCTCAGACTTGCGTGTAAAGGACAGACAAGACGTGGCATGTTGCTGCCTCGGAGCCAACGACCAGTTTCACCGCACGGTGCTCATTTATCACAGAACTGTTCCTTTCCCATGGACTCAACCCCACATTTAAATGAGACAAACACCAAAGCTGTACTCTGGAAGAGCCAGGTTGAACAGACACTAATCCACACAGTAAGATGCTCGTAAATCCATGTTTTGCCCGTTTTATGCTGCCCTCAGCAGAGAAACCCCCCCAAAAAGAGGTACACGGTAACCAGATCATCGTCCTGAGGTAGCAAAAGCACACTTAGTGCGTCAGGACAGAAATGAGGAATGTGAGCCCCGAGTAAGCACCAGCAGATCACGTCACCAGCAAGATTACCTCTGGATTTCAGAAGCAGGGAAAGAGAGAGACGAGGGGCGCTCTCCTGGAGGTGCACAAATCCGTGAGATACCTACACGTGCCCCTTGCAGCTCGTAAGAATGCGTTCCGCACAGCGCCTTGAAGCCTCAAGGTCGGACGAAGAGGAGCATTCAACGTCACCGCCATCAACACGCGACTGACCTAAGGCGCGCAGAGCCGCCTGCAGCTCTGGCGACAGGCGTGCCGGCAGGTTTAGGAGACTCTGTGCAAGAGCCCTTCACCATGTCAAATCCAATCCAGGTCAGAGCCAACAACAGCTGCGATGGCTCCTCAGCCTCCACAAAGCAAATCCGACAGTGCCACCCCAGACCCTGCACCAGCACAGCTGATTCTCTCATGAAGAGGGCAAGAGTTGAGTGGGCATGAAGAACTGCTGGCTGAATTCCACTGCTAGTAGTTTAACAGTCCACTGAGGCACAGCATAAGCCTGTATACTGATGTTAAGACGTGATTTTCAAGGCTGCCAATTGATTTCTCATGAAAACACAAATTCACAAGAAACTTTTTTGTCAAAAGAAAAAAAAAATGGAGACAGGCTTGTGTTTCTAATCCAAATGTACTTCTCTTTATTCAAACCAGGGGTAATCACTGGTTAGTGCAAAATGCACCTAAACCTTTTGCCTGAGGGAAATCTACATCTTAACAAGGCCTCCGTTAACCCCTAATGAAATCCACAGAGGATTTGAAAGCATTTGAAGCACAGATCTAACACTGCGCTTCGTAAGTGACTCTGTGCGTCAACAAGTCTGCACCTGCCTTGTTACCAGTTCTATACCATCAGGTAACAACAGCAAAATACACTCAGTAGATTTCTTTTAACTCCCAGAGTTTCTGAACCATCCGCCCCACCACTAATGTCAGGAGTAAGGGGGTTGCAGCTTACCCTCACTTCCAACAGTGCTAACGGAAACCCTGTTTTAAATTAAAAAATAAGCCAGCATACATAGTAGAAAATTTCTCTTAAAAATTTCACAATCTGTAAATGTATATATTTTTTTCTTTTAAACATAAAAGTTTACAATATACGGTAAAACAAAGGCTCAGGAAAAATAATTTCAAAAAAAAGAAACCTGAAGTTTTGAATTAAAGCTGAAGACATTTTTAAAACCCTGTAGTTTGAACCAGTGACATTTTCTTTATTTGTGCTGATGGGTTAGAGAAAGGAAAATATTTAAAAACTGCAGTCCAAACACCCACAGCTTTGCCTTCAGAAGCCATCTTCCCCCACCCCCCCAAAAAAATGTTGTTAGGTTTTTCTTCCATCAAGTATGTGATTGTCACAAGTTCAGAAGTCTGGGATTCCTGGGTTCAGCTGGTACCAGACATCCCTGTGTGGACAGAATTCCCTGATTGCCAGCCCACGCTAGCGCCTGTAGGGGTGAAATCCTTGCACGTTATGGTTCTGTCCTCGTCCAAAACCACTTCCTCCTGCAGGTGGGCCACTTGATGGTTGCACCGAGGGGCCTCCATAGGGAGGGGGTTGCTGGCTGGGATCAGAGAAACCTTGTCCAAAACCACTCAAGTCTTGTCCATACCCTGGGGAGAAGTGGAAAAAGGCAGCAGAGTTAGCTTCCAGTATCATCCACACGCACAACAGAGGCGCAAATTCAAAACCTGGTGCCGCTCCCTCCCCGCATGCACGGCCTCAGGAGCTAACACCTCGGTCTAACATTTTAAGATAAGCAGCTGCTTTCAGTTCTTGCAATTATGTACCTTCTATACAGAAGAAACAGGCAAAAAGCAGAACCGAATAGGTACGCAGAAATGGTAGTTTTCACTTTTAGAGGTAATCCTACCCAGGCTGGTAGTTTAACTATCACATTACGGCTGTTCAGAAACTTGAAGTGGCTTGCAGGTTTGCTGTCAGCTTATTCTGAATATTTTTATTTCGTTTTGGGTTGGGTTTTTTGTTGGCTAAAAACTAGTACTGTCAGGTTCAGCAGAGATGAAGATGTAGCAAGGAAGTTTCTCCTGAAATCTCACAGCTATCATACTGCAGCACCTCACACTGACCGCACAGTTATCAGAGCTCAGGCTTTGTACAGTCAGCTTCACCATCTTCCCTGGACAGTCAAAAAACTTCCTTCGCTGCAAAGACACACTGGAGAAGACAATCTTAAATTCCCTTTAAAAAAAAAAAAAAAAAAAAAGAGTACGGCTGCCCAAATATTTAGTTTGTTTAACTAATCAGCCTCTCTTTCAAGGAATACTCAATAGAAAAAATGTAAATTGAAACACGAGGGGGCAAAGTTGGCAAAGCAGAATCCAGAAGGTTGTGACTACTGCACCCATTATAGACTTCATATAATGGAACCCTTGGTCCAAAGGTGCCCTTAGAAATAACTAACATCCCTCTCCAAAAACTCACTGCACAGGCAGGCTGAAGTGTATTTGTTGCAAGTTCAAAAAACAAAGCTTCATTTCAAAACCTGACACCCTACTGCTACTGCAGATCGTGGCGAATACTTCTGACCTGGCTAAAGAGAAGCAGCAGTCAGTAAGCAACTGTAAAATCCTTCTCCCAAGTCCCCTACACCACCAACTGCATCCCAGTTCAGTTTTAAGCCTGAACAGGTATTGTCTCAACTAAAGTTTATGCTAATGCATGCTGCAAGTTAACATTTATCTTGTTCTTCCTCAATCTGAGGAACTAGACACTTCTCTCCTGCCACTGTCCTTCTGCTTACTCAGTGAGACTGCGACCACCACTCTGCAACATAATCCATGCCAAAGACCAGATTCAGAGTAGGTTTAGAGTAAGCAGAATTTGGGGATAGGGAGAAAGGGTGAAGACAAAAGGCTTGCTGGAATTCTTGCTGCCAACATGTAACACAACTAGGTGCAAATTAAGAACACTGAGAAATTGAGAAATTTAATAAAAGTTCCCATAATTAAATACGAGTCTTAATCATAATAGTGGCATCAGTGCAAGTCTCTGCTATGAAAGATGGTATTAAGAATCCTAATTACTCAGTACATTTCTGCAGTTCTGCTTCTCTCTACGCAGGCTTAAAGCAGGTTTAACTCTCTCTTAATCCAAAACAAAGTCTCTTAGCATGTCTTCAGTGTTTCAATTTCAAGCTCTGCCTGTCTCTCAGGACTTGCTACCACTAATGAGCATTAAAACACATCTATCGCAGACCTCTATTAGCAAAAAGTGCTAATCCAGTCATTTTTTCAGACAGAGATAAGCAGGCAACCAAAAATACAATTTGATTGTTTGCCAAGGGGTGAGGTTCAAAGTGGGGAAAAAAAAAATCAAAAGTTATTCTCACTGTACACTGCAGTCTTAAGAGCTTTAAGTGGTGGAAACCACAGTTCTCAATTTGTTTATCACGAAGGAAACCTACAGCATAAACCTGAACAGCCAGACATTTAAGTAAATATTGTCTTCCTCCTGCTTTCTTAATTCCTGCTGCAGCTCTTGGTTTGTACCAGCACCTCGGTGGAACACACAGTTCACCTGCCCTTTCAGAGGGCTCTGCTCTCTAAGGGAGCTGTGCCAACCATGACGGTTTTACTGCCTTAAGAACCTGAGCTTAGTTCGATTACACAGGATAAAGCCTCGCCAGTGCAGCAGCTTGGGAAGCGAACAGCAGCATCATTCATACTTCAGTCATGAGTTTTCACTTCAGCCAGCTAACGAACATAGAGAATTGTATTGCCCTTACTCACAAAAGTAAACATTTGAGCCACATTGCTCCCCCCCACCCTCTTGAAAGAGACCCTGCAAGAAACACAAGTTAATTTCCCAAACGCAGATATATCAAGAGCATTGGTTGTAAATAGGCACCACCTACCTAGGTTTCTCACTGCTCAGCCTGACCATAAGAGTGTAAACAAAGTATTGGCGCGTAGCCTGAAGGGTCTTGAGAATAGGTACCCAGCCCTAGTAAGAAATGAGGAGACCAGGGTGACGAACCCCAAGAGAGCCCTGTACAGAGATAATTTTTCAGGGTGAGGGAGACACACCCATGTTAGTGTTTAATTTACTTGTGTTTACATTCATCCTAGCTGTAAACATAGCAGCATTTAAGATGCTGTCAAGCTAGGACAAATCTTAAAATGCCACAATGATTAGATAACTCAGTGCCTCTTTAAAGCCCATAAGCTTTATGCATTTATGTAAATACATGCAGATCAGCTAGACTGCCTATTGTACAGCAATGCTGCTAACTAATTTGTGATCACATGAAGTGCTGAAGCTCTTTAAAAAAGTTTAAAATATTTTACACATAGCTTTATGAACAGGTGGGTGATTCTGTGGTACTGTAGCATATCAAATACCTCTATCCCTGTTAGAACTTGTACTCATAACAGCTTTCAGGCTAGAAAAGCACTCTTGATTTGAGAGACTAACTGCAGTTGCGGTATAAACTAAACTTCTTAGCCTTCTTCCTCAAAATGCAGTACTACACACCTCCTCCTCCCTCCTCCCTCCCCACCCAGCACTCTGAAAAGACTAAGAACACCTGAAATATTTCACTGGCAAAGAGGCTTCCCAGAATATACAAGAGGCAAGTGGTACCATACACATCAAATACTGCAATCCCCCCTCCCCAGTTTTTCACAATGTTGGAAAACAGATTCTTCCTAAACTTCCAACACATCCCGAATATTGGCTCCCCACTGACCATAAATGACTGTGCACAGATTTAGACTTTATTTAGTAAGGTCCACCCCCCTTCAAGAAGAGTCTGCAAAGAGACAAGTTCTGGCAAGACAAGAACAACTTCCTCTTGAGTCACAAGGGCAAAGCTATCTATGAAAGCAACTGTGTTTATAACAAACAAATTGAAAAACATTTCAAATTCATCAACATGAGAACATATGCTTGCTTTATAAACACATCTGAAAGGCTAATCTTCCTTCAGAGTCCATTTTACATTTTTGGAACTTCAAATATTATCTATTTAAATAGCTTTACAAAGAGTTCATTTTGTAACAGTTTCTGCAGGCACTTCACATGAAGCAGGCAGGCACTAACACACATGGAGAACTTGTTCAAGTAGGGAACAGTCTTAATCCATGGGCCTACTGCATGCAAAAAATTCATTTCAGAAGTAAAAAATGACCATTACAATCCCTTAAAAAAAAGCAGTATGCCACAAACAGCTCTTTGGAGAGCACTGCTCAAAAAATAGAGCTGAGCAGAAAAGCAAGGTGAGAACTTGCTCTCAGCTTCCACAGTGAGGAGCAGAAATTTTACTCAGGAGCACAAGCCCTTGTCTAGCTTTTTTTTTGTAGTCATGTCGCCTGCCTTAAAACTTGTTACATCAATGTCTTCTATCAGCTATCTGAAAGAGTCACCTATATAGCACAATTAAGCTTTACACACTTCTGACAGAACTAGAACTTGAGATAGGCAGGAAAGGAATAGGGAGAAGGGAGAAAAGGCACACAGCTTGGATTCTTATACCCCGTACTGCTTGCCTCTCAATGCTGTTCTTACTCTTGAAGTCTACTCTCCAATCTGATCAAAGTCAGTTACACAAAAAAGTTGACTACAAGCTCCATGAAGCTCTTGGAGAAAAAAGTTTTAACTACAGATTCAGGGAGGGTGCAAATCAGTAACTTATCCTAGCAGTACACAAGTCTCTGAAGACTATTTCACAGCATACAAGCAATGTTTTAGAGTTGATTAAGAAAATACCCTCTGGCTAGAGTGCTGAATGATTTAAGGATCACTTGAGAGCTGGTGGCTGGCATTCCCACCCTGGAAAGAAGCGCCTTCAGTGTTAGCAAACTGTTTCTGAACACTGACTTTCTACCCAAGCATAAAAGAAAAGCAGGAAGGGCAGAAAGATCAAGCTGAGTTTATTTTATATGCAGTTACTTACCAAACTGACTATAAGGGAATTCTGGCTGAGCAGTTGGGGGTTTGCTCATGTCCTGAGTTGCCTGAGATGGTGGTGGTGGTGGTGGAAAAGCTAGTGGTGTTGCCCCTGGAGTGGCAGGTGGAGGGGGTACTCCAGGTGGGGCAAACTGGTCAGGTGGAGGAGGTGGAGCACCATAACCAAAACCTGAAACATGAGGAAAGTACAATACATGTGAAAAGACACAGGTAAACACCACCCTGACTTCTTGTTTGGCTTTAGAGTACAATATATTATTTCCTTTCTAAAATACACAGAAGTCTATTAAAACTAGTGTTACCTACAGCTGGCCACACAGTAATTCACTCCTACACTCTGGCAACCACTGTGGCTGAAAGACCCCGACAACAAACCTTCTAACATGAAAAATCTCACCCAAAAGGAAGACTGCAGCCACATCAGCAGCCAGCAAAGAGAAAGTGATAAAGCAGAACTAGGGACGAAACTCTGTGTGTTCACATGCACACATGAGAAAGAAGCCATATTATTAAACATCTTGGGAGGGGGAAAAAAAAAAAAGTCCCAAACAAATGGTTTCTTCCTAGCAGAACAGGCAACTCTAGATAACTGGGTGCTATTTTCTACCTTCTTCTCTAAAGCAGGTTTGTGACTAGACTTTTCAAAAGTGGCCTGAGGGGGTAGGTGCTAAAATCCTATTTACATTTCCAATGCCAGTTGTGACCTTAATTCCTTAAGCTTCTCCGAAAATCCCAGCCTGTGTCTAGCCCAGGTCACCACACAGTCATCTAACTTTTCTCTCAGATGTCTTAATAGGGGTAACACAACAAATCTAAACTCATTTAGCAACACAGGGAAACATTTAGCAACATTTAGCAACATTTAGCACCCAAGGAAAAGGTAACCCAACTCACTGGCAAAAATACTTACATAGTTAATTATAGCTCAGAATATACAATCTAGGCAAAACATCTAAGGATAGATGAAACATAGGGGAAAAAAAAAATCCAAGTCCAGAGAAAGAGGCGCAAAAGCTAAAGACTGAATTTGGTGATAAGACTGTATCCAAACTCCTGTAGGTCACTTACTAAATGGTGGAGGGGTGCCATAGCCCTGTGGAAATCCTTGTGGAGGTGGGAATCCTCCAGGAGGTGTAGAGACTATGTATGAGGTAAATGGTGGTGGTGGTGGAGGAGCTCCTCTTCCTGGAGGAGGTGGTCCATATCCACCTACAAAATTAAGAGAAACCAAAAACTAAAGCGGCTTAACAATGAAGAGTTGCTGCTTAAGTCAGCAACCTCTAGATGGGGTAAAGCTGTTTGATAGATTTCAGACGCAATCTTAGCCTTCTATAAATTCTTACTTTGGGAAATATTTGTCCTCCAAGTATCACTACTGTAAGTAATTGCAGCTGAGAATGTAATTCCTTGATAACAAATTAGCATGGCTGGCAACAGCAGGATGTATGTCAGCTCCCATTACTGATTTGGTAAGAATACGCTATCTTCTCCTTCGTTCTTTCAGGACCAATTCAATCAAGCTTTTAAATGTAGGTTAAATGTTGCAGAAATCCACAAATCACTGTGAATTCTTAAAAGAAACTGCACCCTCGCTGAGTAGGATTTTTCTTTTAAAATCGGTCCCATATAACATACTTACCAATTGCCTGTCCAGCTGGCACCCACATCCCTAAAAACAAAAAGAACAAAAAAAGTGACTTATACATGCACTGAAGCTGTATACTATGAAACAGGAATGATTTAAAATAAAGTTGATCTTGTTCTGGGCTCTGGAATAGACACTGTATCCTCCCAGTGTCCCTTACAGATCTATTTTTATGGTCCAAGAAATAGTCTTGGACTATTTCTGAATATGCAATTCTGAAAAGACTCTGAATCATTCAGCAAATAATGCACAGAACAGTCAGAGGTCCCCAAACTCAAATCAGATGGAGCGTTCAAGAGCTGCAAGTACATCAAGTGCAAGAAACTGTACTAGTATAAAGAAAAAAAGCACTGAGAATCACAGCAGAATACACATCCAAAGCATTTTTAATATACTACCAGGTTTATCCTAGTTATTTTTGAAGTTTCTGAACCATAAAAACATCATCTTCTGCATTCATTGCAGCATTAAGATTGAAAGACAAATGCATTTATGTTTTACATTAATCTTTCCAGTGGATCAGATATCATCTTCTCCACAAATAACCACATTGAAAATAATCTAGTTTCTCAATTTGCCAGTTGCAGATTAGCACATCTGTGCAGAATGTCAAAGCCTCAGCTGCAGCTTTCAAGTTAATAAGCACCATGGGGAAACATGCAATCCCTCCACTGAGGTATCATCTATTGTAGCAATAGATGAAGCAGTGACACTCCCTCTAGCCCCCCAGGTGAAAATTTCTCATATATCAGAGCAAGCAAGTTCTGTTCTGTCAAATGCAACTCAATTATAGCACCGTATTTCTCCATAAGTTATCAAAACTGTCTTTGGATGAACTCAGCATATTTATCCTGTCTACAAAATCTTGTGGGGGTTATAGCCATCAAACCCAAAACACATGGCTGCTCTCCTTTCAGCCCTGAAGGGTTCAAGCTAAATCAAGAAAATTATATGCAGTAAGTGCTCCCCTGCACCACTGCTAGCCCCATAGCTGCTTGTTATTTTTCCAGGCTACATTAAGCAATAAAATCTAAAGACAAGACCATCTGTTTTTCTCTCATCCCTTTCAAATTTTACTTATAACTTCCTCTGAAACTGCCTCATCCTTGAAAACCTGTATTTCAACAAAATTTTTCATTAGGGTCTCACGCAGGCCACAATCCCACAGCAGGAGTCACAACTTGAGTCGTTGAGCTTTCTCAACACCTTCTCCACATTACCGAAAACCGTGCCGATTCTATTTGAGGAGAGGCAGAACCAAACAGAACAGGTGAAGCACCGCCTCGGACACATGCTAGACTTGGCACAACCCTATGAAACAAAGTTCTTTGGGAAAAGAAGTAAAGGAACAATCTCAACAGACTTGGGAAGGACTGATGTGTGCGATTTTAGTTCTGCTATCAATAATCCAGCAGAGCAATAATAGCATTGATAAACCTGGGAATACTGTCATTTGCCAGAAAACCAAATTACCAGCAAGCTGTAAAGGCAAGACTCTTGCAACAGTGACTCCCAAGAAAACTAAAGCAGTACCTTGAGGGCCATATCCTTGTTGCCAAGTCGGAGGGGGCTGACCCGCCCAGCCATTGGCAGCACTTGGCATGATCCTGCTTCCCCACTGACTGGCACTGGGTGGCCCTGGAGTTTGGCTTTTGCTATCACGAGGTTCTGCGCGCTTCACCTCCACCTAAACAAACAGAGTCACCATTTAGGAGAGATGGTGCAGGTTAATATACCCCCCTTCCCTTCACACACACCCTTAATTACACTTAAGACTACACTTAGCATCTTATGACTTATGTCTAAATACTTAATTATTAAACTTAAGGCCAGTAATTTAAAATGTTTCTCAGGTACAATATATATGATGGTAAGACATTACAAGTCCTACTGTTGAGGTATTTCAAGTAAAACACATCCTACAAATCACTTAGGTTTCATCATAGCACAGTATTCATTTGCTTTAATCTTAAAACAGCAGTACCCTCTTACAACGGCTCTTCACTTAAAAAAGCATAATCTTAAATTATTTATATACTAATTTAACATTTAAGGCAGGCGTTACAAAGATGACATTTTCAGTAAAACAAAAAACTTTGAGTAAAGAGTACGCTCTGAAAAAGGGTACTAATGCTTTAACCATTCAAACATGTTTGGGGTTCATTTGAAAGTTACAGTTTAAACCCACCCCATCTAACTACAATTTCAGCTCTGCTCATACCTGAGAAACACACATTTGTTTGTTTGGTTTTTTGTTTGTTTGGTTTTAAGCTTAGATTTTATTTAAATGTCTAATGGAAGATAAAGACTTACCTTCCCCAGGCTAACGCTTAAAGAATCTCAATTAACTCAAACAATGTCAGAGGGAATGGATGTGATAAGAGAATCTTACATTACATCTAACAAAAAAGTAAACAAACATGCAAGTAATAAAAATGGACAGTTGAGTCAATAAGAAGCAAATCTTCATACTGTGTTAAGTCAGTGACAAAAGCCCTCCTGTTTTTAAAATTAGTAAGCCACAGTGCTTAACTTATTTTATTCAAAGATAAAATGTCCTAGTGTTCCAAGGCATCGAATAAGTGCATTTGACCTACTTAAAATAAGCTGCACATTCAATATAAACCTCTCAAAAAAAATCCAGTTTCTGATTTAATGAAACACTCTCAGCACTCATGCATGCTGAATTAAAGTCTTTTTTATTTTATGATTAATTTTAATGGGTGCCAGAGTACAAAGAAAATAAATCTCAATCATCAATGAGCCTGAGTAGTATGGAAAATAAAGTATTCAGAATTCTTCCTGCCATGTCTTAAAAACCATTCATGTCAGAGAACAAACAGGAAACAGGCACAAGGCAAGGACAAAGCCCCCCCGCCCCCACCCCACTGCAGATGCCCCAAGGACATTAGACATGACAGTAACCAAATCTCTGTCAGCTGAAGGCCCTTCCAGAGAGGAACCAAGGGAATTTTTCAAAGGACTCAAATTAATGAGTCTTAACACATTTGCCTTGAGGGAATTCAGTTATTGCTTACAAAAGCAGAGTCCTTCTTGCAATTTTAATTTTTTTTCCTTTCAACAACATATGGATTCATTTCAGCAATACCTTTTTAATTACCAAAAAGAAAGAGATACCATTTTTAAAGTAGGCATTATTAGTCAATGAAGAGAGCAGAGTATCTGGAGTTCATTAATCTATGTGGAAGAATTCCATTAATTTTTCAGTGCACATTTGGAAGCGACAAACTGCCAAACTGAGGACTGAAAAATCCCTGTGCAATATTCTTAGCACTGAGGTTAAAATTCTACACCTGCCTAAAGGCCAGTTCACACCAAGAAGTGAGGCATCTCCATTGCTCCTCGCTGAAAAGACACTGTATATTTCTGTTTTCTACGTCATTGAAAGGAGAAAAAAAAAAGGGGGGGGGCAAAATAGATTATTTCATTTTGGTACTGAAATTGTTTGGGAAACAACGGAGAACTCTGAATTAGCACTGATGTATTGCGAAAGCCAGCAGCGTAAGAGGTGACATTTCGAAGGCTCAGACAGGGTTCTCCATGCTTTCCCAGAACCATTACAGCAGATGTACTATCCTTTGTTCCTATTTATATCTAGCATGCTGCTTTGTGATATGACCTCTCATTTAAGTGGTTCGTGTAAGTTTAAGGCAATTCCAAGGAAAGAGCAGAGGATGTACATAGGATATAGACAATTCATACACATACCAATGTAAATTTACTGCTGTCAGTGCATCTGCTTGCAAATGGGAGTGCTCAACTGCTCACAAGAGGAAAATACTAGTAATCAAGAACATACACTAGTGTTCTTGACTACACAAGCACACTTCTTCATTTGCTTCATTTCCATTATTAGGAAATCAGCCCACCCCTCAACCCCAAAACAAGTTCATAGGAATAAAAAGCATTATATGCTGCATAATTAACCAAAATTCCACTGATACACAAGAATACATCCCCTGCTAGCTAAATAAACACTTATGAAATATCAGCACATAGAGACTTTAAAATACAATCCAAAATTATACAATGCAGTAATTTAAGGAAAGTGACAAGTGTTCTTGTGTTTCCTTGAAGTCTACTCGCTCCATGGTTGGCAGTTTTAACACTTACTTTAAAAACTGCATATACTGTAAAGCTGCAAGGACTTTAAATTTACCAGAATTTCCTGTGGTTATTTTTTCTTTGAGAAGTTACTATTTTCTCTGTATAAAACTTGGGTGTCCTGCAACAATTTACTTTCCCTTTAGTTTTTTCCACAGGTACAAGCATGTTCCTTGCTGAGTAACATCAAAGCAAGCCTAAAAAATTCCTCCCTATCAAACATCCATTTGCTGACAACACAGTATGAAGATGAAACAACCAGAGGTCACTTAACTGCATTGTGGTTAAATACTATATAGAGTACGTGGGTTTGTATCAAAGTTTCACAGTAAGTGACCCAATTTTTTAAAAAACCAATCCTTCACGATGTTTTTTTCTTTTTCTTTTTAAGTTTTAAGATTATATAAAGTAGATTGTCTCATACCACCTCAAAATTTGAGTATCAAATGCACATCTGAAGGAGTGGTATCTTAAACCAAGCCTTGAGCAACTCAGATTTCATTGGGGTTCTGATTTCCAAACAGCTGGAAACAACTAACTTCTATCCTTGCACCTAAGCAGTGCTCAAAACAAAGGTAGTCATCATCAGTTCACCCCAATGTAAGCAACGCTCAGCCAGAGCAACCCCCCAGGTCTGTAAGCACAAGGCCTTACCCAAAACAAAACAGCCCACAGCCGAAGTTCTCAGGCTTTCAAGATCTGACTCTTCTATGGGCTAAGCCACAAGCTAACTGTCTTTCTCGCCCGTTTAAGCAAACTCAGAAGACTTTCCCCACCTTCATGGATAAAGCCTCGAATTTGGACTTACATGCTGTCCCACCTAACTGAATCAATTAAGTTTTATTCACCAGTGAAATTGCTAGTTGTCCAAGACTTGGTTCTTTCTTAAGGTAAAATAAAACTACAACTACACACTTTTTTGCCCATGATGTCGTGAAAATGCATGTTGACAGCCTGGTCCACTGATTGTTCGTCCTCGAAAGTAATAAATCCAAAACCTAGCCAACGACGAAGAGTGAATCAAGGTAGCAGGGTGTTGTGACACAAAACAGGATGATGAACAGTATTAGGGGCGGACCAAGGGTTCAAGCAGGGGTTTCAGATAACCGAGACTTGTGTTAAATTTTCAAAAAGAGTCAATCCGAGAAAATTGCAATGGATACTTCCTGTAGTTAGGCAATTAATGCCTCATCTTGGTTTCACACATGCAACTTACAAACTGAGCTTGTTAACTATCTTTCGATTTCATTCCTAACCCACCTACCAGGAAATGGAAAAAAAGTGCTATATAGTCATAAATATAACTGTGCCACATGATTAAAAACAAAATACTTGTGGGACAGCAGATTAAAGCCAAGCAACTTTGCTGCTCCTATCTTTGATTCAGACTAGGTTCCCAAGGAAAACCTATTATATCCCTGTTCCCCAAAGCTGCAAAGCAACTTCCTCCCATCCCTTATCCCGTCTTCCAATTAGGGAATATTTTCCATGGAAAAAAAGAAAGTTGTCTTTGAAATGTAGCTGTTAAAGCATGAAAAATTTTACCACTCCATGGATGAATGAGAAGCTTCAGAAACTAACAACCTAGATCAGAGGTTCTCAAGTTTTCCACACCTCGGAAAAAGCACGCAATAGACATTACTCCTTCCAAACACAGCAACCCCTGCCAACTTGCTTATATAGAATGCAATACTTGCCGTCACATCCCTTAATCTATTTTATTTCTTTTATTTCCTGCTGCCTTTCTCTTGAAAATCTACGCAACACTTCTCAGTCCTTCTTTTTGTCCGAGACATTGCTGCTAACTGCTCCAGATCCCCAAGGGTGGCTCATTCCCTTTTATCTGACCATAGCCCTCGATGGTGGCAGCTCAGCTGAATCCAGCCCCCTTTAAAAAGGTTGCGGGTGAGTGCCTGATGTCTGTAGAAGATGCTGGAAAAGAAGCAAAGCCCCAGGACTAAAGTCGCTTTTTGAGGTCACACTTTGAGAACCACTGCACTTAGGTTGTAGCTGCTGATACTGACTGCCAAGAGTGGCAAAAGAGTGGTTAATTTCACAGAACACAGAGGCTGGTTCATGCCATCAACCACTCACGGCTGGTGTAACAACCAAATCCCAGGAAAGGTAAGAACACATGCAGTACATAAATTGTGCCATTCTTTAGATTAGCTAAGGTAGAGCAATAAAAATTAGAAAGAAAAACGAGGTGCGGCATCAAAAGCATATGGAACATGGATGCATTTCTGCTTTTCTGAAACCCAAGATTTCCCCCTTGGTTTGCATTTTGCTTTGCAGCTAGTGCTGACAGCAGCCATATATTGCTCTAAAGCGTTAAACAGAAATACAGTATCTATAACAGTTAGTGTCTCTCTAAGCTTATCCAACTGGGTTGGGTAAGCCCAAAGAGGCCTATTGTAGAGAAAGTTTATATATAAAAAAATACACAAAGATACAGGCCAAAATAGATTCCAGCAGGTCAAATTCTGCTGTCAGCAACAAGAGCAAAAGACATCACTAAAATAAACTTAAAATAAAAAGGAAAAAACTTAGCATTTCCCACACACAAGAGACTGGCAGTATAAACGAAGTTTTGTTGACCTGTGATGAAAGCAGCCTCAAAATTGAGAGCAGCATTTCATCACAATATATTTGTCTGAGGTTAACTAGCAATCTAAGTATTAGAGCCAAAAGAAAAGTATTTGTATTTAAATCACACATTTAGTATTACAGCCTTTATCTAAAAAGACATGGGAAAGAATAATGATGGATACCCATCTACATATGAAGGTTGCTTGTTTAACTTGATTCCAAGAAGACCGAAGGAGAGGAATAGATCGTTGTATGGGGATGGGGTTTGGAAGGGGAGAAGGAAGGAGAATAAGAGGTCATTGAGAAAGCCAGTAAAGGGCAAAAAAAAAAAGAAAAAACAAAAGAAAAAAAAAAGGATTTACAAGGGTCAAACACCACAAGATAAGGAACAGTGAAGAAATCCGAGTACAATACACAGCAAAATTCCAACAACATGAAATTTTAAATACAGTAAAAGTGATGAAGTCTAACATGCAGTAGCTTTATTTTTTGAAGGACAGGACTTTATCGAAGACTAGAGAAACTAATTGCATTTAGCAGGAATCCAAGTGGACTACAGAACAGAGCAATGACGCTGGTTTGCAGCCAAGGGGAATAAGAGAACAAACGCAGCAAGAACCTGTAAATTACTTCACAGTTGTTGGCTTAGCCAAGAATAGAAAGCATGAGAAGCAGAGACTGCAACAAAGCCACTGTTTCTTTTAAGATGTAACGAGGCTGGCTGTGCTTATACTTGGGACTCTGAAAAGAATTTTGATGAAAGCACTGCTTGCAGGAGAGCTAACAGAAGTAGGTAGGGACTGCGAGTAAGCAAAGACGACTTGAGTACTTGAAGACACACAGCCAGCTCCTCAAGGGCATCACTGTAGCTCTGACACTAACCGAGAATCTGGTTCCCAGTGTCCTTGTGAGAAGCTAAAGGCAGATGAATGCTACAGGGATTAGTAACAGGGGTAATTTTTCCCTCCTACCAGCAAACTAGTAAAATGACATGCAGCAAGGGATCTGTTCAAAATCCAAGTGTGGCAAAGTTAATGGAAGAGGGCAAAATTCAGAATGGTACAAGTGGAAGATGGCAGTGAATTGGCCTTTTCAATTTTATAAATATATAGTCATTTAGGTATCATATTAAAAGGACAAGTGTATAGACTGAGTAGCACTCTGCGCAACAGAATACAGATCAGAAAGAGAAGGCAAGAGAAAAATGTGTTCTGGGATGCATGACCAGGAATACCAAATACAAACTATGAGGAATTTTTCCTAGCACACCCCCAGGGACTAACAAGGCCATTTTTGGAGATGACAGTTAGCTACCACACTACATAAAAGAACATAACAGAACAAAAATGAAAGCCAGAGCAATAGGATTCAAGAACAGTGTTTAAGAAGTCGGATCAATTAAGGGAAAAAGTATTCTGCAGTACATCTGCACACTGGATGGAGACAGACAGGTTTTCAAACCTGTGCACGTGTGTCACTTCTGCTTTAAGCTACTATCTAGTACACAGACCCGAAGCTCTCTTTTTTTTAATTTTTTTTTTTAGTATAGCTTTAAGCAGGGAAGCCATTAATTGAGACCAGGCATGATGTTTTAGTACCTTTTGCTCACAGGCTGCAAGGCTGGGATTAAATATTACAAAGACATAGAAGATACAATAATTACTGAAATATTTCAGAACTTCAGCCACAAATTCTATTCAGATGCCCGTATCTTTGTCTCCACTGCCTGCTCTATTTAAAATCAAATGCTCTAGAGCATTTAAATCGATGAATTTATGTTCTGCTTAAATAAAAGGTATCTGTTGAAAGAAGATTAAGATAGCTAAAGCAAGAAAACAAAAAAACAAATATATTGAAACTTCGTTTACACTCCAATAAAAGACAAAGCCCGTCCCTCCTCTGACTGTGGAACTGGCCTGTACCTCTGTGATAAATTATCACCTAGAGAGAAGAAATCTAAAGAGATATCGTTAATCACAGTCAAACAATTCACAGAGAGAAAAGAAAAAAGAAAAAAAAAAAGAACTTACTTAACATTACCATACTTTACTATGAAACACTTAAATATGTCACTAAGGATGTATGTCTAAATTAAAAATAAAACTAAGACTTAACAGCTTAATAAATATGAAGTGAAGAATATATTTCTTAATAATGAGTCAGAAGAGAAATGAAAGTTCAGATGGCAAACTATTCTCTAGCATGTAGAACATGCTACAAGGTGGTCAGTGCAACTAAGCTTCACGTATTTAAAATATTGCCTCTTAATTGTCAAACAGATGACAGATGCAATGGGAAGTGGATGACATGAAACTTGCTTCATATTTTGACCAAAGGTTACCAACTTGATTAAATAGTCTAGTGAAACTTGCAGGTTTTTTTTTTTTTCTTAAAAAAGCAGTCTAGCATACAGGGATTATACGTCCCAATCAATATATTTTTCAGAATTATTTCCATAGTTTAAGAAGTGTTTTTCTTTAAGTGAAGCCATTTAACCAAAACAAAAAGCATATAATGGATGGATTCTGTTCTAATCTCATGTTCAGAAGTACTCTGAACTGGAGTATACCCCCCATGCAATTACAGACATCAACATACCTTTCATGTGGAACAAGAGGAAAGTCTGCTCCTTCCCCCCCCCCAGTAGTACCTTAAGCCACCGGAGCAGCTCGAGAATCAAATTTCATTCAACTAAAAAACTAGCAAAAAACCCATAAATGAACATGAAACATCTGACTTTAAATGCACAGATACCAACTAAAGCTGTAGATGAAGAGTCTAGACTTGAAGTGGTATTTGCCCAGTGAATTATTCTTTTTCCTGAGGCAACATAGAAAAAAAAAGTCTACCTTTTCTGATGGTGTGAAATAGTTTGCCATCTGACTATAGGAGAGTATGAAGAAATTTCAAGGACAAACTAGATCAGCCTTTACCTCGGGGCCTCTGTTTCTCTGCGTCATAGATCATTACAACTTCAGTGACCTGGAAGAGAGAAGGGAAATTCTACTAACTGTGCTACCAGGGGAGTGTTATAAGCAGTTACTACAGGCTGGTTTCCCACACTCTATCCACAAAGCACAATTAAATGCTCGATGTAGCCATCAATACCAGGCTGTCCTAGCACAGTGCAAACAAACTGGTAATATTGCTCTATATGGCAGTTTAAGAAAAGCCTCCGAGTTCATCTGTTCTGAAAAGCTGCTACATCATGGCTTTTTAAGGTCTCATCACACTTAAGATTTTAATCTAGCATTAGGGTCACTACACTGTTTATACCCACACTACAGCCTATAAAAAACCCCAAAGGTTTCTGTTTTTCAACATACTATTCATCAGTGTAGCTTCTTAAAAGATTACTTTTTCCATCTTTAAACATTTTCACTCTCAACATGAAAAGCAGCTTTACCTCAACACATTTAAGAATTTTCATGACTTCTCTGAATTACTTACTTGAATATCAGTGTGGCACAGAGTACCAATTATAAATTGATGCTTTAAATAGCATTACAAAAAAACCCTTAATTTATGGATGATCAGTATCAGTGTGATTTTAACTTAAAGAAAAAAAAACCCACAGAAAATGCAAGCTGGTCATGGGCTTCGAGACTTTTTTTCAGAATAAGCACCACTGAGCACTCCAATTAAAACAAAACCAGTGGTGTAATGTTTACGTCAAAGGCAACATTAAAACAGCTGGAAGGAACTGCCTTTACATTTCTCAGATGCAGAAAAGCGGTCACAAAATGTGTATGATCTCAATAGAATCACATCTTTGCCTTCAAGTCATTCTTAGGATATTTTTTTACTAGAAACCCCTGAATTTGCTTAAAATCTGATGCAAATTCACCTTTTACTTAGAGCTAGAAAACATACTTTTATTCAAGTTATTACACCGTATACACTCACTTGAATATATCCTAATGGATACTAAGAGCTAAGATTAATCTCCATTTAGGGATTATGCCATGTGACAGTGCCAGATTTTTTCCCCACTGGTCCATTTGGATCCCCCTTCTTCACACCAGTCTTATTTACTAAGCAATTACCATGTCTAAGAATTAGTGCCTACTTTTGTCTCTTCACTCTGTGGCCACAAAACATACATATATAAGAGCTTCTACTTCTCCAAAGATAACTCATTAAGAATGCTACATAGACTCCCCAATTTCTATACTATTGTTAAAGTTCTACTACTTACTTTTAAAGGCACTTACACTTAATGGCTGTTGCCTTCTATATTTGGTGGAACATAACCCTGTATCTCCCAAGCCATCCAGAGGTCAGAATTGGAAAGCCAAAAGTCTGTGAGGAAGAGCCTTTAGAAATTATGCTCCACAGCTGTGGAACATGCTCCCCCATTTTTATTTACAAGTCTACTGCAGCCTTTCAAACTAAAGAAACAGTTGTTAGCCATTGCCTTTTATATTTTTTTAAAAATTAACTTAATCAAATTTTAAATACAGTACTGTTGATAAACTTAGCCACTTGAGAAAGAATCAACAAATCCTTTGCTGCCACTAAGAAGAGATCTTAGAGAAAGGCGATTAAAAGTATCAAAAGAACACACTAAATGCCTCTCAAAGATGGCAAGTTCACGTCCACTGGCACAGACTTGAATTTAACTCAGGCAATCTTTAAGTTTCTCGGACTTATTCACAGCTGAATTTAGTAATTTAGTTCAATAGTTTACCATCTTAAAGGGGCAATGACAGTTGGGATAAATGGGAATTAAAACTAAATAGAAAAACAAACCCCAAAATCAGAAGACAGTCATTTCAGTCTGAGGTTACAAACTGAATTAAAAACAGGTGCATTAACATGAGTACTAGTTTGTCTCTAGAATGGAGGTTCTAGGGACAACAGAACTCAGCTGATGACTTTGGCAGCTGCCAAAATAATGGCAGGAGACTGCAAAATTTAACCTATCTGTACATGTAGTCAAAGACAAGGATCTCAGACATAAGCTCGCTAAAGTACTTGCTGTTCCCCCCTCAAAAAAATTCAACAAGAATTTTTTAATCGCCGAGCTGCAAGTTATCAATTTAAAAGAGAAAAAATTACTCTTAAGCCAGCTCAAGTCAGGAGTTTTTGTAAGAAGGGAACAGAATATAACACATCAGCTACACTTAAACAAGGAGACAGAAGCAGCAAAGTAAGTTACATATCAGAGCAATAGATTTTGACAAACAGCAAGATACGTTTCAAGATGATGAACGTTTACTACAGTTTATCACAAAATGCTTCAATATGTCCCTACAGCAGTTTGTCTAAATTAATCCAAAATTTGACAGCTTGACAAAATCTGAGAAAAGGCAGTGGGGAGGGAAAGCATCTTGCAACCGACTGATAACTGCCATCACACTGAATGACTCACCACTCCGAATTTCTTGAAGTATTCCCTGAGCTCTGTCTCGCCACAGTTATGAGGAATCCCACCAACAAAAATTTTATTTGATTTATTGTTATCGCTCCTGGATCCTTTCTGCTAAATCAAGCAGGAAAAAATTCAGTCAGAAGGACAATAAAGTTGGCTACTTCTAGCATTTTACACTTAAACATGAACAATGGTCTCTTGCAGGTTGAGGGGAAGCCATCTCCAAGCTTTGAAGTCTCGCAGTCATTAAAGTGACAGAACTGCATGTTCAGAGCTCAGAAGTTTTGTGTTTGCAGTTATAACCCAGTCTCTGTTTTTCAGAAGATCAGATAACTAGGGGCTGTGTGCTGAGGCCATTTACTCAGTTTATAAGGAAATCGTATTAACCTGCAGGGTGTGAAGTAGGTTGGAAAAGAGCATCAGTCCTGCGAGTGCACTTCCAGACACTTGTTTCAAGATCTGAAGAACTCAACTAAAAGCACTGCTAAGACCTTAAGAAAATACCACACCCACAAACCGAGTTTGACACAAACACAAAATGTTCGTTAACACTGTATTGTACATGGAGTCTTACCACGGAAATCTAAGTAGAAGACATTGTTCAGAAATAAAATTTACACTTGAGGTCTGCATACCGACTCCCAATTTTAAAACATGGATTTAATCCAAGTGAATTCAACTGAACTGCTAGAAGGTAAGCCAAAACTTGGAAAACAGGCAGGATACACCAAGTATCTTTCCTTACCCATCCTTCTTTCGGTCGTGTCCTTTCTGGTTGCATCCCCCTAGGTGTACATGGCTTTGGATCAATCTGGAAGAAGTTCCAGTTTGGTCAGATCTCAGTGCACAGAATATTGTTCTAAAAGTTACGTGTATGGCAGCTGAACACAGCACTGCTGAAATCCAGCTCCTCAGATCAAAGCTACCGTCAATACATCGCTTCTACAACATGACACAAATCATTACGTTAAAGCTGTCTTACAATAAATAATTAAAACGAACAACCAGGTAACTTTTACACTACCCAGTCTGCAAACAAGAAGCCAGAATTTAAAACAGATCTTTCAAGCAGTCTGGAGCAGAAAGTTTCGAAGCAGAAAAAAAACAAAACACAAAAGCAACTTACATTTCGGCCATCTAACGTATGAGGTCTACTGGCCAGTACTGTTCCCACACAGTTGGGATCTTTAAATTTGACAAATCCAAATCCTCGAGACTGGTTTGTTGTTTTGTCTTTCATTATTACACAGTCTACAACTTCTCCATACTGGGAGAAGTAGCTTCGAAGAGTTTCTGTTAAAAACAAACAAACCCAACAGATATTAACTTTACCAGGCTGTGTTCACAATTATGAGACAAAAGATAAGGAAACAGCTAAACAAGTTCAAAGTCGTCTTCTGAAAAGGGTTAAATTTTACTTCCTCTACACAAATGGTATAGAACAGTTTATTTCCACACATACAAAAGGAAGGTAGTACCATAGTAAAGCAATGACAGAAAACTGTCATCTTCTGAAATGACAAAAACTTCAGTGCCAAATACTGATAGAAAATATAAAACCAAAAGTGATCAACGTATATTTGAACTCTACAGAAAACTGTATTCATTAACAGAAGAGAGCAGTAGAATCTCATCCAAATCTTCCTACCACAGCATTGTCTGTTAGAAAGCTATGTATCTGTACCTTGTTTTGCTGTTCACAAAGGCCTGGCTCAATGACTGTAGAATACATAGCTTACCTTGTGTTGTACTCCAGTCCAAGCCACCCACAAACAGTTTTCTGCAAATAAGCATACAGCAGTTTTAGGGTGCTACACGACAGATGCTTCATCTTATTTAACACGGAAGTCGGCGATTCTGAAGAGGTCTGGCAGTACCGAGGCCTCCAAAATACACTACAAAGCCCATTCTTCACTGGAATTCACTATTCTTTGTCACAACTACCTTCTGTTTCACAAAGATTCACATAAAACTGAAGCATCCCTTTTGTATGCCACAAGCATGAAAAGAGATTGTAAGCTTATTACAGGAATACATTTTATTCTTTTATGCAAAGAGAAGACAAAAATATCAGAAAAGCCTACGTTCCTCCAAACACCTTATTTCCAGGTATTTGAGAATGCAGTGTCGCTTTGAAAAATCACTGCAATAGCCAGAAGGAAAAAAAGCAACTTAGAACATCACACTAAGTATGTTTGCTCTTTTGGGGCAGAAAGGAATTCCACTAAGGAACACTTCATAGTTCAGAAAAACATGTATAAAGCATCACTGAAATTCAAAAAGTGATCCAAGAACACCATTATAAAGTCATTCTACCTGGTTAACCGTCGTCACCCGTCACCCCCCCCCCGTTAAAATGGCATGTTTGGATTCCTGTCAAGGACTGGATCATTGGTGCTAAGTTACTTACAGAACTTCTCTTAGCAACAGAAGAAAACAGCTGCAGGGTCCATGCAGTTCCAATTTAAGGATGAAAACAAAATTCAAACTTCTGAGATAAAGCAAACTGACAGAAAACCAGACATCCTAGTTTAAATACCCAAGTCCGTCCCATTAACTGCTTTAATCCCAGGTTAAGGATCAAGAGGTCTGCACAGTCCTGCATTAGGCCTCCAAAACCAAGTTCGAAGAATAGTTGGGCTCTCCTACATCCATTTGCTACTTCACATTGAACGTTACCAGAAAAATCACTGACAACCGAAATAGGTTAAAAGAATTAGTCTACAAAAATACACTAGCAACACAGCTGCCGCAGCCCTTTGTAACAGGTATTGTAGCAAAAATAACACCAGGCTCTGAAGTTCATAGGCTTGATGTTACCATCTCCCGCATTTAGAGGCATTGCCATATGAAAAATAATGCCAGTGGTTGAGGTTATTTAACACAAACTTACAAATAATAAGCAATGTAAATGCATCTGCCCTGGGACAATGTGGCCAACTTTCAGTGCCAGACGGTCAAAGCCTAGTGGGAATCGCAGCTAAAAGAAACAGACTCTGCAGGAAGGAATGCTGAACTAGATGCAATGGTTGGATTTGGGCATCACCTGAAATTTCTATACTTGTTCTCTAGCTGCATAATTGGGTAAAACAGCATACGAGTTTTTTCCATCCTCAGATGAAAAAAAGCTTAAGTCAGCCCTCAGGCTTCCTTCCCCCTGTGCTCTCAAAGTACTGTGCTGGTAAAGAAAAGTCCTTAAACTGCTGATTAAAACAAACAAACCCCCTTCATCCATTCCTTTTCTGTGCTACTCACTCACTCACCTAGAAAGACTAGTCCGAATCACTTTTGTCTACCATTATCTTCTAGTTAAATGAAAGCAAAAGTAGAACTACCAAGTTCAAGTCTAAGAGAGAAGGCAAACTTGTGAGGCAAGTACTAAATAACAGAGTAGCACTATTCAGCAATTAGTTGTGAAACCATTTCACAATCTAGTTTAGAGATATCTCCAAACAGATGAGAAAGTCATCACGGCTAAAACCCAAACTAAACTCCATGCTTAAAACTTAAGACAAATCCAAATCAACTCATCTTCTGAAAAGAGCAGTCAAATCGGTACCGTTTCATGTCAGAGCACGTCAAAGTACTTGGGTAAGTGCACAAAGAGGAGCAGGAGGTGCCAGACTGCCTGCTTTGCAACTCTTTATCAACTTTAGGGTGTGACAAAACTTCCATGCAAAGTAATTTATTCCATAATTAAAGGTTAGTTCAAAGCCACCTCAACACTTGGCCCTTTTCAGTAAGAAGCACCAACTCAAAAGCTCTTCTGTTAATAGTTTTATGGGTCTGCACAGGCAAGCGCTGGGATAGTTCATCTCTGGGGGACGCCCTCTATTTCTCTTATCAATCCTCAAAGAGAGGAACGATACTCTGCTTTGTCTTTTACTGGCCCTCAGATATATCAGAGTGTAGCTGCAGCTGAGCTGAGGTTGGGAAGTGGTATAACTTCACTTACATGGGGAAAGTTGAAGTTCTCCTAAAAAAAAAAATAAATTTAACTTCCTCTCACCTGCTTTTTTCAGGAGCAGCTAACTGCAGTAAGAAATCGGCCACCCCCCCAGTCAGAACGCTGCTGGTGCACAGAGAGTATCACTGAAGGGAAAGCCTTGCAACTAGAGGGTCTTGTGTGGCAGGGCAGCTTGCAGATGAAACCAGCAGTCCCTTTTCACTTTGATTCACTTCTCTGTGATAGGTCATCATGTCACGACCCTTATGCAACAGCCAACAGTGACTAAACCAATGCCTTAAGAGTGCGGGTATACTACACATGAAAATAAGGGGTGACTAAATTCAGTATTACACGGTACCTACGAGTCTTGTTCTGTCAAGGAAAATTCTATTTCTAAGTCACTAGTTCAGAGGTGACATAAGTCTTGTCTTTCAAAAAAAAAGACCAACTATTAAGCAGAGATCAAAGTATCTTCTTAAGCAGGCCAGAAAATAACTGCAGTGGTAATATGCAAAGAAAGCACAGTCTTCACAGTGTTGCAGAAGACAGTGGCTGGATCTGCATCTGCATCTCCATTACCATAATGCCTCTGACAATAGCACAAGCAGGACATTTTATCCATTATCAACCCTCTCTGAAAGCAGGTCTGTTTTCTACTTGCATGTTTCAGGATGACGAAGTCTTTCTCAAGGATAGGAAACTGCCCCCACCTCCCTCTACTGGCAAAGAGCTTGCTCATGGCATTGGTTCAAAGAGCTTATTCAACACCAGCCAGTTTTTAGCAACAGGTCGTTTTCTGGTAAGAGCCAAACTTCACCCAACAGTCGTCACCACATGCAGGCTTCCTGATAGCTTCCATGACTGTCCCTTTACTACATTTCTCCTCCACATACAGGGCACATGCACAAATCTGTGTGCTCTTTCTTGTGCCATTATTTTCAGGGAAAGCAGTTCTAGAAGGAAATAACTTTATTTCTTAATAGCAAAGAAAGAACTGATCTAATGCTATATTCAGATTAAAGTTTTGATGTAGCCCATGAGTCTGCGTTAGCTACATTTTCTCAACCAATCACATTTTGGGACTGTTGGTTTTGTTGGGTTTTTTACTTTTTAAACTAAATTTGATAGCTTGGTGTATAAGATCAATCTAAAAATACCAGCTGCATTCTGACAGAACATCAAGCTGTCTGCAGAGATGGAGGACTCCCCGCTGTTAATGGTCACTGAAACCTTCCAATCCCATTATTATTTGTAGTCACCCTACATACATTTAAACAAACAAAAAAGCTGGGTTGCCTAAGGTCAACTGCAGCAGCTGTATGTAAATACATGGCTTCTATTTATATGCACACTATAGAATGCCAAAAGCCAGGACTACCCTGCCTGTGTGCCTCTGCCTTTGACTCCTCGATGGACTGGTCTGAACACACTGAGCAAACGCAAGACGTAACTAATCCCTACCTAACCCAAAAATCTAGACGCGATATTGTACAAGACAGCTGTCAGATGCAAGACAGTTGTCAGAAATAACGCTAGGTGAGTGTTCCTCTCCCTGTGCTCAGCTTGCATCAGCAGCCTGTTCCTAAGGTCTTACGCATGCTGCCTCCTGGCCTCCTATAAAACTTTTTGTTCAAACAGTTTATGGGCTGGTAGTTATTAAAATTATGCTATCAGTTTGAGCCTGCTGCCAGCACTGTCCTCATCCTTATTTACACCACCCTCAAAAATGCACACCTCCATAAAGCTCCGTACTTATAGACTGCCATGTTAGAAGGCTGCTATAGTCCGTTCCCAACAGAACATAAAGCAATTCCCTAGCACGAGCCTGATGACAACATGAATTGCCAGCCTGTGTCTTTGGACAGGCCCGTCTTTCCACCATGAATGGTACGACAGCGTGCACTGTACACCAACCAGTAAGCGAAAGACACCGACAGACACGGTGCACCTCAAGCGGCAGCATTCCTCGCAGTGCTCAATTTGGGAGCAGGGAGTGGAATAATGACTCTTCAAGTTATAGTATGTATAGTAAGTTTTAACCAAGTTTCACGAACCCACGTGTTCCACTTCAACTATTTCCTGACAAAATTTTACTTGCTAATTTATTCTTTTTTACCATAAAAGTATCTGTCACAGAAGCAGATAACCCCAGAATTAGTAAGAAAGCATGCACAGGTATTTTAAAAGTGCCAAAACTCAACAAAAGCACAAACTCATTGCCTATGTAAAATAATCCGGCAGTTTGATTAACATCCATCGTTTCTCTTAGCACAGTCCCCAATCAGCTACATCCTGCAGGACAGAAGGATCTCAAGATCAGCACTTTTCTTTCATTCAAAATAGTCCCAAGTACTAATTACAACGAATAACACACACAAGGCCCTACATACTCACATCAACACTACTGCAAGGCCTAGAGACGTCATATTTTTTCTTAACTTAAAATCTCTGTCTAGAAAAGCGGTTAAGTTTGTAACTTCCTATTAAGACTTGCATCTCACAACAGCTTCCAAAACAGAACTTCCTTCACACAACTACAGCCAGCTGACTAAAACTGCAGTTTATTCTATGCTTCCACCTTTCCGTTTGAGCACTTTTGAGGAAGGAGAAAAAAGAAACCCAGCATCTCTGATTAAAATCCAATCCTTTCAAATCTGATTACAACTCAGAAGGATCGAAATCTAAGCAGTCTGCAACTGGGAACAAGCTCTGTGACAACTGGGCCTGTTGAGGATGAAAGTTGACAGTATTTCACCAAGTAACTTGGAGCCTGCGCTCACTTACAGTTCCGGAACAGCAGCACACGGAAGGCTGCTCATCAAGTCTCTCATAAGGCACTAGACAGCAATTAAGGCCCAGGACCAAATAAAAATACTTTCAGAGCAAAACTGACCCGTTTAAACATACCTCATGCAATACGTGTTGTTCATAGCAACATGTTATATCCAAAACAGTTATCCTGCCTCTCCTATTTTTAAAACTGTATGAATTAAGAACACGCACAGTAAATAAGCAGCTTACTACGCACTGGAGACAGCCCGAGAATGAAGACTGGTACGCGTCCACCATAGCTTCAAAAAAGGTGACCAGTTATGATGTGCGTGTTCTGTGCCAAAACTTGTAGTGAAAGCTAAGCAGCCCATCTTTTTTTTATTTTCAGTTCTAACGTGCCAAGTCTACAGTGCCGTAATTTAAATGTCGCTAGGCTTTAGAATACAGCGCCGAAGCAGCCTCACACTAAATCCATCTCAAAAGAACTAGACTTAAGTCAGGCTACCAGTTCGAAAAAGCCACAAAATCTCTGGAAAGCCTTTCAAGTAAAACCAGCGTTTTTCTGACGGGGAGGCAGCTTGCACAGACGGACGGCTAGCAGGAGGCATCTGTCAGCGGAGGGGAAGTTTGGAAGGGCAGCTACACGCAGCGCAAGGACTCCTCTGCAGCACGGAGGAGGGAACCGAGGGGAGGCTCCCGGCTACCGCCTTTGTCCCGCCGTTCCCCCCCGGGAAGAACCGAGGTCCCTGCCCCGCGGCCCGGCCGGCTCTCGGGGCACCGGCGGGGGAGCCCTGATGAGTCACCGGAATAAACTCACCAGTGGGTTTTACACCCCCACCCCCCCTCGTTAGCAACGGAAAAGGGGGAAAACAAACCGGGGTGTGTGTCATATGCCCCCCCACCCCGTC
>JANZLQ010000095.1:41873942-41884105 GCA_026212715.1 Elanus axillaris
GAGCCCCCCCCTTCCACCTTTGACACCCACCCTGGGAATCAGCAGCACAAGGTGCCAGGATTAGGGGAGCTCAAAGGCAGCCACTGAGATTCGCCGTTTCAAGTTTTAATCTGTGGGATTTACGGGAGTTTGGAGAAAACGCAGTGACAGCCCCCTGTACGGCAGCTGCAAAACTCCCCCCCCCCCCCCAGGTTTGCTCTTGCCCCCGAAAAACACGAGGCTCGCACCGCAGCACACCGGGGGCATGGGGCTTCCCACCGCCAGCCCCCCAATCCCAGGCTGCTTCCGTGCCCCCGGGACAGCCACGGTCCCTGCCCCAGCTGCCAGCCAGCAATCGCCAACTCCGTTTTCCAGCCAGAGCTCCGTGGGGTTTTGGTCGTTGGCAGCCCCCGGAGACGCCACCGGCAGCCCCTGCCCGCGCCGGAGAATGCCGCTTCCTCGCCCGCCGCTTCCCACTGCTTAATGAGCACAAAGTATTTCCATGTTGCCAATTACTTGGTTCGTTTGTGCTGCTGCGGGCGGCGCTGGCACAGGGAAAATCCCCCTGGAGCTGCCTCGGCCCCCGGGGAGCGGGGAGAGCCCTTCCCGGGACAAGCATCCCCATCCCCACCACGCACCCCCAACACCCCCCTGGACCCCAGAGCCGCAGCCGGCCAACGGCTTTCCCACATCCCCAGCGTGATGATGATGATGCGGCTGCGGCGGGAAAGCGAGACCTTCCCGGGATTTAAACCGGCCTTCGAGGGACTCGGCGAAGCCCTCCGGTTCGCGCTGGCTGCAAGTCCCGGCTCTCCTCCGGTCGGGCTCCGTGAGGGTCCCCGCACCGAGATACGAACGTCCTCGGGATACGAATGTCCTTGGGGGCCGGGGCTGCTGCCCCCCCCTCCGGTGTGATGGAGCCCCAGAGGGCAGAGACCCCCTTCCAGCTGCCGGACCGGGCTGAGGTGTGAAAGCAAAGTGCAATTAAACACACCAAAACGCGTATTTGGGCACCGAGAGGCTGGCAGGGGCTGCTGATGCTCCCTAAGCATCCCAGTGGGATCCGGCCCCACCAGCCCCGGCTCGGGGTGGGAGAGCAGGTCCGAGCCTGAGCTAGCCCAGGGCACCCGCCGATGCTCGCACGGCTCCGTCCCTCGGGAGCGATGCCGGGAACGGCTCAGCAGGGCGGCTGGACTTTCACCCACCCCCCGGCTCCAGAAACCCCCTTTTTGGCTTATGCCCCAAGTTTCACTCTGCTGATTTACTCCAGCAAAAGACGGTTTGGGATACGACCTGCCACTGTGCCAGCACTGCAACCCCTTCCAGCACGGAAAATACCTCCGCGTGGCACCGCAGACGCGTGCCAGACCTCGCACCATCCCAGCTGGGTCTGTCCCACCCCAGGGACCCATCAACCCTCCCGACACAGCGCCGGCAGCACCGCTCCGGCAGGATTTACAGCCAGGCGAGACCTCTCCCCTCGACGAGATCGCTCCTGCAGCACTATCATTATAAAAACATTAAACCAGGTCGGTCCCCAGGAACAGCGTTCCTCTCGCTGCAGCTACACCTGCGCCCATAAATCCTCCCTCTACAAGGCAGCCCGGGTGCGGTGATTTATAAGGTGGAACAAATATTACAATGTTTAAGAAAAAAAACCTAAAAAATAACCAAAAACCCATCCAGCTGGGCTCCCCTCCTGCCAGGGATGGGACCGCCGGCGTGAACCGGGGACTCTCGGTGACGCCAGGTTTTTGCCCGCTCTTGGGGCAGCGAGGGACCCCCCGGCAAAGGGCCGTGCCTGCAAAAACCCATAATGAAGTTGGGCTCCGGCACTGTCCAACCTGCTCGGCCACGCGACGCACGCAGGAGCCAGCCGCGGCTCTGAGCCACCGCAACCCCGGCACGGGGGAACCGCGTCCCCACCGGGAACCCAAAGCCAGCCTGGAAGGAGCCGGGGGTCCAGGGGCTGCAGCCCCTCCTCGCGCCCCGGGCTCTGTGGGTGCAGAGGGGCTTCAGGGCTGACACCGCTGGCACCTCTTGCTGCCTTTGCGGAGCTGCCGGGGGATGCTCCGGCTCCCAGGTGAAATTCCCGGGTCCAGCCATGGAGCAGGAGGAGAGGCTGGGTACGGCGCTGGGAGAGCAATGTCCTTCTCAATCTCTCCATGCACTCCGCAAATATTAATTGCTTAATTTAGCCTCTGGCAGCAATCCTCACCTTAACAGCAGAGAAACTGAGGCTGGGAGGGAGGAAGCCATTTGTCTCCGTGTAAGGAGCGGGAAACCGGATCCAGAGCTCACCCCCCAGCTCGCCGTCTTAAGGATGAGAGCATCCCTCCACCTTATCCAAAAGCTTTTCTATTTTAAAAGACATTATGATTTATTATTATTAATCAGCTTTGAAATGTTTTCTGGAGTCCAGATTCCTGCTGCTGTACACCCACGCCGGGCCCCCGACACCCCCCCCGGCTGCCGCCCAGCCCCGCCAGCGCTTCCCATCCCAACGCCGGAGAGAGCGCGGGAAGGAGCCAAGGCAGAAAGTGAACAACTACGGATGGCGGTGGGGACGAGCCCAGCCGGTCCGGCCAGAGAGGCGGCAGTCAGGGGTCCGGACCTCGGAGCCACCGATCCCGAGAACCAGGACGGACAGGGACCGCAGGCAGGGAAAGCTGGGAGCGCAGCCCTGGTCAGCGGCGAAGGCAATTCACGGCGATGAACATCAGGCACGATGCCAGCTCCGGAGCACACGTCCCGCAGCAGAGGGTGATTCCCATTCCCTGTTCCCACCCCTCATTTTAGCCTTTAGTTCCAACTGGCGGGACCCAGCAGCGTGGGAGCAACGCCGGGGCCGCGGCGCAGGGGGATCCTGGTGTTCCGCAGCGCTCGGCACGCCGCGTGCCCGCCCGGCTCCAGCCCCGCCATGACCTGGGAACCCCAGGCGATCCAACAGAGGCGACGTTGGATGGGGACTGGAGCCAAAAGCCGTTTCTATTCTGGAAGGCGGTGTGGATTCTTTGTTGGAAACCAAACCGGCAGCACCATTTTGACCGGCATTTGCAGCCGGAGCTGGTGCCAGAACCGCCGCGTGCTGGTGCCGTATCCAACAGCAGTTGGACAACCGCAGCACGGTGCCGGCGGCAGCCGGACAGGGACCCCCCCCCAGCCCCGGGGACAGGGCACGACACAGCCTGGCAGGGCCACGGGTCCATCCCGAGTCCCACAGCGCTGCCGGAGCCGGTGGGGCCGACGGGCAGCGGGTTCTCCTGACTACCCTGCATGAAGGATCTTGGAAAACCCGAGGAGAGAGTTTGGAGGATTTCCAAGACGGACACCATGGCCTGAAGCACAAGACTTCCCCGGAGATAAGAACCTTGCAGGGTTCAGGCTAACAATCGTTTCTCCAAATCCAGGATTTCGGAGCCTACCCTGTCCTCGGTGGTCTCCCACCCTGCACAGAGAGGGGCTGGGGGACAGCCCCCACCCTAAAACGGGGACCCCGGGAGCAGGGAGCTCACCCACCGGCAGGAGAGCGGCCGGACAAACAGACACCACGGGGAGAGGGAAACGCAGTTACAGGTTTTGTGCGGTGTTTTTAAGCTGAAGGAAAATGGTGGAAGGGCACAAGAAAGAGGAGCTGGGATAAAAACCAAAGGAAGAAGCTGTGGGAGAGGACAGGGGGGAGTGGAGGAGGCAATTCCCCTCTCCCAGCGTGGGACCAGTGCCACACCGGGCACGCAGCCGCTCCAGGGATCCCGGGACATTCCTACCCCCAGCAAAAAGCCCGGCGGGGCAATTCCCCCAAACACAGAGATCCTCTCCCCCCTCCTGCCAGTCCCGCGCCCTCCAGGTTTTCCGGGGGGACAGATAAATCCAGGCTGATCTACGGGAGATGCCCACCCGAAAGGCGGCAGGTCCCGTTTTAGGTGACGGTGGGAGCGCAGCGAGGGGCCGACTGCAGCCCCCCGAGAGGCTCCGTCGGGATTTGATGCCCCAACACCCAGCTGGGTCTGGGACCGCTCGTCCCCCCCCCAGCTCCCAGTTTTCCAGCAGAGAAAAGGGAAATTTCAACGAACACCCAAGTACCAAACACCAGGAGGGAAACCCTTCGGGAGAGCATCTTCTCTGGCGGCATCTCGCCCACCTCCGGATGCTCCGCTCGGCAGCACCGCAGCCGTGCCGGGAGTTGGTCCGAGATTTGTGAAAAGCCCTTTCCCAAGGGCCGGCACGCTGGCTGAAGCACGGGCAGCTCCGGCAAATTGTCTTGGTAAAAATAAAACAAAATTTGCAGAAGAAATGCAAGAGGAAGCATCGGTTAGCAAAGCACTGAAGAACATTTGGGTGATGGGAAGCAGGGGAATTCAGGCTGGAAGGCCCAAATATAGAAAAAGCCGATATTCCTGGTGTGAAGGGGGAGAGGAGGCTGAGAAAGGTTCCCTTTAATTTCAGGGCAAAGGGAAAATGGCACCTATTTAGCAAACGTTTATGTATTCTTTTAAAAACCCTACCATTCCAAAATAACACCGAAATAAAAGCGCCCATCCCAGAACCGGGGTCCTTCCGCCACGCGAAGCCCCCGACGCAGCCACAACAGCCACCCAGCACAGAGGGGGGAACGCGGACAGACGGACACGGACAGACGGACGCGGCATCGCTCCCGTCTCCTGGAGCCGTTTGGGGCTGGACCAGCAGCCACCGGCACTTCAGAGGCCGGGTACCCCCGGCCCCGCCATCCCGGGGGACTCTGCCCCGCGTTTTTCCACTCAATTTCCTTCCCGAGTCAGCAGGAGATAAATCCCTTTGCCGAAGCAGGCGGCCGGAACGGCAAAGCCAGCGGTGCCAAGTTTAATAAGCAACCCTGATCGAGAAACCAGATAATAATCGGGATTATCGAGCTGGCTGGGAAAGAGCTTCCCTGGCTCCTTGATGGCCCTTGGCAGCCGCTCAGGCTGCTCCTGCCCGCACCGGCACCCGGCACCCGGCACGGGGTGGCAAGGACACCCGTGGGACCGCCGGCAGGACCGGGATGGCTGCTGGGCACAGCAAGGCCAGGACACTGCCAGGGAGCAGCTGATTTATAATTAAAAAAAAAAAAAATAAAGAATAAACCCCTTTTTGGATGCACGTGCACAGTCGGTACCTGCAGTACAAGGTACCCAGCCACCGCCCTCGCCCTGTGCCCTCCAAGTCCCATGGGAACTCCCAGCTCCTTCCCCACCTCCGCCAGCACATCCCGGCTCAGGGGGGCCGACGGTGCCGCCGCCGTCCCAGCACCCGCGGCTGCCGAAAGCTCAGCCGCCGAAATAATCCCGTCGCGGTTGGATTTTGTGCAGGGCGCGAGGTCCAGGGGCTTTTTTTCTCAGTGGAAACAGGATTGGAAAAAGGAAGAATTGGGATTTTTCGAGTTCTCTACAGGGTCAGGCTTGGCTGATTTTATTTTACTGCAAATATAAATAGGGCTTTTTAAAAATAAAAAAAAAAATCAAGCCAGTCTAAATAAAAACCCACTAGAAGACACAGTAAGAAATCCTGCTGGAGGACAGGCAGAAATATCTGTAGCCGGGCTGAATGCTCAGAAATATTTGTATTTGCTGTCTAAACACTTTATCTGTTTCCTAGCACATGGGAGAGTTTTGCTCTCCGTGTAATGTTAAAGAAAAATAAACCGATACAAATAATTTCTCCTCTTCTGCAGAAAAAAATCCTACAAAACTTGGTTGCAGACACACCAGGGGAAACAGCAAATATTTCCACTGAAATTAGGCTGAACGCCACGCTAATCAAATAGATGGAGGAGACAATTCAGATGCATCAGGAAGAGGAACGGGCTGGGGGATCTAACGGGTCTTTCCCATCTCCAGTCATTACAAACCCCCTTTGCAATTTATTCGCCTTTTTGCCAAAGCCGGCGGCCCTGGGGAACGGAGCCAAGGGAGATTTACGTTTTGCACAAAAGACCTGAAATACAAAGTTTAATTCTTGGGGGCATTTCAGGGTTGCGTGGGGAAGGAGCTTAAATAAAAGCACGTTCCTGTATTCAAATAAAAAGTACGGAGTGACGGTTTTAAACTCCACGGATCCTGGTAATGCTCCTGCAGCGGGCGGTGGGAATACCAGCGGTGTCTGTGCGGATGCCTGCAGACTCACTGCCGCATCCCAAGGGACCGGCAGCACCGCGGCACCGGCTCCAGCGCCAGGCTGGCGTTTGGTGGGACCGATTCCACACGGGCAGCCCCCGGCAAACGGCGTTTGCACCGACACACGCGTGTGCACACGGAGGTCGCGGCTGCAGGAAAAAAAAATAAATGGAAAAACCCCATAAATGCAAAGCAAGGCCAGGGTCGGGGTGGGGAAAAATGCCAAGAAAAGGAGAAAATGGGCAGGTTGGGAAGAGGTCACGTGCAGCCCGCGGGATCCCACCGCAGCTGCCCCTCTGGGATGTGGCTCGGCTCCGTGGCCATCCCTCGCCCAGCGGTGGCATCGCTCGCTGCTCCTCTGCTCTAACAGCTGGGTCTTGGAAAGCAAATGCGGGATGAGGGGAAAAATTTAAAAAGCTGAGGAAGAGGAAGGGGGTAATAAAATAAAGAAAAAAAGAAGTCTTAATCCCCGTTTCTGTCTGCATCCCTCTCCCTCCATTAATGACCCGGAGGAAAACGTCAAATGGATCCGAGCAGGGCTCAGAAATGGGAGCGCGGGTCTTGCTGGCCCCAGCGCTGATTGGCCGCCAGACGTCGATAGCCGTGCTTTATGGCATTTAAATCACTGCCAGGGATCGATACGGCACAGCGCGGCGGGGCCCCCCCCCCCCCCATCACCAGCCTCACCGGGCGGGCGAGCCATGGGCAAGCTGGGCAGCCGGGGGCATTTTTGGACAGCATGGGAGCTAGGGAGCCCCAGCCTCACCCCAATGCCCCCCCCAGGACCCCCACATCCAGCACCAGCTGCCCAGCCCAGTCCTGTCCCACCCGTGTCCCCTGGCACCCCAAAAAGCTGGAGCGAGCCCCGGCTGGCAGCCGGGGAGGGCTGGGCAGGACAGGGAGGGGGGGGACGGACCCCCCAAAGCTCCCACCGAGGGCACAGGGGAAGGGGGAGTCATTCCCCGTCTTCCTTATGATTCTAGGGAGCAAATTTTCCTCCTTTGTTTTGTTTTTCCCCGCTGTTGTTGCTTTGACCGCCTCGTCCCCCTCTGAAGTTTGGGATCCTCCCACCCACCCCCGGCGCGGGGGCACAAAGCCCCGCTTCAATCAGAGCGGGGTGGCTGGGGAGGGTGGAGGCGGGTGCTTTCCCAATCCCTTTGGAGAAGGATCCTTTTTTTCCACCCCATCACGTCTGCGGCATCGCCATCCGGCACACGGAAGAGCCACCGCAGCCTCGTGCCCACGGCGCCGCTCCAGCCCCGCCGGCCCAAGGGACACACACGACTCCGGGGACGGAGCTGGGATCTGGCAAGCGGAGACCAAACTTCTGCTCCTTATCCCGGGGAGGGGGGACAAGGACCCTCCATCCGCGCTGCCCAGCTCCCTCCGGCCAAAGCTCTTGAACCCCATTAGGAGCGAAGGGCTGGCACCAGCCTCTTCCCAAGGGATGGGCTACGGTCAGGAGGAGACAGGCTGCCTCGGCAAACCCCACGGGTTTTTTTTTGTTTCTCCCCAGGAGTTACCAGCTTTGGGGCTCAATACGGAACTTTTGGCAAAGCCATCCCCTGGCCGCCCTTTGGGACGAAGCTCCAGGCCAGCAGCTCCAGTGCCGCAGCTCTCGCCATTGGCCGAGCAAGGACGCCCCATTTTCACGCCGTTGGTGTGGCAGAGCCAAACCCAACCGGTGCCGGCGGAAGGGTCCGGTGATCCCAGCGGGAGGGTCCGGTGATCCCAGCCCTACCGTCACCCAGTGCCCTGCCAGGCAGCCTGCCTTCACCCGCCTGCAAAGCAGCCCACCCCACAGCCTCCACTCTTGCTTGGCTTTTGAGTAAGGAGCCTCATTAAGAGGTAATTAGCTGTCGAACAATGGGAAGCTATTTAGCAGCCCAGCCACAGCAGCATCAACAAGCAAAGGGGGAGAGGAGGGAGGAGAAATAAATAAATAACAACACTGACTGCCCAGGAACAAGCTGGGACTGTGCAGGGTGGCAGCACCCTGCCAGGACGGCACGGTACGGCACGGCACTAGCCAAACGGGCTCCCTCCCGGCCGCCCCGCTCCCACAGCCTCGTCCATTCCCAGCTTTCCGGCTGGGAGTGAAATAGCCCCGGTGGATCGCACAGGCTGGACAAGCCCCAACGGCTCTGCGGGTGCTGTCCCCCCGACACGGCTCCCACCCGGGCCGGTGGCGCGGTGGGGACGGCAATGGGGACCCCAAGCCCGGCGGCTGGGGGAAAAGGGCTCGCACCCCCAAAAACCCCTCCGAGGCACCGGGGAAGCACCAAGCCCTGGTTTTGGGGTGGCCCTGGCTTCAGGGACATCTCCCAAATTTATTTGGCAAAGACCAAAGCATCAGTGGTGGCCATGGGCTCATGCCGGCGCTTCTTGGGCTTCGGACCCATTTGCCACGGCGGCTCGGACCGTGGCGGCTGGGACCGTGGCGTCGGCGCTGCTGGAAGCACCGCTCACCCCTGCGCCCACAGGGGCAAAAACGGGGCTGGTCTTGGTGTCGTGGTGATGCTCAAAGCGTAGGAAAATGGCCAGACTTCGGGCCGGAGCGCATCGGGTTCCGATGGGTCATGGCGGAGGGGAAAAAAAAAAAAATAATAATTTACACTCCTCTCAGGGGCTGAAGGTAACAATGCCAAGAGCTGCTTGCCTTCCGTAAATGCCATTAAATCCAATGAAGCAGGGCGAGATCTCTGCCCCGAGTGGGGAAAAACATCTAGGATAAAAATGAAGCCTCTAAAATCATGATTAATATCTAACACAAAAGAACTGAAATTTTCACCATCAGGAACAAGGAGCTATTTAAAGAACAATTGCTGCAATTTTACAGACAACCCGACAGATGAACCTTGTCAAACGTATGCAGGTACGGATCCAGATAGCCACGGCCACCGGCACGTGGGACATACGTGCGTACGCAGCGAGACAGACAGACAGCTGGGCGCGATTAGACCTGGATGCTGAGATCCCTGTTTAGAGACATGTAAAAACAAACCTATTTATATCCCTCAGCCCACAGGTAGGTATTACATGTGTATATAACACAGGGATGGTTACAGGCACGCACACCTTCCCACGCATGCAGCTACACCGGGTGGGCATAGGTGTGTTTGGGCATCCGTCTTATTTATGCGTGCGTAAGGTGTGTATACGTATGTGTATGTACATACGCACAGACATATAGATATAGGAAAGAGTACTTTTAAAGCCTTCCAGTGGTAACCGAAGGCATTTCTCTCCCCCTCGCCCTCTGCGCCGTTTTCTCGCTCCCATCCTCTTTGTGCCGCACCGGGACGAGCCGGGGGACGCGGGGGGCGGCCGACCCTCCGGCAGCACCGCGCACCCCCCAGCCCGTCCCCGCATTAGGATGCAGCGCATGGCCAGCATTTGGATACCAAATGTGCGACCAGCAGGGAATGTAATTGCGGTCCCTCGGAAGGGACAGGCGGAGAGACGGAGACAGGCAGAGAGAGAAAATCTTGTCAGAGACGCTGGACCTGTTTGTATCTGCTCTCCATTAACCGCGCTCGCCGCAGACCTGGGCTGGTGAAGAATAGCTAACACGGCTTAACGGGCTGGAAAAGAGGGGTGGGAAGGGCTGCAAATGATCTCGGCACAAAGGGAAAACGGAACAGATGAAAACTAAAAGAGCAGTAATTGCCCAGGATGCGGGACGTGGCCGAGCGCCAGCACCCCCAACCACCCCGGCACCGCTCCCAGCACCCGGAGCGGGGACTCGGCCTGCCAGTGATGGGAGAACCCCCCAAGTGCCGGAGTTAAAATTCACATTAAAATCGCTCCGAGGGGGGAACCGGGTGTGTTTCTTGCAGAGACTGGTGCAGACCCCGGTGCGATGCCCATGGGAGCTGGAGGGCAGGGCTGGGAGCTGACCCCAAAGGTCTCAGCCCAGGCAGCCCCGGACAAAACCGGGACACAGAAGTTTTTGGGAATAAGCCCCATGGCAGGGCTGGCACCAAACCCACCCCAGCACAGAGACACGGGTGGGCACATCCAGCGCCATGCACACTCCCACCCCCCACC
>JANZLQ010000095.1:42005543-42019631 GCA_026212715.1 Elanus axillaris
CCTGGCCACCCCCCCCCCCCCAGTTCAGGGTTTTTCCTCTTCTCCCTACATCCCAACTGCACGTCTGCAGAGCCTCAAATAACCCCATTCAGAGCAAAGCTGAACACTTATCCTTCCCCTCCCTCAGCTGAACTCAGGCCAAGTCAATTAACATTTCTGACTGGGGAGGGAAAAAAAAAAATAATCCAAACAGTTCATTTGTCTTTTGTGTGACTCCCCTCCTCCCGCTCCCACCCTGCTTCAAAAACACAGTCCCGGGAGTCTATTATGGATACCAAGGAAGGAGGGTGAATTGCAAGCTAATTTTACCTCCTTCACCAATGACAGTTGCTGACGTTCAAATTAATGAAAATAAAAATTCAACATGGGATGAAGTCTTGGCAACTGTCTGCCCACACGGAAGCCAGTGACCCAGTGCTGTGTCTGTTCAAACGGCTATATCCTACCTTACCATTACCGGCTGAACAGCGCTAAAAATAAAATAAATAAAAGGAGGGCTGAGAGAGGCATTGAGAACGTGCATGTTCGTCCTTGCCACCTCTCACATTTCTTAATAGCTCCATCCAGCTCATTCAGGCACAAAAAAGGCTTCAAAATAAAACCATGAAGAGCTTTTGAACTGCTGTGTTTGTCAGACACAAACACACATACATGATTTGCAGCTAGAAACGCACCTTTTCAAGCACCAGGCTTCACTTAAAGGCTCCAGTCCTGGCTTTATTTTCCAGCCTCAGTCTGAATGCTGAGGGAGCGAAACAAAAAAACCCAGAATCAAGCTATGCAGCCATTTGCCTCTGCAGGAGGACTGGGCTGCAGCGGAGGAAGGGGTTAATGGTAGGGGAGAAAAAAAGCAGAGCACAGCCTTCTAAATCTGAAACGCAGCACAAAAGCAACAAGCAAGATGCTTACATCCATTTATTGCATATGCTGCCTGTCTCCAAATAAGAGGGCAGCCACTTCTGGAGAGGAAGCTTTGTCACGTGCTCAATGCCACAGTTATTCTCTCCTCAGCACTTCCCTTGGATGAGATGTTTAACACCGATTGAACCAGGGGCATGTAACATTTAAAGCTCTCTGTAGAGCTGCATAAATCTTTAAATAACCCTTTAAAAATAAAAGCACATTCTCAAAGCCCCTTCTTCCTCTGAAGAACACAAGATTTAATGAGGTTCCCTCTTTTCCCCTCCCAAATTGAACACCCACTCCCACCTATGAGTCACTTGTACTCCTGCTCTCGCTGCCCAGCAGAACAACACAACTGAATCGATCAGTCATTTACAAGTTTTTTAAAATTTTTATTTTAATATGGCATCACTGTTAGAAATGTAACATTCTCATGGAGCTGAGCAAGTTCAAAAGGATCCTGCAGGAAGACCTGGGTTATAAAAAAAAAAAAAGGGGGGGGGGGCAAAAAACCCCAAACCAGATTTATTCTCTATGCAAGCTGCCCCCCTGCCTTTGCAAATGCCATGCCAACCTACCAGAGCATACTGTACCCACACTCGGCTCCTTCCTCACCCCCAGGAGCTTGTTAGGAGTCTTGCGCTTCTGGTGAGGGGATTTCTGTCCATCACAAACACTGAACCTGTAAACTGCACCTTCATATCCCATCTCACCAGCCCCTCTTAACAGCAACAACAACAAAAAAGGAGGAACAGCCTTATTTTAAGGGATCTCTACAAGTCCTGTGAACAGCTTGACCTCTGTCACAGCCTGATCAGAAGTTGTAGGGTAAAGTAGAGAGAATGATCCATCCCAGTGGACCCGTTCTCAGCTGTTCAGTGCTTAAGTCCAAATGAAATCTATTACTGCTGGGTTTGGGGGCACACTGGACTATTTCTGTCCCTTCTAGGGCGAGACAAGCCCAGAGGTGATTTGTCTGAGGGAGAAGAATTTGTTCCATGCTTAAGTATTGCTCCCAAATCAATGGTGGTAAAGAGCCACACGTGTTCAGACTCAATGCCCTACCTAAGCCAGGGCCCTGCTTGACAGCAACAGTTGCTCAGGAACATCCAGTATAGAGAAATCCTGCTCCTGCTCCAGATGCTTCCCTGGGGACTTCCTGAGCTCTAGCCCACACCTGGAGTGCTGTGTTTGATAGCCCCCAAAGAACCCACCCTTCACAGACGCGTGCAACTCGGTCACCAACACTACAAAAGCATAACACCCAAGTGCTGGGAAGAGGACATTCAAACTGCCTGGAAACAATGCTTTATTTTACGATCTACTTAAAACAATTAAGCAACAACTCTTGAAATAACTGAAAGATTAAAATCTGTCGCCATCCACCAGTTAAGTTAAACCAAAATCATGTCCAGCCCACCCACCCTGGCTAACTCTAACGTAGGGAGTGTGCTGGTCTATGGGGTCACAATTAATCTTTAGGTCTCTAATCCCTCTGAAACAGCACAAATTACACACGAGAGCTTAAAAAAACCTTCCAGTAATTTGCCTGTCATCTTCTGAAATGACAGCTCTTATTTGGGTTTAAATACTGCTGTTTGCATTAGGAGCATATAATAGCTGATATTACCGCTCAGATGATGATCTCCCACTACCACAGTCACCTGCCTCTGTGTGTGGGTACATCCAGCTCAGCTGGAAGATATGGCTGCTGGAAGAGCACCTGCGCCAGCACGGGCCAGGCTCAGGCCAGGGTCCTGGGCACGCACGGGGCAGGAACACTGCCCACGGGACACAGTCGCAGCCACACACGGCGGGAGGAGGCCTGGGAGCAGACACCAACAGTCGAACGGCAAAAGGTGTGCACACGTGGGCACAACGCTTCGCCCACTCAGTGCGGAGCGCTCAGCACCAACCCTCACCCAGCCGAGAAGAGGATCGTGCCCGCTCTGCTGTTCTTCTTCAGAGGAAGGGCAGAACGTGGTGTTTTTTCCAAATGCAGACGATAACCTGCAACGCCCAGCTGCAGCACCGCAGGCCAGGGACCCTCAACAGCAAACAGGACAGACAGCTCTGTCCGGGGCCTGCTGGACACACAACCACTCTCTGATGTTGAAAGTCTGCCTAAGCTTCCACTTTTTAATCACACTGAAGTGTGTAAAAACCAGACAGCAATGCAGGCTAATCGCCACTGGAAAAGTTAAAAAGAAAAAAACCGTTTTTAACTAGAGTGAGAACAGACAGGAATGCATCTTCTGTACAAAATCATTTGCGGGGCAGGTCTGCAGGAATGGGCTGGATTTCACAAGCCAAGTAACCCACTCTGAAAGGGGTCACAAACCATCTTTGTCTGCAGCATGCTGAACCCCTACAGCTACCCTTTGCTTAAAAATACAAAGCCAAAAACTAAGGAATGATTCCCTCGCAGAACAAAGTTATCTGCTTTGGAAATAACCGTCCTGGAGATTGGTAGGATCCTGGTGAAGCTTGGGGGAAGCAAGGAGATGATCCTGCACTCTCCAGCCACTGCCATTAGCTCAGTCCCCGGGAAGCCCACGAGGGCAGGGGCTTTGGGGCCTAGGCTAAGCTTCATGCTCCTCTTCTGCGCCCATGGCCGACAGGAGCATGGCTTCCCCTCCAAACAGCTTGTCATGACTGCTCAGTGCACCGCTCTGTCCTCTAAGCCCTGCCTCAGCTTCCTCCTCTGCAGCTGGGAATGCACAGGGAAGCAACAGAGCGCTGTTAGAGACATGCACGTACTTATTCTCTAGACTGACGCCAAAAACGGCAGTAACAGACTGTCCTGTGGGCTCTTGGGTTGGCTGTGAGATAGTCAAGTACTAAGAGCAAGAGATGTACTCTCACAGAAGGTATCATCTTGGAAGGCTAGCCCTCCAAGGGAAATTACAGGCACACACAGACCAACTGTACCTTCCTTCTGCCTCTTGAAGCCAGTTCAGAAAGGAAAATGTAAATTTAGAAGGGGATGTAAGTGATGCTGGTTATGGATTTTCAAGCCTGGCGGCCTCATCAGTGCAGTCAGGCCCCACTGTCTGTGATGGAGCTTCCAGCCCCAACACTTCTGCAGAATTACGTCTTGGGCACTTATGCATGGGCTGTTCCCAGCGAGAGCTCTTGCACGGGAAAATGGCTGACCTCTGACAACAGGGAATGCATCTGGCAAGTCCTCTTCTCTCCTGCTTCTGCACTTAGAAAGGACCTAGCAATCAAGTACGCGCTTCAGTGAGTCTATCGCGTTTTTAAGAGGATCCCTCTTTTCAAAAAGCCTCCACTAAGCTGTGAGGGAAAGGCCTGGCCTTGGTCAGATTCTAGCACAAAAGTCTGCAGGATGTAAGAAGAGAGCAAAGGACAGAGCTCTGCAGGTCACCCAGCTGGCACTGGGACATTAGTTCTATTAGAAAAGGTTATAAATTACCCGACTGTCACCAGTGAATCAGCACTTGGAAATAGATATATTTCACTTTGATGAGGCTCCCTTCATCTTGGCAGGCTCCACCTCCGACCCACCTACATATCCGTTTGGCTGAACATCTGAACAGCCACCCTGTTGGGGACTGTTACCCAAGGATGTCACACAGCACGGAGCAAAACGCTGGCCTAGCGAGTTGGGCTCAAAGCAGCCTCTCCCCTTCTCCCCTTGGAAGGCACTGCCTGGGAAGCCAACCTTATTTCAAGTCGCTGCCCAAAGAAATTTTAAGCATTGGGTACAATTTCAGGCTTCTTACAATTCAAGGCCTGACATTATATTCTTCCATGATAGCGCTTCAAAAAACAACTTCTGCCTAACCAGGAAACCAAGAGAAAAACAAGGTCTTCAGGTGCAGGATTTGGTAAAACCAGACCTTGATTTTACTCGGCTCTACAGAAGCCCACCAGGCCGTCATTAAGGAAACACTAAAGCAGTTTGGTTAGTCTTGAACTACAGAAACTAAGGCTTTCTTTATCACAAGGAAAGGTCAGTCACAGGTACCTCTAATCACACTATGGTAAAGTAAATCAGCATCCTTACCAACAGTACTTGAAACCTTCCCTCCCAAACAAACTAGGCTGGAGCAATTAACCTAGAAACTCATGTTCTGTTGATGTAGGCAGTGAGAACACAGGCAGCAAGACAAAGAAACTGCTGCCTTGATCATGCAGTACCGCTGCTGCAATGACTGTAAAGCTGAGCAGTCTTTGTCTTTAGTCTTACCACAGACATGCCCTTCAGCCTTCTGCTCACAAGCTAGATCGCTTACAGGTACAGAGAGGCCAAAGAAGGAAAGCTACTTGATTACCACCACTTTGTAAGAACTGCATGGTTAAAACCACACACGCCCCTGTACTTACTAGTTGGCTTACCTTACAACAACAGGAAATCCCTAATGAAAAAAGAAGCAGCTCTGTAACCAGATAGTTACCAAGACTGGAGCAGAAAAAAGGTCTCGGTGTAAGGCTACAAGCACGCTTCTTCCCCAGATGTGCCATCTACTCTGAACACTGAGTCATTTTAGGGCTCTGCTCCAAAATAACTCAGTCTAGCAAAACTGGCCAAAAGAATTAAATGTGCTAAACGACAGAGTCCACGAGGAGCAAGCTATTACTGGATGAAGGAAGGAAACTGGCATATGGGTTACACACAGGAAGGGGCATCCTGGATGATCGAATAAAGGACCAAGGCATCCGGAGCATCATAGCTCACTCACTATGCATCATTCACACCACTTAATAATCAATAATCTCCTCCACTGCTAAAGGGATTATTCAGACCTCAAGGCCTTTCCAAAAAAGCTTCAAACAGACAAAAAAAAAAAAAAAAAAAACAAACAAAAAACCAACCAACCAAAACATTTCTGCCCTACCCGTCCCAGCATCATTCTCTCCTACCTGGTACTGTGAAGTCCTGAGTGTAGATGATATCATCTTCAATGTCATACAAATCATCATCTTCTTCCTCATTGTAGCCATGCAGATCTTCCAGATAAGGCACCGCCGTCATGCTTCTCCACCTGTCCTTTGTTTCTGGGCTGGGAGGTATGGGCACCAGAGCCTCTGCCTGAGCGTGTTTCTTACGAAACCAACTGCAAAGAGTCCAAGAGCAGAGTTCCATCAGCACAGCTTCACTTTTCAGAAGGCATGGAGAAATCCCTGACGCTATGAGATGGCCCCATTCCACCCCAATATTCAAAGGTATGTGCAGTTTGTTTATGGAAAACTTCCTAGCCAGTTTTATGCCACTGCAGGTTTTTTAACATGTAAAAAACCAAGAGAGGCAAGTGTCAAGAAAGACAAGTCTGTCTTGCTGATCCCACTGCAGGGACACCAACAGCCATGTATGCCACTCCACGAGATGCTCCATCCACTGGGTGCTTTGTCAGCTAAGGAGAAACTAACAGTCTGCCCAGCTGTCAGCATATTGAAGTCTGCTGCAAGACACACTGGAGTGCAAGACGTCTACAGAATGGCAGCTCAGGGCCTGAAAACAGAGTGCAGGAACATTTTCTCCATCACCAACTCAAGCCAAAGCTACCTACATAAGCAGAGCTGCTAGAGCTCTCAAGTTGTATCATCAAAGCAAGCAGCAAAGGAGAACCTTCTCCTAGCCTAAAGCTGAGGCTAATCCAGCACAAGGGAAAAGAAAGTTTGCAGAATGTTGGTCTAAGGAGAGTGGTATTTACTCGCAAGCTCCTTTAACAGGCAGTTTTCAACAAGACCACAGCAAAAATGCTCATACTCTATCTTTTTATCCCACCTCTGCCTCGCAGGACTTCTATTACCATTAAAACCAGTAGCCATAGTGCTACCATCTGCCCAGTAAAGGGTATCAGCTCTGAAGAGTGTTCTTAATTAGATCAAGAATCCAACAGGTTTGCATCACATCAGCATCTCAGAAGCCATATGGGTGGCCTCTTACATTTTTATCACACTTTCATAGCGGGGTTCCAACACTGGGCTGTCTCTGGGACATCTATCAGCACTGCATGTAGGCACCAAAAGTTCCCTGGAAGTACTGCTGGAGCCTCCGCACTCCTAGCGATCTTCTCCTGAATGCAGGTGGGAACAGAAGTTCCTCCAGACCTAGGTACTTCTAACGTGCCTTTCCAGCCCACACACACCTCCTGCTACTCCTTGTTCCCCTGCAACATGTCCTGCAGCAGGGAAAATCAGCTGCCTGTGGCTAGCAAATGAAACGGTTAGGCGATGGCCATCCATTGCTCCCTCCTCAATAAATGGTGGTGTTCTGCTGCCTTTGAAGGTGGTGTGCCGAGCAGCTGGCTGTCCCCGCTAACAGAAAGGCTGTCCTACCGAGGCACTTCATCAGGCTGTTACTTACACCATGCCCTGGAGGGTCATTCTACCGAAGGAAGGGTCAGAAAGCATCAAAACCTCCCACGTGTAGGACAATCTCCTGAACTGCAGCCTGCTTTCCTGATAAACTTTTGAATTGGCACTGATATTAACCCCCCTATTTTTGTGCTGTGCGTTGGATGTCATTTAAGCCGCTGGGACCTATTCTTCCTGGTCTTTGCACAGTAACAAAGGAATGAAAAGCCTCACCAGATCAACTGCACTCTTGTGCTCATCTTGCTAAATATTATGCAGATGCCACTTACCTGCACAAAGGGACATTCAGGGTCTTTCACAGCAGGAGGCAGCCTAGAAAGCCTAAGCTTTTCTCCCCCACTTTCAGAGTTTACTTTAGGCTACAAAAGGGTGCTGCTTTAGGAAGCAACTGAAGGGCTCTCTGAAAACACACCTCACCAGCAGAGGAAGATCTAAAGTTATCCCCTCACCAAATGCTCACTTCTTGGCCTGAGGACTGCTGCCCTAGACAAGCCTCAGGTGACATGAGTGCTTCCCCCTCCGTAGTTCGCACAGGCATCCAGTAACTTCTGGCTAATAACCACTGAGGAGGGCCCGAAGCCAGTCACCAAAGAGCTCTTATAAGCCTAAGCCATCTGTTTTTTATCACTCCGGTTCCAAATTCATTTTAGGAAGTGAGGGTTGGATGCACCTCCTGCACAGAAGAACTGTAATTATAATTTTGTTCTAGTCTTACATTGCTTTGACAGTAGGCCTGAAAAAAAAATAAAAGTGGTATTCTAACAAAACTATCCAGCAAAAGCAAGGAGTTAGGAGATAAACAAATGAAAGTGTAGCTATCGGGACAAATCAGCTAGGATTCAAAGGAGGAGGGAACTCTTATCCTGAAACCCTGCTTCACAATTAGCATCTCTGAACTGTTTTCTCTGTAGTGACTGAGTTTTAAAGTCAGTCTCCTGCTCTGGAGAAAGGTGACAGAGAACTAAATGCAGATCTAGTTTGTCAAGTAGGACCTCTGATTCATGAAGTGGCATTACAAGAGTTAAGTAAAAAGTCATCCCAGCTACTGCACTAGCAGGACACGAGCAGGTCCAACACAACTAGATTTTGGCCGACACTTTTAGCAGCTCCTGTGGATGGCTTCCTTGCCGATGTGCATGGCACACAGCACTCCTAATCTGACCATTTGATTTCCCTTCCTTGGGAGACTGCTTTCATCAAGAAAGGGACTGCCAAAATAGCAAATTCAGCCTAAGCTGATCCAGCCTGGCAGGATCATCTAGCACAGGAACAGAAGAGCCAACACGGCCACCAGCTATTTTTGCCAGGGGCACTGGAGCTAGAGGGATCCAAACTAAACGCCAGGGACCGAAGGAGAATGGAATATACAGGACAAATGAGATCAGAATGACTGCTATCAAAAGGAGTATTTTAAAGGGAGAAAGCCTAGAAGTCTATACCAACTAGTGTTTTTATTTTGCTGTATTTCGGCTCTGCCTCTTTCTCTCCTTCTGTCCTACTTACCAGGAGAGTAAAAATAGGTTTTTATTAACAGCAGAAACCTGAATCACTGTACTCTAGTCATAATGATTCCATCCTCTGGGAGGTGATTTCAAATACTTGCATATGCATATATGGTAATGAGGATATAGACTGAGGAGAAAAATTCATTGAAGTTCTAAGAAAAATCAAAGACCTCTTGGAAGGAGCCTCAAGCAATTCTGTATGGAGCAGCAGAGTATTTCCTGGCAAGCAATTTTCCAGCAGGGACAGATATTCTGCTTTCTGCACTGGTGCTAAATGTTATTAGTGAAGATTTGCTCTTCAGCTGAGGACCACTGGTTCCATCAAATGCCCTGATCTGGCTCAAGAAGCTACTGGCCACTGACTAAGCCAGAAAGCAGCTACTCTCCCACAGCGCAACTCTCCCATCAGTCAGCAATGCAGACAAGAGAAAGTCCCTCCTCACCCTGCTTTCACCGCTGACCCTAAACCACAGGCTGGGTTAGAGTACTGCTGACAGAGTGCCCTATTTCATCATTTATTCCCAAACAGTTTCACTGGTGTTTTCTGAGCCAACTACACTGGCACAAACACAGCTATTTACCTGGTGCTCACAGAATGCTGCTTTAACACTAAGGGAAAAGAAAAGCTTTTACAGATCTCAAAAGTGCCCCTTGTCCAGAACATCCCCTGGGAGAGGCAGATTCCTCCCCGGTCTGTGAAATGTTTCTTGGCCGCTCCCAGCCCTTTGAAACAGAGCGGGGGGAGCAGTAGGAAGAGATTGTTTCTTACTACTTTACAAGGCTGTTGAGCATGCCTGCAAAGCATGGAAACTCCAGATAGCAGCGGCACAAGTATTAATTGTGATCCTGCCAGTTAAGAAGTGGCTTTCAGATGGGTTGCTATAATCTACAGGGTGATAAGACAGCAAGGGTCAAGGACTGAATGAAAAAAGGAATCCGAGTTGACCAATGCTTGATAAGCCCGTCTGGTTTGCAGCTTCCAAGCTCGAATTTTACATCAGAAGTCATCACTCTGCTCTTTTCAAGTTCTGGTATAAGCAAGGTTAAAATAGGAATCAGTAAGCACAGCTGCAGCTTCCAAATACTTACAGCTAATTCACTTCCCATTCTAGGTCACAAATATTTTAGTTTGCTTGTTTTGTATATGGGCAATTTTCTTTGAAACCAGATGCCAAGCCGCAGATCACCACCCTGCCAGCAAGGATCGGTTATGAATGATTCTCCACCTCTCATGATACCATGTAAGGGCTTCAAGCTTACTGGAAGGTCACCGTCACCACAAGAAGCAACTAGCAGCATTCCAGTTTAATTCAGTCCTCTCGCAGGCAACCGTGGAAAGCACACAACAGTATGCCCTGGGGAAAGGTAACACAGGCTAGCAATAAATATATAGCAGCATCCCCACAATCACTGCTCCAAATCCTGTAGTGTCAAGAGATGTCCAAGTTAAGTCAGGTTCATAAAAAAAATAGAAGTGAGTAAGAACGAGAAGCAGTTTTCCCCTAGCTGATGCTAGGACCAAGGGTGACAGTTCAGACTCCTATGAGGAGAGGTGTTCTGTGCAGATGGAGACTCACATTCATTTAACGCCCCATACACAGTTGCATTATGAAACTGATTTGCAGAACGTGGGCAGAAGAACCAAAGATTTCTTCCATGAGCCTGTCACAGGGAAGACGGGCAGACCCAGGTACCTTGGCAAGAAAGGAAAGAAGAGCTTTTGTGTGTTGTGTCCCACCAAGGGCAGATTACTGCCTAACACCACGAATAGGGGCTAGTAAAAGTCCATGAGTATACACGCTGCAGCAGAGGTAAAGGGAAACCCCTCTCACTCCCCCAGATCCAGGCACAGAAGTCAAGGAGCACGCTCAGCACCTGCAAAGGAATCTACAGTGGCAACACACACAGATTTCCAACGGCTTTGGTACCCAGGGTTTGCACAGCATGGCAGAGCATCCAACAGCTACCCTCCAAGCCTCTCGGGAAGATCAAAAGCACCTGGGAAGGTGGCACGGCAGCCTCCAGGAGGTCAGTGGGAGACGCTAGGCCAGCAGGTTAATTTGCACCTCCACTAATAAAAGGTGGAAGTGCCTTCCCTTTCTTGCATAAACTCTTGCAATGGTATCTATGACTGAACAAATTAAGTGTGACACTTCTGGAGAAGGCAGGCAAGATGGTTGCCTTGGAAACAAGGGACAGAGGTAGAATTCTGCATCCACTTCATCACTTTAAGTGCTGCAGCAGGGTCAGTGAATTAGTTACAAAATGCAGTGTACAAGCATTAAGCCCTTCAGCAAAAGCACAGGGTAGAGAGGAGATGGTGACTAATCTATGGGGAGGAGGCTGCTAACTCCCTGGCTCTTGGCAGCTTTGCTTCACTGCCCCACTCCTCCACCCCATGAGTACAAAATATTCAGAGGTGAACTAAAAGTGTCAGTTTTCCATTGAACATCATCCTATCCAGATCCTTCTGGGAAGAGCAGGTTTCAAGGCTCTTTCATTGTTATTCAGGGATGGGCTTCTGGCCGTTCATAAACTCTTAGATGACAGGCTGAGAGAGTTTTAATTCATTTCAATTTACAACTCGTAGGTCTGCACTGCACAGACTGACTGTTTGAAAAGCCTCTGAAAGCAAAGAAGAAAAGAATTTAGGTTCTTCCTGCTGAATTAAAACAAAGTACAGAAACATGAGTTTGATGCAGGAGTTTACCTACAGAAGTGAGGAGAGGAAGGCGGCAGCTGGCATGTATAAAACTAAGCAGACTCCTCCTATAGCATTCTTCAGACAGGGCTGCCTCTGCAGGGGGGAAAAGCATTTGGAGTAGCTGACAAGAATAAAGGGAGGAATGGCAGAATTACCATCGCCGGGCAATAAACACGTGCCTGGCTGCCTTCTATTTGCTCTATTTGCTGCACGGAGCGACACTCAATACTTCCTCAGTGTTTCCCCTGACCCACTGATTAAGCCTTTTATCCTTGATCCCACTACAAGAGCAAGAAACATCACTTTATGGAAGGTGAAATGCAAACTGTTTATCCAGCTCTGGATGGATCCTGAGCACCCAGCTCCATGGCCACAGGACACCTGCTCTGTGACACTTCCCTTGGGGTCACCCTTCCCCACAGGACAGAGGAACACAGCTCCTTCCCGTCGCACTGACACAAGCCTGGTCTAGCAGCGTTTGGCTCCAAGGCAAAAAAAAGCACTGCGCAGGACACGGGGCCTATTCCTCTGGATTTTCAGTGCACTTTGATAATCTCAACTGTCCATATGAGCAAGTCACCAGTAACATCAGCTCAAAGACATAAAAGGAGACTTCCAGCAGCACAGAAAGGCACTGGGTAATTCTGGTTTGAGCCAGTATCCATCTCAGCAGGGCAGCCCGGGTAAGTCGCTTGATGTTTCTACAGTCTAGTTCCTGTGCCTTAACACATGCTTTTGTGGGAGGAGTGTAGAGAAACCCAAAATCATTAATGACTATTACTCCCCCACACACACGAAATCCAAGGAATCTAGAAATCAAGTCTTTTCTTACTAAAATGCTTTCCAAAAACCCTCTGACTATATCCGAATGGCTACCTGCTGTCCTTCCGATTGCTTTGTTCAATTTAAAAAAATAAAATAAAAATCAGGGTCAGGTTAAGCATAAGGGCCAAGCTTCTCTTCTATTTAAAGAAAAGCCAAGAGAACCAAACACTGGATTCTTTAGCACAATGCTACTCTACAGAAAGGAGATGGACAGACACATCCAAAGCCCAAGGCTGCAAGCTCTGCTGTGCCTGATGTAATTATTAGGATGCCACAGCAGGAGGAAGGAGGCAATTACTAATAGGGGAGAAAAGCCTGTTAAGAAGCACTGGCTAAGCTCACAGAAAACTAATAAGAGACTAAGCCTTGGAAACGCTCCTGTGTTTGCAGGTAGAGTCTTTCTTCAGCAGTCTCAGTGCTACGAGATGAAAAGCCTCACCGCCAGCAGCTGTGCCCAATTAGAGGGCAGGCTGTGCCTATAGAGCATGGGAGATTTGCGACTGCCCTCCATGCCAGAAGCATGCTCTAGTTTCTCCTGCTTTCTAACTACGGGCAGCATCTCTAGAGAAGCCTCTTTGCTTCCAGCTGGGCAAAGCTGACACAAAAACTCACTGCCACATGGGAGAAGTATAAAATCAAGTATATAGAGTTGGATAACTAGCTCAAATACCTAGCAGACAGTGGCACATGAGAACCAACTACAGTGCCCCAAGCTTAGGGGCAGTTCACTGCAGCCTTTGGACCCACAGCACTGATAGCAGAGAAAGTGCTTTCGGTGCTTTTCTCAACACCTACTAATGTACTCTTTACAGCGCTTACTGACCAAGCCTCGGTTCGACTGTGGCAAGCTGATCACCACCCTAGGACTAGCTGTAATGAACAGGAGAACTACTTCATTACAAAGTACAAAAGCATACAGTGCTTTGCTGTCTAGCTTGAAGCGCTCTAGCCCTCAGTGGTAGAGGGGAGGATAGTCAGTAACGGCAGGAGCTATTGTTTTGAAGACCAGCTCTATACTGTGCTTTAAATGGCACACAGCATTTAAGAGGCCAGCCCCAAGCAGTCTCTTTTATGGCCCAGTATTATTGGGAGGCACGTGCATGGGGAAAGGTCGTCTTGAAAAGCAAATGCCTGCTCCTATCATCTCCCAGACCCAGTGAAACAACCAATGCACAGTGCTTGGCTACTATTAAAAGAGCCAGCCTGACTGCTTAATTAATTGACCAGGCAGCTACACAAGACCTGCCTCGTCAGCCTCTGATCTTCATCAGGGGTAGGTCACAGTTGCTCCTCTGCAGAACACCAGTGCAGTTCAAGCCCATCAGGTTTTGTTCTGTGGCTCCTGCAGATGCCTTCCATGCCATAACATCTACCAGGGATCATCATCTGACAGCACATGGCTACCACTGCTGGTTTTTTTTTTTTTCTAGAGACACAACAAGAAAATAGCACTCTTCCTGCCTGCAGGCAGCACAAAGCAGGCCCATCACCTTCCAGGATCAGAGCTTTGTTTTTACAAGGTTTCCAAAAGCTTTCTGGGCAAGCTTGTAGGCAGGACCTCCGCCGAGCAGCTGCGGTCCAGCAGGCAGCTCTGCATGTCCTCAGAAGCACTTCCTATTCAAATAGGAGATAAGCTAATGCAGCCTCCGCGATGAAGCATCCTTATGATGCTTTTTGTTCTTGTACTTTTATCCGCCCAGGAAATCTCTGCTCAGAGGCAGCATGTTCAAACAGATCCTTTAAAAAAAAAAAACAAAAAAAACCAAAACCAAAAAGCCCTCAGAGATAACGGGGCCTTTCCCCCCC
>JANZLQ010000095.1:42019731-42046359 GCA_026212715.1 Elanus axillaris
GGGGATTTCCCCCCCCCCCCCCCCCCCAGACAATAGCAAGGATAAAGGGGAAGGATATGGAGGAGGGAAGAATATGACATTAAAGAGAAAGAAAAAAAAAAATTTCCTATTGTCCTGGAACGCTTCTCCACATACTGATTCCATATGGAGCAAATACCAAGGGATATTTCTGTCACCAGACTGTCCAGAAAACCAGAACTAACACACATTACTAAACAGTCCTAGTTCAATAACCCAGCCTTAAGGAACCTCTGTTCTTCTGCTCCATTAATACTAGCTGACCTCTGAAAAAAATCATCCAGAACCCTTAATTCTCAAGAACCAGTCATACTAGAAACATATTTTCAACATATTCATTATTTACTGGTTAGCAATTCCAATGCTTTAACCGGATGCTCTAATAGGAGGAAAAAAAAGCCAAGTAGAGGTTGCCAGAGCTCCAGCAGAGCTGGAGGAAGGATATCTAGTGACTTCCATGTGTCTGCTGTCAAAAGGAAAAACGAGTTGAGAGCAATAGCACAGGTACATTAGCATAAGAAGCAGAAAGAGAATGACTAATAGGAAGAAGCTGAACACTCACTTGTGCTGCCTTATCTGCTGTATTGAAAATCTCTTGGCTGGGTCGTATTCAAGCATCCCTGAAAAGAAGGAAAAAAAGTCCAGGTGTGATCACAGATGCTCTCAGCCAAGTTGAAGACAGGAAGCATAAAGCTCTACCCTTCCCTCCCACCTCCCTCCCCCAACAGCAACTGGTGTGTCCAGTCCTCCTGGCAGCTTAGGGAGCCTTTACCTCCAGGAAGAATCTGCTGCATCAGTCACAGGAAGCTCAGCACAAAATCCCAACTCCATTACTGACTACCTGATCAAGTCTGCTCCTCAGTTTCCCCACCTGCAAAGTGGATATGACCTTTCCTCCTTCACACTGCAGGGACAGAGGCTTGTACAGCCCTGGATCGTATGTCCAAGTGCGTCTCCAGGCAAAGAGCATCAAGACTTCGCATTTCACAGATAATGCTATTGAACTTTCTCCATGGAAGAGCCAAAGCCTTAGGCATAGCATATATGCAGTTATTCAGCATCACAGAAACTCTAGTCTAGTGAAATTCTATTCTGGAAGTACAGCTAGGGAGAACAACAACAACAACAAAAATCCTACTGTCCATCCTTTTGTCCTAGCCAGGAGTCTGATTTCTGGCATCATCTGCTAAGATAACTGGGGTGGGGGTGAGAAAAGGGGTGTGGGAGATGAAGAGTAGCTTATCTGTATTCTCGCTAGGAAAGAGGGAGGTGGATACCTTAGATTCATGAGATGCCCACTCTGCTCCACTGTCTACAAAAAGCTTCACGACTTAACGGAAGGGAAGTAGCAAATTTTGCCATATTCTTCAGAAACTAGCCAATGGGACCTAACAAGTCTCAAACAGCAGCATCCAAGATATTCTCCAATGAAGGTTCCAAGAATATATTAATCTAACGAATGTTAACAAAGTCTCACTGCTGTACATTACAAGGAGTTTTGCTTTTACTAGATGATGCCCCCTTGTTGCTCTTGAAGCACTAGCACTGTTGAGTCTTGCACAGGTAGCACAAAGAGTAAGGTTTTGGAAAGAGGTAAGAGAACAGGAGGATCCCATCTCCAGCAACCCAAAGAAAAGAAAGGCTAGGAAGCAGAATCGACTGTCAAACAGGCATTAAGAAAGTCAGGACAAGGAGCAAACAGTGCAGAGTGCTGGGGAGAGCCAGTACAAAGACACAGTGAAAACACAAGGATGGGAGGTACATTTGGATGGACACTTCGGAAGGGAGGGCTGGAAAGAGACATTGTAGTTGAAGTAAGAAGTTGCACGTGCCTTGCAGATGAGTTCCTGCAATACTGTTGAACAAAGGTAATCACCAACAGCACCATGTGATAGCAAAAGCTGTTCCAGAACATCTTCCTTGTCAGTTCAGTTCGTATCACATTACTAGCAGTAACGGATATGGGAAAAGAAAAGGTACAGTGTGGAAGGACTGAAGTTCTTTTCCCCCCAGAAACCAAAACAGTTTGCCACGGCACTTTGTAAAGGTTTATCAGTGCTGATGACAGCACTAATAGCTTTAAGGCAGATGGGGTCACTACTGATGCACATTACATCACTGTGAAGTAGGTTAAAGAAACTCGGGAAGACCTCTCCAGGTTTGAGAGGGTCAAGTGCATCACAGGCATCTGGCCCCACGAAGTCAAGGCACTAGAGTCTCCAGAGCCCAACTCTTCAGAGCACTTTAGACAGAGCACACCGGAAATTTATACTTGCCTTGCGGAGACCATACAAACCACCATACAGCTATACTAGAGTTACGTGGCTGAGCTCAACTGGAGCTACATGAGAGCTCCCTGCTCGAGAGCTCTGAACCTTGAGAGTAGTTCCTTATCTCTGGTATCTTCTCCCCCAAATAGGCTAAAGACCTATAAACAAGCAACCAGCAGCCCAGCCTGCAGCTACAGACCAAAACCATATGTGGCAGGAGGTGATTAATGCCAGCGATAGTGCCAAAAGCTGAACAGCTCAGCTGCTAGGTCTGCTACTGAGGAACACCACTGAAAGCGTATTTTGAGATGTCTCACGGTAAGGGTGAGAGAAGGGAAGACATGGCTGAACCATCTTCAGCAGAGAAGGGATTTGATCCTGAATCTTGCTGTCCTGCAAAGTGCTGCAACGCCTGTAATACAACATTATAGGTGCTTTTGCAGGGCTAATTCCAAGTTGTTTCCTCACCCTAGCCGTTGTTAGTGAACTGGTGCTGGAGAAAGCCCTCCTTTTTTCACAGAGTACTATGCAACTATGAACTCCCTTACAGTTAAAAACATAATTATCAGTTTAACACTGAAGTTAGCCTTTATCAGGGACTTTCTCCACAACAAGGGTCCTTACAACGTGCACTCCTCCTTTCTTCTGTACTCCAACACACATCCCTAGCAGTCCCTGCAGCCTTCTCGGAACCACGGAACAGATGAGGTTGGAAGGGACCTCCGGAGATCACCTAGTGCAAACCTCTTGCTCAAAGCAGGGTCAGCTTGCCCAGGGCTGAGTCCAGCTGGGTTTTGAACATCTCTGAGGGAGGAAACTCTACAACCCCCTATACAACCTGTTCCAGCGCTCACCCACCCTTGCAGAAAAGGAGTTTTCTCACATTCAGATGGAATTTCTCCTCACCTTACAAGAAAAGAAATAATAATTGGAAAACAAGATGGGAAGGTAGTTCAGAGAAAAAAATTTCCCACCTAATTAAATAACCTATTAATAAGATTATTAGACAGTAGTTTCACAGCTGAGCTGCCCCGATGTGTTGGCTTTTTTTTTTTTTTTTTAAACAAAATAGGACTGCAAAGAGATCTTACATGAAGTCTAGGGGACACCAAAGCATCTATTGGCTAGGTTATCTTATTAATGTAATCAGAAACAGGTAAGTCAGAACACCACCCCATCCTCCCAATTTATTTATTTAAAGACCACATTTCAAGGCATTTTTGGAATCCAGCTTGTTATTATCATGCTCAGGATAAACTTCTGCACATCCAAGCAGATACAACTAGAAACTCTTCATAGAAATCTGAAGTACAGTGGGACTGTCTCAAGGCTCTTGTACTTTCAGTTTGGGATTAATTTCACTAGGGTGCTGCAGAAGAGGATTTAGAGCACCCTCATAAGCAGCTCACTTCAACAAAAGGAAAAAATAAATGTGCAGCAATTCAAATACTGTTTAAGGAATGACAGGGGTAACAAAGACATTTAAGGCATTTACCAGATTAAACTGGTACAAGCAGAGGATAAAATTCTAAAGTAAATTATTAGAAGAGGCCTAACAGCACCAGTTACAAATAGCTATGGTGCAGAGAGCTGCATTGTTCTCAAGCAATTAAAAAGGCATAAAGAAGATAATCGACCAAAAAGAATATTTACTTTAATGAAAAAGGACTGTATTTTGGGCAATGTTTGAAAGAAAATGGATAGTCCAGTCTCCAAAAATGTGCATTCATGCATTCAGCTCTATGACTCACTCATGGCAGCTCTGTGGCTGAAGTCCTGTACTGAAAAGAAACTTCAAGACAAAACATCATGTACTATTCACCAGTCAAGTCATCTAAGAGCATCTGCCCACAGTAACCACACATACTCTCTACCATTTACGGTAAAGATTTCCATGCAGTTTATCTGCAACTAAAGATGAGACACACTGTAACAGGGCGATTCTTCAGGAGGATGCCTAACTCACAAACCTCTGCTCCCATGGTATTCCAGAAGGATTTGCTCTGCCCATACATGGGATATTGTGCCCATTACAGCACGCCAGCAGCCTCAAGCCCCTTTCAAATTACGTCAAGTAGCAATCCAGAAACTGGAGACCACAAACCTGTCTTGAGCTCCTTACAGACTCCAGCCCACACACTTCAATAATCCTGAACAAGCACAGCGTTACACCATGTGTCAGAATATCTAGTTTTTAGTAGACAACACAGTCTTAGGTATGGTGTTTGAGAAGCAGGAAGAAATCTAACAGCAAGAGTTAATGAACTCAACCTGGATTTCACTTCAGAGTCTCTAACTTGGACAACATTTAAAACAACCAATATAAAAGCACTATAAGTCTGATTTGTAAAATGAGATGGGACTTTTTCCCCTCTCCTTCATCCTCCACGAGCATAGCCAGGCTTTCTGACCAGAAACTCCCTCTGCAGGCAAATCTTGAGTCTTTGATCAAACATGTGCGGAAGACTTGCCACTGGATAGGTTATAGACACCAGCCCGCTTGACTGTTGGCTCCTGGGACTCCCTGCTACCACAGAATTAAAGCATCCCAGTGTCATCAGAATGCACATCCTCTCACCATCCCTGTAATAAAGGTCATGGCAGTTACACAGAAGTGAGAAAACAAAATGCTGAGAAACTAACCCAACTTGTCCCTGGTCACAAAGTTTGTAGCAGAGCCTGGAAATCAATCCAGATGCTTAATGCAGAGACTGCAGTCTCAGAGATTCCTCTTTCAGTAAAGGTTTATTAGAAAAGGAGGAAGAAAAGCTGACCTTGTGCATTTTTTCTCTTCCAGAAGCAAACTGCAAGCAAGTTGATAAGTCATGTGCAGTCTGTGGTGACAGAAGAACCTTAAGGCTATTTATAAATGCTTCTACTCTGACACATCTTTACTGACTGTACACACAGAAGCCAGAACAGTACTAGCCCTTCTCTTTTCCATCAGTGAAAAGTATAAATAAAAAGCTTCATCCCTGATTAGGGAGACAAAGAGGAGCAGCATCCCAACTAATCTGTTGAAATACAGTGTCATGCAAGTCTCTTTACAAGTCAAATACCACAGAAGCTTTAAGTCCTCTAAACTCTGCTTCTTCTGGAAAGAGGAACAAAGAAATAAAAACAAGCTCAAGAGGGAAAATAAGTAAAAAAAAAAAAGTAGTCAACAGAAGAACAGAAAAAAAATTAAAAAGTGTATTCTAGTGTTTGCTTCACAGTCAGACTGGTACTGTGGACAACACAGCACTTCTAGCCAGAGAGGAAATAAGCACTTTGCAGCATGCTGAATTCTTCCTTACAATAAAACCAGAACAAATGCTTGCAGCACTGCAGAGTGCTTTAAGAGTCTTTTAAAAGTAATGCAAAGGCGAAACAAAGTCTCTAGTGAGATAGAACTGAGCTGTGGGTGTCTGTGCTGCTCATATAAAAGCATCAGACAGCCATTGACAATATCTGATCTGCAGGCTTTTGGTTCAGTTTCAACCTGCTGCAGAAGTAGCAGGCATCTACCAGGAAATGCAGATGTTCTGGAGGAAAAGCATGAACTAAATAAAGCATTTGGGTTTTGTCACCATAGCTACGTAGTATCACCACTGCAAGGCTCAGCCCTTATCTTCAGCAGATGCCTTGCTATCTGCTGGGCTGTGGAGACACTCAGGCCTCCACAGAGTGGAGGGAGCTGGGGCAATCCCACTCCATAATTCAATCACCTCGGGTCCACCGAGTACTCCAACTACTAGAAAAAGTCAAGTGTGTCAAACCAAAGGAGAATATCAAGAGGTTTTGCCAGCTTTTACTGTGTAACAGGTGCATAGGATAAGATGAGAGGTGGGAGTGTTCTCAGGTGGGATGGAGGGAGGATAGTAAAAGGAATCCTTAGCCCTTCCTACCATCCTGGAAGACAGGGTCAAGTTGATAGAGACACACAGACATCTCCCGCTGGGGCAAGTTCCTCTGCCTACCAAACACACTCGACCTGCACCTCTGTAGTGTCCAAACACAGAAGGGATGAAGACAGACAGCAGCTAGGATGAAGGAGGCAACTCAGGCTGTAAGAGATGGACAAAAGGCATCAGGTGCAAGGCTCCTCTGTTTAAAAGGAGGCAGAAGGATAAGTAGGAAATTCTGACTCCAGGTCTCAGACAGGGGATGGAAAGAGAACTGCAGAGGGAGTTATTCTGCTAATGAAGCGTAAGATTTTAAGCTATCAATATCCTCAGGATAAGAAAAGAGAAACAACTGCCACACTCATTTTCCCTGGGGGACAACACTAAGTGCAGCTGAGAGGCTTATCACAAACCTCAAATGATTTCTGCTGGATGCTTTAGAAGACTGGCTGCCAGTCTAGATGGACCACTGGATTTACTCCATTTGGGCTCATTAAAAAAGGCCGTGTTTTGAGTCAGCATTCACAAATCAAACACCGCATGTAGATCAGGACATCGTTCCCTGGGGCACAGGGATACGACGTGAAACACGCATCAGTCAGAAGTGCTGGGCCGTAAGCAGTGGCCACATTAGTCTCAGCAGAACGGCCAAGATACCAGCTGTGCCGAGTGCAATTTGAAGCTATGCCTTATGTCATGTTTCTGAAAGCTGTTAAAGCTAGTTAATGCTTTTTGAAACACACGCAAATAACTTATTTCATAATCAGCACGGGGGGCCAGATAAGCTAAGCGAGCCTCCCAGGAGGGGGATTGCGGGGGGTCTGCCATCTCCTCGGTGGCGGGGGGCCGAGGGGACCCCCCCACCGGCGCAGCGGCGGGCAGAGCCCGGACGCACAGCACCACCTGCCGCCGCACCCGGCATGCGGCCAGCACCCGGCGAGGACACCCGCATCCCCAGCATCACCAGCATCCCACTGGGCCGCGGTCCCCGGCGGAGGAGCTGACCCTGTGGGGCAAGGAAGCGAGTCCAGGCTGGAGCTGCGGCTCCTCACAGCCATCCACGAAGGAGCCGGGAGCCCACAGGCAGCGCAGCCTTTCCTGCGGAGGCACGATTGCTGCCGTTTGTAGTATGAAGTGCAGCTGTAAAACGCTTTGAAATTGTTAATCTTTTGGCTAGCCGCAAACTGCAACAGCACCGTGACCACGCAGAGGTCACAGCACGGTACACAACCCCCCCGTTCAGCGATAACACCCGTGTTACAAGCAGACCTGATAACGCTTCTGACAGGAGGAAGGGAAGCGGACTCAGTTTGCTCAGTGCCGCACAGCCCTTCACCCACACTGACCTCCTAACCCCGTGTAGCACAAGAACCAGAAAAATAAACTTGAAACAAGACAGCGTCATTTCATATTTGAGGTCTGATCTCTCACAAACAGCTGAAGTCAAAGAAGCAGAGCGCGACCCTGTGCTGAGGGCTGGGGAGCGCTGCCACACCGGGCTGTCTCACTGCCAATGAGGCAGCAGGAACTGGAGTCAGGATCTCCTGCATGCTAGAATCACATCCTATCCGCTCCCAAACGGGCATCACCAAGTTGGCCGATATGCACAGCATAACTGCTGCCCTGACTATTCAGCTTTCAAAAGTAGAGACTGTTCAACAGGAAACCTGACTACTGCAAAAAGCAATAACAACAACAAAACCCAACAAACAAAAACCACAACCCTCTCCTCCCACCCAGAAAGTGCCACTCCTGTTTCTACCACAGTCCTGTTGTGAAAGTGGGCACCAGTCACTTTGCTCCAATATCCTCGCAACTCTAAATTTGGAGGGAAGGAGACAACAACTGAGACTGAAGCAAATAAATTCAGAGCAGAGGCTGATGAGGAAGGACAGGAGAACCCAAGTACTCAGTATTTCATATTAGAGAAAGCTTGGGCAAGGAATTTAATTCAGTGTTCTCACTTGCAAAACGTGCATCAATGCTGTGATGCCATTTTAAATTTAACCTCTTGTGGGCTTTGTCTTCAGATTTGAAAGCCCCTCAGAGCACGAGGAACATAATGCAAGAATCAACGCTTTATAGAGTAGTGACACCAACCCATGCAGGGTTTAGTGTATCTCAAGAAAATACCAGTGTTAAAGATCTTTCAAAGTCTTACAAGGTTCATAAGCATAACGTCCCTTTCTAACAGGATCCTGTATCTTCACAGGATACTTGGAATGAAGCTCTACCCTGGCACTAAGCAAAAGCCGAGCTATTTGTTGCATCTATAAATTTTACCCTTTTAAGAGTCAGTTGGGAGACTCACCTCTCAATAAGTCTGAGAGTGGAGGACCACAATCCTCTGGAATTGTGTAGTCACCTTTCCCGATGTTTTCAAATAATTTATAGATATTATCCCCTTCAAAGGGGTATAGACCCGTTGTAATGTTGTATCTGTAAGGGCAGAAGGAGAAGCTGTATGAGAAAAAGCACACAGACCATGTGTTCAGTTTTTATGTGACTACATAAACCAAAAGAGGCCAAGATGAAACCAAGATGAGTATTTGACAGTATTTGGAATGCCTCTTTAAACTTAGCCTTCCTTTATCACAGCCTCTTCATTCACATGAGTCAAAACCATCAAGGCATCTCCCTGACAGGCTGGGATGGAAGAAACTTAAAAATAAATACTAGAGATATTTGTGGTTTCTATTATTACAGTAGCTGTGCATCTCAGATGCTGAGAAATGGCTGGCAGAGTTTCTCACTGAGAGTAAAGATTACTTTCTTCAGAATTACTTCAGGGAACATAAACCAAATCAAAGAAATCAAACACGCATACACCCTCCCTGCTCCCCCCAGCAACATACAGAAGAGCAGCGGTGACTCAGAGCAGATAGCACAAGACCAAGCTATTTGGGCACTTGTAATTTTTTATTGTAATTCCTGGATGCTGCACGGGCACTTACAGCGTGACCCCTGCAGACCAGATGTCTACTTTAAAGCCTGAAAAGGTGTCAAGGCCATTGGCAATTTCTGGTGGCTGGAATGCTGGCGACCCTTGGCTCGTTCTGCACGTGTCATCCTCTGCAAATGGATGCAATGCCTGCAGCAGAAGAAACTGATTAGTTTCAAACTTCCACGGCAAACAAATTGTAACTGTTAGACTGGGAAACAAAAAGGGAAATCTCTGCTACTGAACATCTACTTACATATCACTACAGCAACTACATGCCAACAGTGGTAATTCTTGCACCTCTCCTACCTAGCTAAGACAGTCTTCATATAATAAGGATAACCTTATGTAGTTTACTGCCATTTCACCGCACATTTGGGCTTGTCTAAGACTGATGCCTTCCTCTATATGCTTCCTGGATGGAAGTTTTGTGCTGTTATCAACAAAAAGTGTTTTGCCAATTGCAATAAATATTCAGAGTCACTCACAGCACTCTGCAAGTTGAGCAGAACAGAAGCTGAAATGCACAATAAATCGACTGACACCACAAAGGTGACCTAAATCTAGAATGTCATGCTTCCCACATTCCTGACTTTGCTGCACTTCTCACATACCTCTGCTACGCCTAAATCAGATATTTTTAGTGTCCCATTGGTTGTTAGCAGGAGGTTCCCCGGTTTTATATCCTTGTGGACAATCCCTTGGCTGTGCAAGTATTCTAAGCCGTCTATAAGCTGACAAAAGTACCTGCAGAAAGAGTTAGAGGAAAAAAAGTCAAGCACTTCCATCGACTGAGACTACATGAACTACTGATAACAAACAAAGCAAAGAGTGCTGTTATTGAAACCAAGCCGGAAATATATTTACATTTGATGAGGAATTTGAGATTGAACTGTGGTGTGTAAGAAACGGCACTTAATCTTCTGACAAAGCCAGAAGTTACCTACCAGTGTGCTAACCACTTCAGACTCTGGGCTGCTCCAAACCAAAGCCCTCTTCACAAGTCTGTGTACTTTGTAAGTGCTCAGCACCACACTGGCACAGGCCTGGTAGTTAATTCTGACACCTGCTTCAGTCCAGGCTAAGTTAAGCTAGCAAAAGATGCTCTTTCAGTGGCATAGGTTGCTCTAACAGGGTGGGGGGGAAAAGTTTCCTTTAGCCAGTAGAAAGGAGTGTTTTGCTGTACTTACTGTCAGAGACTATGGGCAGGCCATTACTATAACGTAACAAGCATTGCGCATTAACAGCCTGGCAACAATTGTGCGTACAAGTTTTTCATCTCATAATACCGAGAAATAATACTTGACTCAATGTGCCTGTATTTCACTTACACTATCTGTAATCTCAGAGACCTTTTTTAAACAAAATGAAAATATGACTGTAAAATTACACAGCTACCACAGGTTTGCTGGTCTGCACTCATGTGCTACACTACAATCTTGCACCTATTTCCAGAATTCTAAGGTTCCTTTACTTGCAGAGTGAAAGGGGCTTCAGCTTATCCTGTCTACTAACTAAACAAGCTAACAGATCATGCTGGATATTGCCAATCCTTAATCCATCCAAAGACCTTTAATCTCTTTTCTGACACTGAACTGTATGGCTCGCCTCCATTTAGGCCGGGCAAGTCCTTACAGATTCTACCACTGCACCCATCTTTGCTGAACGGCAGAGCTGTAGGAAAGGGGCCAGGAAGGGTTGTCATGTATCTTGTGAAGCAAAACAAAAGTAACAGAAAATTCAATAGAAAGATGTTTTTTTCTTCAAGAATCTAAGGGCTGCCCCTGCCACTACTTCATTAGTTTTTCATTTTTTCCATGGATGTAAAAGAGGCAGTTATTACACAAAGCCAGTTTGACTTTAAAGTGCAGCCAGCAGTCCAAGCAACAGAGTAAAACATGCTCTTGAATTCAAGAGAGCACAGTGGTGAGAGGCTAATGCAGGCTAAGGAACAAATTTGTACTTACCCGTGAGCCTGAAAAACTGGAAACCTCTTTTCCGGAACACTGTCCAGCATTTCCTGCATCCCACACACACAGTACTCCATCACCATATACGTGAAGGCAGAGTTAAGGAAGCTTCCAGGTTAAACACTTCTCAGACAAATGCTGTATGAGGACTGCAGCCCCAGTCCAGTGCAACCGGAGAGCTGCTGCACAGGCAGTCCTGTCACCTGGAGTACACACGCTGGAGAGGTAGAGCCCGAGCTGTGCTGCACCTCCTCAGGTAGCTACCTTCCTCCAACTGTCTCACAGGAGGAGGCAAAGAACCCACGAGAAAATTCTTCTGCTTAATGACCAGTGCAACTCCGTGACCTGACCTGAAACAGGATGCGAACTCCACAGAAATTAAGTTGGAGATCTCACAAGCCTGACAGAAATAGGATAACACTCTGAAGTGGCTACAAAAAGTTAGGTAACCCTGGCAGAAGAGCTGCAGAGTGTATGTAACATTCTCCCAATACCCTGGCTGTTCTGCACTTGACATAAGTGAGCTCCCATCACCTTCCCCAAATTTTGTTATTCATTTCCTGTTTCAAACTGATACAGCTGTATGTGCTATTTAACAGCTGCTGCTTACCCCCATCCCCACGGTAGTATTTCAGTAGCAGGAGAAAGGATCCCTAGAGAGCTGGGAAGCTTTTTTGAAACTGCATGCATTAAAAAAAAAAGTTACAACAGAATGCCAAGAACTGGTGGCACTTTTTAGCATTTGCTCCCTTGCAGTACATTCTAGTTTTCAGCTCCTTAAGCTTTAACGTTGGGGCCAAACAATGGAAACTACACAACTGCCGAAAGCAATAACTGCCTCCTTTTCTTCCTCTCCCCAGGCTTTTAAATGCAGAGTGTGCACTGAGAGGGGCTTGCAAGAACAGACCCTGAGACATCTGGTGGCTTTGCCAAGGGAGTGCACCTTCAAGATCAAGAGCAGAGAAAAGCAGCCCGTGTTCTCCAGTCACTCTAATTATTCCTGGCAGATGCCTTCTTAACCTAAACCTAAAATAAGTTGCTGATGTCCCAGGATGCCATCCTAACTCTTGAGGCAGGAGAGGCTAAAGAGATGACCTGCACTTTTAAGTGGGATCTGTGCTAAAGATTATGTTGCCCCTTTGCAGCACACTCTATCCAGAAGCGCGAAACACCGTGCAAACTCATTGAATTTGTGCTACACTCCCCATATGAGCTGCTCTTCAGAGGGATGCTAAAGTACTGCAAGATTTTATGATGGGCACAATGCCACCCGGTAAATCAGTAGCAGCAAGAATAGCAGAAAGAGCTCCCAAAATTCTTTCCTACCATTTGTTACTCCAGAAGAAATCTGTGAAATACTTATATCACAGCGATGTGGAAGACATCAACTCTCCCACCTTCAAGAGAATAATACTAAGAGTAGATTATATAGACTAGCTCCCAGGAAGCAAACCCCAGCTCTCAGTCTCATCTACAAAGGACAGCCTGATTTTGGTTTCACTAGCTGCCAGGCTGGTTTTCACCCCTTCTTTTGTAACCGATCCATCTCTGGTTGATCAACCAGATTAGAGTACAAACTTTCAGGCTGCAGCAGATCTATTACAGGTGCCCCAAGAAGACTGAGGCTCTCAATTCTTCTAATCAATAGGGTTCTGCTCCCACGCACAACTGCACATACTGGTAACAGAAGCTGTCAGAGAGGGTGCCAGCTGGGATGCTGCTTATTGAACGGGGTTTATTTTCTGCCTGGATTAGTTCTCCATTCATCACCAGCTCCGCATTCCCAGCCACAGCAGGTCATCAAAGCAGCCCATTAAATACTAAATGTAGTTGATATTTTTAATCCAGTCATCACAGCTTTCCCTTTACCAAATAAAATCACTGAAGGCTTTGACTAGACAGGCAAGTTGTTAAAACACTATCTTCCCAAGTACAAACATGGCTGAAGCCTGCAGTTCACTTATATCAAGCGACAGAAAACTCAGGTGAGAATAGAATCCTTCTTTCATCTACAGCCCAATTTCAAATGCTACAGTGGTCATTCTGGAAATGAGGACTTAATTAGTAAGGGGGAAGTTGACAACCCTCCCTTATACCTCACTCTACTTTCATCTTGCATTGCTTCCTGCAAGGCACTAATACAGGTATGTGTATGACTATACAGTGAAATGAGTAAGGGAACTGACCTGCAGAGAAGCCAGCCTGAAACAGAAACTTACTTTCAAGCTGGATCTGTTCCCAAACCTCTTTACCATGCGGCTGCACAAGCATTTGTACCGCCACATCCTCAGACATGCTGCACAGGCACCAGCAGTGTCAATGAAAAGCTGGAGAAAGATTAAGCAAGAACACGGATCATGGATGAATTCCCACTCCCAGCCCCACTAAAACCAACAATTTTTTCCAGTTATTGCCACTCACATGCTCAGAATAAGCACTTATAGAAACAAGCTTTCTAAGAGCGTAAAACAGATAAAGATAAAAATAGCAAAGTCAACCTATACTTGCAAGGGAAAAGTACTGAAAAACAATTGTTCCTTTTTTCAAACACTACTGTTGAGAAAGTAAAGCAAGGAACATCCTTCCTGGCTTAGAGGTCACATTTCTGAATGACCGTTTTGGGTTGTCATCACCTGTTACCGACACATGAGGTCTCTCTCGGGCTCTTTTTCCCCATGCTTCTCCTTTAGCAGCCCAGATTCTTTATTAATTAAATGGTATCTTTCCATAGACAGTAATTGAACTGCAGTCCCTTTGGTCTGCTAAGGCTACAAAACACAAGCAAAAATTGTCATGCTTTTCTCATCCTAATGATTTGGTGGCAGAGTATTTGATCTAATTAAAGCACACAATTAAATTACCCATTTTCTGAAGTACTGTAGTTGGAAGACAGTATTCAGAAAACACTGCCAAAAATAAAAGCAACCACTTCTAATATGTACTACAACAGACCAGCTCAATAAAGTTACAAACTGGTTTAAGTCTAAGTGTGGCAGACGCATTAGAAAACCAGCTACTCACTTGCAAGTGAAAGGCATGTAATTACATCGGTCAGTGTCTATGCATACTTGCGGGACACAGTGCATTGGAATAACCTGTTGAAGTCTGAAAGATGCACCGAGATCACAAGCCACAGCTTTGATTCAAGAACCGAGCAGTTTAGTCTCAAAAAGCCGGGCTGTAGATCTCACAGGAACAATATGCTTTCAATCTCTCATGACTGTTACAAGCTTTAGGTCACTTAAAGCAGTATCACAAGGGACTTTCACACAAACAACAAAACAGAGGAGGCTTGAGCAGGCTCGGGAGTTCATCTTATCTTGTTAGGGATAACCAGCAGCGAAGCATGCCAACTACCCACAGAAAAGGCAACACTGCAGCAGTCCAGACCCTCCAAAGGGAAAGAGAGAGAGTTGCAGGCATCCGGATGCTAGCAAACAAGTAGATTTCTTTCTTCTTTTGCGTGAAAGAAAAAAAAAAAACTAAACCCCTGCCAAGGATTTAAAGGAAAGAGCATTAAAAAAATTGATTTCACATAACATAGACAATAAAAGGTCCATCTTCAGGGAAAAAAAGCACTAACATACCACAGCTAGGACAGGAGGTTACAAGCAACAGATCCACAGCTCTCTTTTCATCTCCAAGTTGCTGAAGGTCACACAATAAAACACAGTATTTGAGGGTCAGTTGTCCTCTACCCCAGCCCCGCATCAGTAATCTGGGGACAGTATTTTGCCTCCTAACTGGGAAGCCGAGAAACTTAAGAAAATGTACTTGTGTGGAAAGTATTCCAGACACATAGTATGTTAAATACCAGTGAAAACAATTTTAAGCTTAAGAAACATTCAAAAGGGCCTTAAGAAAAGTAGAAGTATAATGATTCAGCACTATAGCAGAGAACAACGGGAATTCAAACCTTATTAACAACTGTGTGAAAAAAGGATATATTTTCTGCTTCTCTTCATTGTATAAGACATCTACCAATTGGATAACATTTTTGTGCCGTAATCGTCGCAGGAGCTGTATTTCCCTGCAGGAAGAGAAAAGGAAAAAAAGTTATGTTTAAAAAGCCTATTTCCTTACTGTGGAATGAAATTAATGTTTTCTAAATCACATGGATTTTAAAGACACTTCAAACCGTATTTGACCCAGCTGCTTCACCTAAGACTACCTATGCATGCTGTTTGACAGAAGGTCTTGTGTGTTCTTGAATTCATTAGTCCAAGGTTAGACCATGAAAATACTTACTGGTCACTGGCTAGGACTATAAACAAGCACCCTTTCAGCTAACATTACACAGCCAGTCAGTTTTCCCTGGGCAGGAATTTTAGTCCATTGGTAAACAACAGCAGGAGAACCATGCTCAAGGAGCAACTACCTTTGTGCTGGACATGAAATTGGTCCTAAGAATGCCCTGTGCCAATGCTTTGGTGCCATTCAACACAGGCTGTGTTACTTCTGCTAAGAGAAAGTTTTATTCTGCACTCCAATGTAAGCATTATTCTGGTTTTCCCCACAAAATCTGTGCAGTGCTCCCCTTCAGCTGTTTGACTGGTCAACAGTAGGACATTGCAGGAAGCCCAGCCTCCTCCTCCCACCCATGTAAGAGGGGTTACCATGTTCCCTGCGGTCCCCTTCCCTATGGTCCTGGGCAAGTGCCTCACCATTCCCAGTTAAAGCTAGTGCTGACTACAGGAAAGGTATAACTGGAACTGAAACGCTGCTCTGTCAGCTGCTCAGGCAAGTCAAAGCCTACCCTGATTTGCTCAGCATGGCAAAGATGCAGCTTTATCAGCTTCCCTTCAATTAAAGCTTTTCAAACAATGCTGGACTGTTGGGAGCAGAGCTCACTATCAGTCTCTTCAGTTAAACCCCCTAAAGATGCACTGCATTCGTGTTTACCGTAATATCTAGGACAGTCACTTCCAAGACAAACCTTTTATGTTTGCACTTTGTGCTTCTTTATACATGTCATCTGTAGTTACAAGAGCAGAAATAAATTTGCTTGGGCTTCCAGTCTTTGTACTTCAGGGTATGTTTTTAATCAGCATCGTGACCAGGAACAACCCCCACATATGTCAGTGCAAGGCAGCGTCGTGCGGTTAGGTGTGCTCCTGTTGTCGCAGGCAGTGCCCGGTGCCAAATGTGGCAGAGCAGTTAACACTACATAGCCCATTTCAGCACAAATTCTGTTATTTAGCTGGGAAGCAACTTGAATATTAGTTACTTGCCAAAAAAAGAAATAGAAAGTTTCTGTCTGTACGTAACAAAGAATTCCTTCTGATAGCTGTTGTACTATGAACAGATAGAAGTAATTTAAACATAAAAATAAAAAAAAAAAATCAGAAACTGCCTGATCTACTAAAGACATGAACAAATGAAACCCAATCCTTTTTTTATTATGCCAGATGAAATTCATCTGAAGAGGGGCTGCTCAGCAGAACTTGATTTTCTACAGAACATATAAGCTGCAGAATAAACAGAAGAGGTACCTCGCTAGCAAAAAGAGACAAGTGCATCTCCAGCAGCACCACATCTTGCACAATGCACATGGTCTGCAGCCATAAAGGGGAAGACAGCCAACCTGCCGAGGCTGCCAAAGGGGCAGCGAGTCTCCAGTGTTCCCGACCCGAAAAGCCCTGCACCAAAAGCTTCCCGCAGCCAGGAGATGAGCACAACAGATGTCAGAGCTGAGGGATGCAAGAACTCCAGAGAAGTTCATGGGTGGGAGATGACAAGAGCCTCCCAGCGATCCCACCAGCCCCTACGGAGCTGGCCTTGGCTGGGTCCCAGCAACCCCAAACTCTGCCTCAGCACCCCTCCAGCTCACCTCCTCGCTCCCGACGTGAGCTGTCTGGAGACCTCCCACCACAGCACAGCCCTGCTCCCTGCCGTACAAACCACACCGAGAGCTGCTGGGAAGTCACGCACGGTTTGACAGCTACAGGCTGCCCACCCCTGAGCACCATCAAACACAACATACAACCAGCTGTTCAGCATTGGGGTTGCAGACCAAAGACCCCTGACACGGCCAGTGCAGTTGTGTGATCAGTTTAACTGTCTTTACAGGATGATTTCTGTACTAGCTCTACTGAAGACACATCAAATTCCTCATATGCAGTAGCTAACTATTGAGACAGTTTCATAGTGCCATTTAAAAAAGGTGTAACTTCCAGGAGAATTCAGAAATGAAGTAACCAATGTAAGAATTGTGACATTAGTCTCAAGAATGAGTTGGAAATAGGCGTTCCAGCTAGCAACTCCACTTCTTGCAAACTTTAGTCCTAACTTAACTTGACTGAACAGTTCAGAGATCCGAATTGAATCCTCTGTTTGTGGAGAATAAATAACATAAAACTGAGTGAGGAGACGTCTTCCCTTGGCTATGAAAATGGACCCTTATAAGTCATGTCGTATCAGCTGTTTTGATCTGTGTCTCTTGAGATTTTGTACTGTGCCCCAAACCACACTTCAGCATCTTTTGCGTTAAACTCAGCCTACAAAATGCCACTGGATGCCAGCTATAAAGATGAGAAACAGGAGGATCAGGACAGTCAGGTCAGAGTGGTTCTGTCAGTGTCTGGAAGTGCAGATACTGCTCTTCACTTCGTTCTTCTGCTGCTCAGTCCTGGGCTTCTGCTAAACTGTACATAAGCTCTTCTCTCCAGTTTCTTTCTCTTGCTATTTGGTAAGTTGCTTTAAGAAGCAGGGTTACATTTCAACAGTTAGGACTCCTGAAAGCAGCATTACAAGGAATTCAGAGCACAGCTTTGGAGGCAAGAGCCTCTGCCCAAACACATGACACACCAAGCTCAGAAAGGCACTCACCCCTTGCCTGCACAATTAGCCAGCCTCTAATAACAAGCTGTGGCCAGTACAAAGGCTTGTTGATGCATCCCATCTGATTAACAAACCAGTAACTGCTCCTTTGAAAGGCTCACAAGATGCAGGAATGCAAGCAGGTTTTTTTGAAATATCTTTTAAGGATCCCTGAGCAGCAGTATTAATTACTTCACTACCAAAGTTTAGGCATGACACTCTTCCTTTATCGTATATGGCTTTAAAAAACCCCAACATTATGATAGCTAAACAGAAACCCAGGATAACAAGGCAAAGCTCAGAAGAGTGTTTATTTTAAATGGCAGACAGATTTGCAAAGTGATGCAGCTGCTCTAATTATAGTAATGACCAAAAGGCTGAAGTGGATTAAATTAGCATAGAAACTGCAGCCAGCATTAACGTAGGTCTAAGAAGTTTCTGCATAATGAAGGGAGATGGGCTGAGTGCTCAGACCAAGCCAGCAAGAGAGGGAGTGAACTCACATACTTATTTAAATAAGACTACTTTGCTGTGAAGGCAAAGAAAGCTTCCAGTATTAGGAACACGTTTAAAATCCTGATCCCAACAGCTCATTCCCTGTAATACGGCTTGAAAGCACAAATACTAATACCTTCCACCTATAACGGACTAATAAATATTTCATATTTCTGTAATGATTTTTTTTTCCAGGAGAACTTTGTGAACCAATCTAAAATGCCAGTGAAGTGCACCCATCTCTGGGGCAGAGGCCAGGCAGCCCATTTCCCAGAGGAAAGATTACTTCTATTTTTAGCTACTCTTGCATTCTAGAATAACTGAACAGAGACAGCCAGACCACAGTCACCTCCAATTCCATTTCAGTTTTCAAACTTCACCAAGTAAGTGAACATAGGTGCTCACCTCATCAGAAGGTGCCTAGATTTACTTTTTTCAAAATTAACAAAAAAAAACCCCACCCTATCCCACTGCTTGCTTTGAAATTTGCCTGCACAACAGCATTTCAGTTGACAGTACTGGGAAAGGGAGATTTGCATGCCTACAGTTTGCTGCCTTTCCTCTCGACCAAGGCAAGGCAGCTTCTTGCCTTTCCCATACCGGCCTAGTGAATTTGCTCAGATTTTCAGGATGCCTTTTGAGCTGCTGCAACTTTGCCTTCTCTCCTTGCTACCTCTAAAATTTGAAATGAAATTTAAATCACAACAGTTGCTTTTGAGATCAGACCTCTCTCTCCAAGACAGACGGAAAGGGAGAACGCCAGCGAGGGGGCTAGGCTGTGCCTTCTGCAATGTGGCAATCGCCTCCATACCCATCCTCCTTAACACCGCTATTATGCCGCCAGAATAGTCTCCATTATGGAATTGTTCCTAGTTTTCCAGACTAGAAAGCCCTCAAGTGTGCGACAAGACAGACTGCCAGAGTCTAGGGCTTGCTTCAAAGTACAACCATCTTGGAGGAAAAAGAGGAAAGAAAAGATCTTCTAACTGGAAGGTTTCTGTGTGGTTCTGTCAGACCCATTAAGCTCATCCTGACAGATGAAGACTTATCCCTAGCAAGGTGCCTTGCTTTGGCAAATAACAGGGTGGTGGTGGTGTTGCTCAGAACTGTATATAGCAAAGCTGCCTACTTGTACCATGTGCTACACGACTTCGGAAGATGCCAAGGACAGCCTGGAAAGACGATATTCTTTCCTGGAGCACATCTGCAACGTAAGATTTAGCATTCTTTCTACAGTTTGTTTCACGCCTCGGTTTCATCAAAGCCATTCTTGTTTAAATAAAAATGAGCAATACAGCCAGAAGATTCATTCCCTTCCTTTGGTTCACAAGGTTCCTCCACAGGTCTAAGCTTATAGGATTTTACTGAAGACCTGTGATGGTGAATCTTTCCCATGTTACCTACCAGGTCAGATCATATGTCAGAAACAAGGGTTTGCAGCAGGTCTGCAGTGAGAGTCTTCAGCCTGGGAGAAGCTTACCCTCACCCACTCCTTTATTCTTCAGCACACAGTCATGGCCCATCTCAAGCTCTCTACATGCAGCATCTGGTACTGAGGAACCAGGCACAAGGAACTGGTACATCTCCACTGTAGCACTGGTGCCACAGTGAAGGGCAAGGAGACGTGCACAGAGAACAGCTCCATATGCCAGGTCTGGCACATACCATAAATCCACTAACACCATTCTTGCCAATTGCTACAAAGGACTCGTTTGGTCTTTATGCAACTGAACAACTACATGATGTATTTATTTAGATTGATTTTGTAATCCTCTACAGCCAAAGCAAATTCTAATTACAAGTTAGTATCCCCAACATGCCATAAAGAAGATTAACTTATTCGAGGTCTAGCTTGCGAACAGCTTTTTCCTGTTTATTTCACCTAAAAATTAGCCTCCAGTTGCAAGGATGCAACTTGCAATTTTCATCCACATGAGAAGCCGCACCTCTTCTCTCTCACAAGCAGGAGTGATATTTCAGATAAGAGACTAAGAGCACTATTTCCTTCTGCAAACCAAGCTTCACACATCTGAATGTACATCTGACACAGGGAGGGGTCGACGTTATGTGTCGATGAATCCAGTGCTGATCTACACCTTTCAAGTTTCGGTATCCAAACGGTTCTTCTCCAGCCATTGCCCCAAATTGTGTTGCGAGCATTATAGCATCTCCACCACGTTCCCACTGCTTCTTCCTCCCCTAAGGACACAACATGTCAAGATACAGAAACGTCCACTGTGGTTACCACACTTCTTCCTTTACGCGCACCCAGAAGCTGCTGAGAGGTTAAATGGTGCAGACACAGATCAGAGCATACCCTCTGCCACCAAACACAGCAACCTGAACCCTGACAGCTCCCACCTTGCAGCAGCTGAGAGCAACAGGCAGGCCAGCACCTTCTTCCAGAACTGTGTTTGTGAGCCCAAGGGGCTGCTAAGGGAGGTGAAGATCACAGTGTTCCTCCTCTTTACTAGTTCCAGGCCTCCATCCACATCACACTCCTAGCAGGGATGTCTGACATTACAAGCCCCATATCCACCACAGCACGGCTACCCCTGCTCTTCTACGGATAACAGTTTCTAACATTTTGCCACTGAACACAAGCAAATAGCCAGCTTAGCAAAGAAAGTAAGATCCACCCAGTTACATACAGCAGACCTTTTTAGTTAGGAGGGACAGGAAATCAGATGAGTCAGCTTTAGCCCATCTCCGTCTAAAGCACACGCCTCTGTGGCTTGCAACAAGTCCTTCCTTCACCAGAATTGTCCATGTTTTGAAGTGCAAGACTCTTGATTTGCAGACCCAAGGAGCAAACTGCCAAAGTACAGGCCTACTACACATTTTAAACCTCCAAGGAATTCTAATGAGCATATATTCAAATCTAAGTAATCACTGAGCATGGTAAGTACAGTATGAGACACTTGGGATACGCACAGAAAGTCCCAAACACTTAATTAAAATGTGAGGCTATTAGCACACAGTTTTATTAAACTTGTGCTGCTTGAGACAAATAGTCTTCCAAATTTTCTTTCATCTTTTTGGCAATCCTGCTAAACTCATTTTTTTTTTATTAACTGGAAGCACTAATTAGCCATAGTACTATCTGGTTGACTAAGCCACCCCAACCTTTCTCTAAAGTAACTGAAGAGAAATGAAGGCTCTCTAGATGGATTTAGGGAAATGTGTCTTATGCATTTAAACTCTTGACATCCCACCAGGACTCACAGGTTCCTTACCAGCTCATTTTTCAGTGGGAGAACTGGAGTATTTTAGGGTAGAGAAGAATCATTCAATTTTATGTAAGTCTCAAACATATTTCAGTCATAATTTCTAGGTCCCCAGAACTCTGTTACGGCACCAAGAGACAGGGCTGGGGCAACCAGCCTGCACATGCAGGACGAGGCTGCAGTCTCAAACATAAGTAAGGAGTAACACAAAAATGGCATTAAGAGTCAGAGCTCCCCGAGCTGTTACACCAGCCCCACATATCCAGGGTCCCCAATACGCAGCACAGACCTGTATGATCCTCCGCAGCTCATTGTTATTGTGCTCTCCCTTGCTGTCATTAATCCCTGTATATTACTTGCTCATGTAATTACCCAAGGGCCAACAGTCTAGGAACTGTTTTCTAGGGAATTTCTTTGATGACACACTATCAATGCAAGTTTCATCTTCACCACAGCAGCAGCAATACTGAGGCACCCTGTGATGATGGCAGAGGCACAAGCCCATTATAATAATTCAATTACATCTCTGTAACTAAGTCACATAGGTAGCTTTTTCCTGTATGGTAAGAGATGCTGGATATCACTTTAGTAGGAACAGGTGCTGTCTTTGCAGTTAAGAGAAAACTGTACAACAAGGTATTTTGAGACAGAAATAGTAAATGGTCACTTCCAAGAGATAAGCACTTTTAAACCAAGCCTGAACACGTGCCCTAATTGCTTAGGCCCTCTGCCAGTGCACTTTTAGCACATTTGCAGCCCTATATGAAGAAATTAACCCCCAGAGAGCAGACTAATAGTTAAGGCGTTATGCAGCGATTCTGATTATGCGGTACAGCAGAGAAAACAATTCATTAGGGATTCAGAGGACTCTCACTCCTGACCATTTCATTTACCATGAATGCAAATGCTTTGGAAGAGCCTTCTGCTTGCACATACCACTGGGGGCACCGGCAGGGAGAGGGAGCACCAAGCAGCAGTCTAGTTCTGGTGGCAGATGAAGAGATTTTTAATCTCAAGGGGCACCAACTGAAGTCGGGATGTTTACAAAGATTAGACAACTAATCATACTCATCTCTCACATGTACTGAGCTTCGGACATCCTTGTATAGATACGGACGCAAGTGGGACTAGAAGCAGGCCTCACTGTAACACAGGAATTACATATTTACTTATTACTGCACTTATTAATAGCTTTCAAGAAAGAAAGGAGAACCTAATGATACGATTCAGTCCACATCTGATTTTCTGCTGTTCTATTACAAGCGAGTAGTTTGCTAGGTACAAACCACTCAGCAAAGCTGCTCAAACGCAGTTGTAGAAAGTGAAATTTTGAGTATGGCCAAGCAATGTGACATTGAAACAAATAATGTTAGCAGAGTACTTTACACCACTACCTGGAAATACTGCAACGGTTTGCTCCCCCCCATCCATACTGACCGGTCAAACCGTATGGGTCTGATGATGTATCTCACCACAACAGGTTTAATCAGAGCAGAGACAGCTTTTGCTGCCTGTCACAGTAGCACCAAAGGGTATTGATAAGGTCAGAGTGCCACAGTACTAGGGAGCCACAAAAATACACCATTTTGCCTTAAAAAAATTCACCACTGAAGAAGGAGACAAAGCAAACAAATAGGTGGACAAAGAGAAAAGGACAAGTTGACAAAAATAGGAACTTGAACTAAAGTAAACCCTCATTACAAGACACCATCTAAAATCTGCCTCAGTGTTTTGAAGCAGGTGCGGCTGAGCCAGAAAAACATCCACAGCAAAACAGAGTGGTGCTTGGCTAGTCTGCTTTAATAACTAACCTTGATGAAACCAACTAAGACATTCACAGACAGCCTCTGTGCATGAATAAAACTTCTACAGAGTTCACCTCAGGACAGGAACCATTACCATGGTTCTGATATCGAGAAACTCTCCTGGTATCTGGCAAGTCCTTTTTCACTACAAGGGTGGAAAATTTAAATTTAAAAGTTTCACTAAGGAGGAAACGATCTCCCCCTGCTTCAGTAGAAGCTCTTGATGTAACTGAAGGAAGGGGCAAGGGTGGAAAGGGGCATTCATGCCTTTACCAGAAAAACAAGAAACATTTTATTACATATTAACCAACAGTTTACTCTGATTCTGAACTTGAGCCAGCAAAGGAGGGAAAGGGAGGTCCCAGCATTAGGATTTGTGAGTATTTTGTAGCTAAGCCTGTCACTGAAGGTTAGAAGGCAAACTTAAACAGCTCACTGACATAAGTCCCAGTACAGGATGTGAAATATCTCACAGCTGAGCTCGGAAACTCAAACCAAACTAAGAAACAGAAACAAGACTCTTGCTAGGTCAGGGCTCTACACTCAGCACGCCACAGCTAAAGACGCAATACAAGAGTCTTCTAAACATCTCACAGGTTTTCCCTCCCACTACGAGATAAACCCTTGCAAATAGTTTGGTTTGGCTGCAGAAGGCTCCCCTCCGCAGCAGATAAACAACTATCTCACAGGGCTGTGACAAACTGCTCACTGTGGAAAACACAGCTGGCTGCGAGGTCCCTGCAAACCGAGCACAGCCCCAAGAAAAGGGAAAGTTTCGTACGCCGGGCCCTATATATAAAGTAAGTGTAACACCAGGCTTCTCCCACAATTAATTTTAATTAGTTACTTGTGCCCTGACTAATCTGTATGTAACTGGCAGTTTGAAAGCTTCCAAGCACAGATCTTGAGTCACTGAAATAAAAAAGGCTGACAACCCTCGTCCCCATTTACAGCTGTAGAAATCAACTCAAAAGAGCCTTGAATTACTTCCTAAACTCATTCACCAGAAATGAAATGGAGAAAAAAGCCCAAGACTTCCTATGCCCGTTGGATGCACAACGCATTGGATCATGTTCCAGGCACCTACTACACAGGTAGGAGCAGTAATTGCCATCCCAAAGAGCTCAAGAGCCACACATGCCTAGATGGATACACAAAGAATGCAGAATGGAACGACACAAAGTGCATTTCTGCACTCTCAGCTACACCACCTCCCACCTTTCCTAGCTGAGAGCACCACAGTTTACTTCTTCAAGGTTAAATCTTAAAGAGGAATTTCTTCAAGAAATACTATTCTATTCTTTAAGCAATATTATTCAAGAAGTGACATGTGTTACAGGCTGTCTGCTGGAACAGACAGACGTGCCCCCCTGGCCCTTGAGAACCAGCTCCTTTCCCTGTTCCTAACCTCAACTGAGCATTGGCTGCAGTTCAATGGTAAAGAGATTCCTGAATACCTATGGTTTATGAAGCATTTCCAGAGCAGAAAGCCATGTTGTGAGTTAAAATGATACAGAACTTCAGCTGGAAAATAATGACAAAGTTTAACCCCTCAGTTCCCAGTTACTGGAAATATTTACTCACTTTTTCACATTTGCCTCCCCATTGGGAATCCTGCGTAACTTCTTCTTCTTCAGTATTTTCACAGCTCTCCTACAGAGGGTTTCAGAGTCCAACATCTCCTTGACTTTGCCGTAAGACCCTTCTCCAAGTAAGTCTCCCATCAGGTATTTGCCAATGAGCTTCGCCCTTTTCCGCCGGGGCTGGTAGATGACCTCCGTAGAGTCAATGCGATGGATAAAAGTGTCCATCCCCACAGACATCAGCTCGCTCTCTGCAAACATACCCAGCTGCTGCGGCTCCTGCATATCCATCCTGGATTAAGTTCCTTAACCTGTTTTCCTTAAGCGCTCAGGGTTTTAATCCTGTTTGTTAGTTTCCAACACTCCCTTTTACTCCTTCTTGAAAAAAAAAATCCAGAAGATTGTACAAACATGAATAAAAAAAAAAAAACCAACAAAAAAACAAAACCAAAACAAACCTATGAGCTGCTTCCAGCTCAACTGGATGCTAAAAGATCCAGGCCTGGCTCCAGTAACACAATGTCTTTTAAAAAGAATATATATCTTTGACCAGATACACTCAGTTTGGGACTTGCTTTGCTTCTGACCTGGTCCCACTACTAGGGTTCTTTCAAGTCAACTTGGCCTTTAACTTGGCCCAGTTTGATTCTTAAGTGCTAGGTCATCCTCCAGGACTTTAGGCCACCACATAAAAACAGACAATTACTGAGTCTCTTTCGTGACTTTCCATTCCTAGTAGATCATAGTCACCAACTCCAAACTGGATGGCAGGGGAAGCCTTTCTGCCCTGCTGTCCTCACCGTCCAGCTATGAGCACAGATGGGGTTTTCTTTTTCAGCCGTTTGGAAGCTGGAACCAAGTTTCTTTGAAGGAGTTTTCAGAAACAATTCTAACGTCTTCGCTTTTCACGCCTACAAAAGTTTGAGGCCTTCGGTGCCTATCAAGATCTCCCAGGGGCATCCTTCAACCACTTGGATTCCGCCTGGCACATGATGTGTCACCACCACTGGTCCTGGTGTCAGCCGGTGTCAGACAACGCAAAACCTACTACAGCCTTACCGACCCACCTTAAAACGGGAACAACCAAGAGGAAGTAATTCTCCCTGCCCAGTACCCAAAACACCCCATTCCCCTTCCAGCAAGGGAAGGTCAGTGAGGAGATGCCAGCCCCTCCCGGGCTGTCCCCCCCGCTCCTACAGGTGTCGGGGGACCGGGGACACCCCCCCCCCCCCTCCCGCTGCCACCCCCGGGGACAGCAGGGAGGGAGTGAAAAGGGGATAAAACACTTCAAGTGCAACCAAATTAGCGACGGAGCCAGGAGGGAAGGGCCCCCTCCCCGGGGGGGGAGGTGACCTCCGGTTCCTCCCCCGCCGCAGCCGAGCTCCCCGCTCCCACACCGGGGCGGGGGGGAGCCCGCCCGGGACGGGCCCTTCCCCCGCGGGCCGGGGACGAGCCCCGCAGGCAGCTCCGGCCGCTCCCTCCGCCGCGGGCCTCCGCTCCCCGCTGCCGAGTCGGGGGAGGGAAGGGGACGGGCAACCTCCTGTGTGTGTGTGTGTGTGTCCCCGTCCCCCCCGCTCCCCGCCGCCAGGCCCGGGTCCCGGCACCGCGCTCCCGCC
>JANZLQ010000095.1:42046574-42060354 GCA_026212715.1 Elanus axillaris
CCTCCGGGCCCCGCACCTCCCTGGCGACCGACGTGCGCTCCCATTGGTCGCGGCGCCGGCCCCGCCCCCACCCTCTCGCCCGCCGGTTGGCTGTGGCGGCGCTACGAGGGGGCGGAGCTACCGGTACGGCTTTCGCTTCCGGTTGGTTCGCTGCGATACCAACCCGCCCACTCACCCTGGCGGGCGGTGGGGCGCTGTGATAGACCGCGAGAGCTGCCCGTCACCGCGAGGGGCGGGGCTGACGGGGGCGGGGCGGTGAAGGGCAGAGGGCAAAGGGCAGGGGGCGGAGGGCGAAGGGGAAGTGGGTGCTATGGAGACGGGGCGCGGGGCCTGTCCCCGCCGCGTCTGCGATCGGGGCCTGCCCTGCCGGCAGCTGGGGCCTGCCGGGCCGCGGAGCCCTGCCCTGCCGGGAGCCTGCCCCGCTGCCGCCGTCCTCGCAGGCTGCCCGCTCTCGGGCTGCCCTGCAGCAGCTCCGAGGTTGGGGCTGAAGCCGGGGCCTCCCCGCTCTCCCTTGCGCTTGTTCCCCGGGCCCATGGAGCTCAGGGCAGCCCCTGGTGTGTCCCAGCCGTCTCTGCCCGGGGCAGCCGTGCCGCTCCAGGCCAGGCTGGGTGGTTCCTGCTGCCGGGTGTCCTCTCTGCCAGGTACAGCCCTTCTGGCTGGTCCTGCGGATGCAGAGCAGGGCCGAGGTTGACCAGGGGCAGACGATCGGGAAGCTGCTGCTTCACTGCGCACCTTTGAGGAACAGCTGGTCATTCGGCACTGCCCATTTTTAAGCGGGGCACAAAGGTTCTTGAGACAAACCACGTCTTTCTTGGAAACCTCTTCTGCTGCCAGCGCTTTGTGATAAATTTAGTGTGCGTTAAACCTCTGCAGTGCAGGCGGGGAGTTCTGTTCCAACAGCTCTCCTGTGGCAAGAACACACTTTCCCTCCTCGATAGCTGCTGGCCTGTCCCACCATCGCTGCCTGTTCAGGCCCCTTTTCCCCATCCTCCCCCCATTAGACCACACTTCACTGGCTTCTCCCCTCCACTGCCAAAGGCTCCAAATGCATCCGGCACACACTTGGGTTTTTTGGTGAGGACATTCAGTCCCAACGCATGTTTTCATGCTCCAGGATAATAATAAATAACGGATGGTAAATAGAGCAGAGTTTTTATCTGTAACCCTCAGAGGCGATACAGGCACCAGGGACGCTGCAAAGGCCTCTGAAGTGAAGCCAGCGCTGGGCTGGGAGGCGGCATCTGTTTTCTCTCTGCTGTGCGATGTCAACGCAGGCACTGAAGACTTCTGTTTCTGATCAAAAACACGGCTGGGGAAGGGTTTCCAGCGAGTCAAGCACAGCAAGCAGCGTTTGTGCTCCTGCCGATCCACAAACCCACAGCCGATCCTTACTGTCCATCTTCAGCAGCACAACAGCCTCCTCCAGCTGTGGGCTTGGCTGTTGGGGAAAGGCCACACTATGATCCCGAAACCCCACCTGATGCCAGGTGCATCCTGACCCTTTCCTGCCTGGAGAACAGCTGGGGACATTGCTCTGGCCGCAGGAGGTGCCTTTACTGGGGAATTTACCAACATCACTTGTGTTTATTACTCACTCACATACACTCCTGCCCCCCTCACCCTTTTCTCATCTCACAACAATTCATTCGCCTTTCGCTGTGTGTCAGCAGCAGCATCCAGGGTTCACCCCAGGCCCCAGGAGGCACACAGTGCATGTTGGAGATAATCCTGCCCAAACAGCTTATCTCCCCATCATGTGGGAAAGGCAGCAGAGAGGCAAGGACGCTTTTCACAGTACAGCCAGGCCTGAAAACACAGGGCTGAAACGTGCTGCCAGGAGCCCTCTGGTCCCCCTGAGACAGCCTCCAGCGCAGCTCACCTCTGGCACACAGTTGTCCAGCCTTTAGAAACCTTCCCACCCCAGCACAGCCTGCATGAGTGCTGAACTGCATCTCCCAAGGGAGATTTTTCCTAAATACATAACGCAAATCTTCTTGGTGCCATAGATCCCCCATTTCCACAGGTTTCTCACCCTCTCTGCCAGTGCTGAAGGCTGTACTGGGTCCAGTCTGGTGTCTCTGGCTCCATACTCACTCACCTGCCTTGGAAAGCTGCTCCTGCGGCTCTCCCAGCCCACGTCAGTGGTCCCATGCATCCAGCAGTGCGTGTTTAAGGGCAATTAAAGGCAGGGATTCCTCAAAACATCCTGTGAGCCAGACAATCTGCTGAAACCCATGTAAAACTTGTTCTTTTCCCCTTTTATTTCTACAGGAAAGTTCCCACCTGGGAGAAATAGGGAGTTGGGACCTTCCCCACTCCTGGCAGAGTGGCTGGTGGGTTTGCATCCACCCGCCCAGTCCCAGGGGCAGCTCTGCAGCAGCCCTGAGCAGGGAGGGAGCAAGCAGCTGCCTGGGCTTGTTTGGGTTTTTTTAGAGGCTCTGTTATTTGTTTGACACAGTTTCCAGCTGTTGCCATTTGCTTTTGGTCAGTGTGTTACAAAAAGAGAAGAAAACATTGGAGAAAACATCCCTGATGGTTCCCTTTGTACAAGTTGCGATTTACTTTGAATTTTGCACTAAGGGATTGTCATGGTTGAACCCCAGCCAGCAACTAGGCACCACAGCCGCTCGCTCCTCCCATAGCAGTGGGATGGGGAGGAGAATTGGGAAAAAAAAAAAGTAAAACTTGTGGGTTGAGGTAAGAATGGATTAATAACTAAAGCAAAATAAAATACAATAACAACAATAATAAAATATTATAATAATAACCATAATAAAAAGGAATATAGGGGAAAAAAGAGAGAAAAATAAAACCCAAGACAAGTGATGCACCATGCAGTTGCTCACCACCCGCTGACTGATGCCCAAGCAGCGATCAGCCCCTCCTGGCCAACTTCCCCCAATTTATATACTGAGCACGACATCCTGTGGTACAGAATATCCCTCTGGCTGGTTCAGGTCAGCTGTCCTGGCCACGCTCCCTCCCAGCTCCTTGTTCACCTGTCTGCAGGCAAAGCAGGGGAAACTGAAAAATCCTTAACTGTGGATAAGCATTGCTTAGCAACAACTAAAAACATCAGTGTGTTATCAGCATTAGCCTCACACTAAATCCAAAACACACTGTACCAGCTACTAAGAAGAAAATTAACTCTATCCCAGCCAAAACCAGGACAGTGATGTTTTAAGCCCTTCTTCTGGAAGGGATTTGGTTACATGGGAACCTCTACTTTCATTAAGAAACAGCCTGCTAGCTCATGTGGCCATGCACAAGAGCTTGAAGAAGGTGGGGGGAGGGATAAAAAAAAAAAAGAGGAAATGAAGTAAATCCCCAGCACCGTAGTTCTGGAGAGGTCCACGGTTTCCTTGAGCCCCTCTCTGGTTTCTGGCAGTGGGAGCACTTCCCTCTCCTCGCCCTGAGCGAGGGGACACCCGGCACTGGGGGGATGACACCTGGGAAGCCGGCGGGGGAGTCAGATGAGGCCAAACAGCTGCAAGACCGTCCTCCAAAATAGCGGCCCAACGCCCGGCTCCAACCCCGGCACGTCCCGAGGGGCACGGGGTGTTCTCAGCCCAGGCGCCGGCACAGCCACCTGCCCCGGACAGCCTTGGTGATGGCAGAGGTGCTTCTCCTGCAGGGATTCTCCATTGTCTAACAAGGGCTGTGCCTCACACCACTGCTTTCCCCCCCATACAGCCATTAGAAGGGTCTCCCAAGAGGAAAGGTTTCACCGGACACATTGGAGCACCTCCTCCCCAACCCAGCCGGCACAAGGGCACGTGCCCTGCCAAACCGCCGGGGCGAGGGTTGTGCTACGACAGCCGGCTCCGGCGTGGGTAGAGGCTGCCGGCACAGCCCGTGCCATGGCAGCTCCCGCTGGGGAACAGCTGGTCACAGGTGCCGGCACACTTGGTTCATGTGTTTACCAGCTGCACAACCGCTTCCAAACACACAGAGGAACCAAGACGTTTGCAGCCGCAGCTTCCTCCCAGGCCCCGCTACACTAGAGGTTAAAAAAACCCTTTAGCAAAGGTATTGAGCCAGGCTCAGCTGGGAATCGCACACAGGGTGCCAGCTCCAAGAGCTGAGCAGCTATTTTGAGGCAGGAAAGGACAAATCCACAAGTTCTGCCTTTTCACAAGAGCTCCTGGCACCACACGGGATCACAAAGCACAGGCAGGAGAGGCCGCAGTCCATTTTCGGGGGCCTGAGCAGTGTCATAGCACATCCCTCTGCCCCGGGATCCCCAAAGGCTCAGTGGGTCAGAGCACAGCGATGCTCTGGGTCCCACCCCAGCTCCATCACTGGTTTGTTTGGGGTGTCCAGCCCTGTAACTGCAGGAGGAGCTCAGGGAGGCTCCAAGGGCTGCTGAGCATCTCCGGAGCACAGAAGAGGGGGTGCCCAGGAGCAGACTGCCCTGCCGAGCCCCCCTCCGGCTCCTGCCAGCACCACATTTTCCTCCTGCTCCCTTACAAGCTTTTCTCATGATAGCCCCTGGCCACATGTGATTTACTTCAATCTCAGCACCGAGTCCAGAGTGCTGGAAAACAATCCCCCAAATTCTGGTAAGTGCCGTGCTTCCCCTTCCCAAGAGGGATGGGTTCCCAGCAGCAGGAGGGCAGGATTGATTGGAAACCATCTACCGCAGAGAAACCCAGGCGGGAGGCAGCTCCCATTGCTTCGGCTGCAGCTCCGTATCTGCGTTGCATCAGCTGCACTCTGCTCCCTGCCAGTCCTGCTGCCTGCCCCACTGGGGTGGCAGGAAAACAGGCTCCCCCAGAGGTGAAGTCCCACCCAAGCCTCCAGGAATGGGCAGCTGGTGTGTGGGACAAGCCAGGGTCTCACTGCAGGGCTGCTCCCAGCACACATGGGGCGTCCCCAGGCACCCTCAGATGCCCAAACACTGTCCCCCATCAGGGGCTGGTGGCTGCACCAGCGTCTTCACCTCCAGCTGGGAGGTCAGCATGCCCAGGAGCCAAGGGGAATCAGGCCGAGACCTACAACGCTCATTGCATGCGTGCCACTGCATGGTGCACAGCCACCACTGTCCCCTCATCACCTTGACCAGAGGGGGCAAAGCCCAGAGCCCTCGGCCACAGCCCCGCTTCCCAGCCTGGGGGGCAAGGAAGGGTCTGCCCAAACAGGAGATGGTTTTGCAGGACTCTCCCACCCCAGGGTGGTCCCTGCCAGGCCCGGTCCCCACCTCCCTGCACAGCTCCAGCCCCACCACCAGCACAGATGGGCCCCTGGCACTGGGGCTGCTGGTCTGTCCCCATGGCCACCTCTTCCCGAAGCTGTGGGGAGGCGTGGGACCAGCTGGGTGCAGGGCTCCTCTCTCCTCACCCCGGCGGAAAGTCAGGGGATTTCCAGGCTGTGGGAAAAAACAGGAACCGGCTGCATGCAATAGCAGCCAGGCTCACCCTGACACTGCCAGAGCTGCTCCACAGCGTGCACAAGAGCAAAGTCTGCAAGATCAGGGCCCTTAAAGTCCCATTTTTGACCCCGTTTCCCTGTGACTGGGTGCCCCCAGGGACCCAGCTGCCCGGGAAGGGTTTTTTCTGGAGAAGCCAGATCCTTTCCCAGGGACATCCCTCCTTTGCAAGGGCCAAAGCATCATCAGCATACAGCTCAGCCATGTCCCCGGCACATCACATTCCTCCCCCTCCTCACACCCCAGCAGCACAGGCACAGGGCAGCCCCAGTGCCCCCAGTCCCACCACCCCAGACCAGCATCACTTCTGCTCCATCCTCTCCTCAGGGGTTTCCTCTCCAGCTCATCACAGCTCTGCCCAGCAGGGAGGCACAGGGCAGGCAGAGCCACCATGGGGGTGACAACCCACGCAGGGGGGTGCCAGGGAAGCAGAGCATCCCTGCCTGCTCCCCAGCTCTGGGGGCTGCAGCTGAAGGTAGTCAAACCACAGCTCATCGCTGCCTGCAGCAGGGGCTATGCTGCAGGCTCATGGCTTTAAGTGTTTGGGAGATGCCTGTCTTGTGTCACAGCAGCAAGGGGTTCAACAAAAAAAAAACCATGCACTGGGGTCCCCTCCAAGATACTGCCACCTCCTTGTGCTGCTGGATCAGCAGCATCATGCTCAGGAGGAGATGTTCCCCATCAGCACCCACCCCACTACCTAGCTCTCCCTCAAACTGAGCCTCCCCATCCTTGCACTTACACCCCCCCCCGAGCCCCACTGCCAGCACAGCCCAGGGCTACTCCTACAGGAGCACCTGTAAGCCCTCCCCTCCCTTATTAAGAGGTGGCAATTTGGGCAGAGGCTTTATTTGCACCCCTGCCCAGGGAGCCATGCTGTTGCAGAAGGAGAGGGAGGGCTGTAGGGTGGGCTGGGACATTCCCAGGAGCAGGCAAGGCACCAGCTGCCTTTGGAGCAGCTCCCTGACCCTGTCTCATGGTGCAGGAGCAGCTGCCTGCAGCCAGAGCATGGCGGGGGGCACTGGTGGTTCCGTGGGGCACGGGCATCCCACGTATTTGAAGCATGGCAGTGCCTCGCAGGCTGTGCCCCTCCATGGGGGCACACTGGGGCAGAGCCCACACCTCAGGGCTGCTGGCTTGGCAAGGGCTTCCTTGGCAGTGGCCCCCAGGGACCGTGGGCTGGGGCTGCGGGGCCAGCGGGTTCATGTCTAAAATGGGAACCAGACTGGGATGGGGAGGGGGAGGTGGCGATTGCAGTAAGCGAAATAAGTGGTTGTGGCACCAGCTGCGGAGGCGTTGGTGGTTACGGGAGGAGACTGGTTCATTGCTGAATGGATCAGTATGTGTTCTTCCAGTGTATCTACTTATTCATATTTGTATTGTACTAAAAAAATAGCTCTAGGGGATTTTAGACCCTTGAAATGCATGGCTTGCTAGACTCCAGCAATTGCTGTCAGATAAGATGGCCAGCCGGTAGCCTGGAGGGGATGAGGACAGTCCTGCCTGGCCTGCAGGGATGCTGCTCACACCTCCAGTGTGCCCAGGGCTGCGGCTGGGTGTGGGGCAAGAGTCAGAGCAGGGTGATTTATTACAGGGATGTGATTTAACAGAGCCAGAGCCTTTGGTGTTAAGCCCTGGAGAAAGGATATTTCAGGAAGTATGACACAATTGCTTTGATTAATTAATGTGTGCAAATGAATGAAGTCTTCTGAGAGCAGCGCTCAGTGATGGGATTAAAAGCCCAAAACTGACAAACTCTGAGCTGGAGAAAGGGAACCTTCCCCTCGGGGCTGGGGAGGGGATGTCTCAGGAGGCAGCACTGCCCTTCCCCAGGGCAGAGCCTGTGGGGTGGGAGCCGGGGTTTGGGGTGCTCCAGCCCTGCCACACGTGTTAAGATCGGTGGGAGAGGCGGGTCTGTGTTCTCCGATTTAGGGGGCTGGGGTTCAGGTTCAGGCAAGTTGTCTGCTAATGGCAGCAGGTTGTGGAAGGGAGCCCGGGAGGCTGTTTTTGCTGCTGTTGGCTCTAAAGCTCCCTGAGATGAGGTGATCAGCTCCTGGGAGAGGGAATGGGACCGGTCGAGCGTGCCTGTGCCCAACCAAGCGCACACCCGAGACTCCTAGGCAGTGCTGAGCAGGAGGGGGGCTGCCTTCCTCCAGAGCTGCTGTGAGAAACCCCAACCCTTTTGTTCTCACCGTCTCCTTTGAAGACAGCTCCTTTGATGGGTGCAACGCTGTCTCGGCCGGTAGCCAGCCACTGAGCAGGCTCCTGCTGCTGGGGTTCCCATGCAAACCCCGGCAGGGCCAGGGTCCCCGACTCCTTGAACCCCTTCAGAGGGTCCCGCAGTGACTGCTCTGGTGGGAGCAGGGCTTGGGACCACCCAGTTCCTGAAAAGGCCTTTCCTCTCCCTGGCCTCATTAGATGAGGACTCCTACACATCCTTAAATCCAGGCTGCCCATGCCATGCCAGCTGCGCCTCGCTGTGGGTGCAGAGCCTGGGGTGTTTCCTGTTATCCAGCTGGGTTCTCCATTATCAACGGGATCGTCCCCGTACCAGAACCTGGAGGCTGGCGGTTAAACCAGAATGCCGAGCCCATGTGCCGCACATGGCTGCTGCTGGTGGCAAAGCTTCTTGATGCGCCAGAGCCATGAGTTTGCCTTGTCCCTGCTCTGGCCGTGGTGTCACAGACCTCCCCAGTCAAGGTCTCCCCTTCCCTCCTGCTGGTGCTTTTGGCAAGAGCCCGATGTTTCAAAAGGCTGAGGAGATAGCAGTGGTTCTGGTCTGCTGGCGCTTTCCTTCTCAGGGATAAATCACACCCGAGGTGTTCTCCTGCTGCTGCCGTGTTAGGGATGCCAATGTAAAAATAGACCTATCTGGCAGGCTTTTTTATACGACCCCGTCGGGATTTTTGTTCTTATCCTGGGACTTGAAAGGGGCAGAGATCCAACATAAGCAATGGGAAATTAAAATTAAGAATTACAAGTATGGGTGGGAGGGAGAAGGAAGCAAGGAGCAGGGGGTGATTTGCCAGAGCTGTTTATTTTTCAGCTCAGTGATTCAGCACTTCGACTGACTTGCAGTTAATTCTTCGAGCGTGGCTCCTGTGGGGTGGCGGTGAGCAGGCATTCTCTGGGAGCTGGTCGGCATTTAAGTGTTTCCCTTTTCAGCTCTCCTGCTTCCTCTGTGGGCAGGGAGCTGCTGCCGCCCCTGTCCTGCAGGTAAGAACGGGCAGGAATTTCCTTTCTTTTGGCGAGGAAAACGACTCGCCCACCGCCCGCTCGGGCTGCGGGCAGGCGTGAGCGGCCCAGCCGGCTCCCAGACTCCGGTTTTCCCCCCTGGAATCGACAGCTCCAGCCGGGAGGCCCCTGTCACAGCAAAAGGCCGGCCGGGCCGGGCCAGGCCCGCCGAGAGCCGCCCCCGCCACCAGCAGAGCGAGGTGCGGGGCAGGAGGACGCTCGGTGGAGCGGGATGGCGGCTCAGGCCCTCTCCGCGGAGAGAGGCGCCGGAGGACCGGGCCCCACAGCCCCTGCCCCGGCCGGGGGACCGGGCCCTTCCCGACCTGCTTCCCCCCGGCCCGGCCCCACTTCCGCCGCGCGGCCCCGCCCACTTCCGCCGGAAAGTCCTTGCCGCCCAAGATGGCGACCGCAGTGAATAACGACAGCAGAGAGAGGCCGTAGCCGCCGGGCGGGAGCCTGAGTCTCCCCCCCCCGCCCCGGGACGCAGGTAAGGGCCGCCCGCGTGCCGCTTTGCCCTCGCTGCTGGCCGGCTCTCCCCGGAGGCCCGTGGCGAGGCTGCCGCAGGGCCGGCGGGGCTGAGGGCTCGGTCTCCGTCTCCCCAGGCCGCCGCCGGCCGCACCCCGGCCCGGTCCCTTTAGCGGGCGGAGAGCCCCGGGGCCCGCTCCGTGCGGCCGGGCCAGGCTGAGGGGTCCTGGGGGGGTGCGGACCGCGGCCCCCCCCCTCCCGGCTGTTGCGGGGCTGCTCGTCCCGCTTCTGCCCCTCGGGGAGAGGGGGAAGGTGCCGCCGCTTCTCCCGTGCCGGTTCCCGAGGAAAGGCCGGACTCTTGGTTCAGACCTGATCCTGGAAAGGGAACTGCTGCCCGAGTAGCCGCCGAGGTGGCAAAAGTCATCGCGCTTGCGTTTTTCCCGCACTCGCTGCTACTGCTTTTGAACCGGGCATCGTGAAAACAGCAACGGGTGTCGGGCCAAGGCCTCGCTTGCCAAGTTTGCCTGTTGTGGTGTAGCTCTTAATGGCCCAATTAAGAGCCTCTGAAAAATAGAGCTTATGCTAACAGGCTCTTAACTCTAGTGCTGTTAGCGGTCACCGGCGTACTCGGTTCTTAACATAATTAAATACTAATGCAAGCCTTCAGAAAGAGCTCCCTTCTCCAAAGTAACCATAAATATCAGCATAAGAACTATGACTTCAAGTTAGCATGCTCTCTTTACAATTAAAATGAGACGGTCTTTTGAAGGGCAAGTTCTGCGGGTTCAGTGCCTGTAAGGGTTTTTCTGACCTGTGTGCTGTTACTGTTGTAAATTTAGCGGGCAGAAAGATACCAGCCATACCTGTGCGATGCGGTTATCTTCTGCGGATTATCTACATGTCATCTGAAACACTGTGCTAGCTCTGACCTGTGTGGGTACATCTGAACTGAGAGCAGCTGGTGATGGGAATGCCTCTAAGTGGAAAAATTATGTACTGATACTTTTGCTGTGAGTTCAGGGAACATTGTGCATTCCATAAAGCAGTAAAAATTTTTTGCAGAGTTCATTAGGTAGGATGCCAGCTGGAGGCTTTGGAAGCCTGAATTTTGTTCTTATCTCTGGCGCTTGCTCTTTTTTTGACAGGAGTCTATTTGCTTGCTGTTTACCCCCTCATTTTCCTAAAATAAGCCTATACCTGTAGCAACAAAACTTAGTGAAGTCTCATTCAAACACCAGTGTGAGTACTCCTTAAAGGAGGAATGCTTGAATAGCCTAAAGTACGTTTTCAGTTGTCACCAAAGCAGCAGCCTAAAACCATCCGAAATCATGGTGCTTAGCACTGGTGTAATGCAAAGCTGGCATTATCCTGGAGTGCCTGAAACCACTGTATTCTGCCTGCCAGCTTGCCCAGCATCAGATGATGAAATTAACAGAACTGTGATGGGCATTAGAGGGTCTTTGTCTAATTAACCAGTGGCATTTTTTATCAGGGGCTGTTTCATGTAGTAGCTAGGATGGCTGACCAAAGCTGAAAAAGAAAGGTATGCTTTCCCCACCTGCATCCTTCAATAGTGTTTTGCCTGTTCTTGGAATCATACTCATGCTTTTGCTGGGCTTTCAGGCCAGCTGAAAGAGAAGATTTTTTTTCTTTATAGAGGAAAATGTAACGGTAAACCCACAGAATTTGACAGGAGATGGCATGGCCAGTGCATTTTGCAACTTTTTTTTTTTTTCTTTAATGGTTAGATCCCCAGTCTGATTATTTAAGAAGTGTTCTGAAAGATTTTGCCGAGTCCCATGTGTGGATTTTTCTCATGTATGAACTTGCACCTTTAAAAAAGAACCCTAGAAATTCTTAATGTTTTGCTAAATGCAGTTTCCCCCAACTTTACCTTTTTCAGGGTCTTGCATCCTCATCCTTGGAACAGGCTTCTCCTGGAAAATCATTTGTCCCTCTTTTTAGCTGCCTGGTTGCTTGCTGTTGAGTGTTGGATGTTTTGTTTTGTGCTTGCTGAGCTCTCCACGCAGTGGATTCCCCCACTAATCCCTGCTGACTTTGGAACAAAAACAGCAGGACCAAGCGTCATGTTTCGTCATGTGCCAGACATGGGACAGGCTGTGTCTGCCAGACTGGACACTCACTGAAAAACTACAGCTACATTCATTGTGGTTTTTTTTTAACACTAAAGTATATACGGACAGGAATATTTTTAAAGTTTTTTTATTTAAAAAAGTGAGCATGGGGTGTGTTTGAGGGTTGTGTTTACTGACTGAATAGGCCTTTTCAGCAGTTAAGTTATAGATCCCTGAAATGGAGGGTCTATAATGAAAATGCTGACACAGGTTTAAAGCTTTTTGAATAATGACACTGTAATAAAGAACTAACTGTGTAGTCACTGAATACTGCACCGTGATTTTTGATCGTGAGAGTCTGGATCTCTCAGGAAAGCCTTCTAGGCTTAATTAGGAGTTTTATGTTCTCACAAAATGTTATTTCAGCTTAAAAAACTCTTCAGTCTTTTTCGGTAACACGATCAAGGTCTGTAAACATGTAGCTATGAAAGGGGCAAATACATGCCTCTCACAGAGAAAGTGTATGTTGAGCATGCCTGAAGGTTGGTGGGTTTGAAATGGTATTTATGTGCTTATGATCAATAGGGAAGCAGGCTTTGATGTCCTGGAGTATTTTTTCCGCTGTGAGTAGCTGCATGTGAAACAACGTTGAGACCTGTTCAGCTCCAGTGGAGGGTGTTTCTTCCAATGTCTCTTGTGATTGAAACTGGGGGTAGAGCACAGTGTAGAGAATTGGGGACCTATGTTTTCCTGGCTTCTGACCTTAGTCAGCTAAGTTCTTTGTGCTCTTCTCTTTCCCTTTAATTAAGTAGTGCAATACTGCGTTTCTACCTTGCAGGTGTGCTTCTGAGACTGACTTCATTACTGCTTGTGTCGGGCTTGTGTTACAGCTCCATCCAGGTGTGCTTCACTGCTGCCGGACCTTGGCTGTGCTGAGCGCCGTGGCTGCTGTGTTAGCTGGCAGCCAGCACCCATCATGCTCTCGGCATGGTTTGTTTTCTTCCAGGACCATATTAGTGACAGTTGTGAGAAGGGGAGCGGCCCCAGTGATCCTGGTGCCTTGCTCGGGGTCTGCCCTGCTGGTGGGTGGGTTGTTCAAGCCCCTGCTTTTGAGAGCCATTTTGTGCATTTGCTGTCTGAGCTGCTGGACTACTTCAACCTGAGCTCTGCCTTACAGAGCTTGCGTGTTTACGCTTTGGAAATTTCAGTGCGTGGTTGTGTGAGGGTGATGCTGTATAGATCTACACAAAAACGTGCAGAGTGTTTCTTGGCAGAAGCATGTATAGTGTATGGGGAGGCGTTTTTGCTCTGTCCAGAAAGAGTCATATCTGTTCTCACAGGTGAAAGAGCAAGGAGAGATGGAATCTGTCACTGCCCTGCAAGCAAGGTTTACTTTGAGTCTGTCTGGGTCCTTCTTGGACCAATATTTTATTGCTCAGAGCAGAACATTTGAATCTGGAGACAGACCGTTAGAGTGAGAGCAGACAGCGAGCAGAGGGAGCGGCTGTCTGCTTTACAGCTGCTTCTTTGTGGGGAGGTAATGTGAAACTTGGAACAATGAGGCGAGGACCTGACAGCTCTGCTGGTGGAGAGAGTCCAGGGAAACAGGAGAGAGAATGTTCTGGAGTCACTGTGAGCTGAATGAATGAAAACTGAGGTCAGCATTGCAGGTAGCATCAGCAATTAACTTTAATCGTGCAGCCTTGAAACAAAAATATCTGTGGAAAATTTAAGACAGTTTATGTCAGTGGATAGATTAACGAACCTTTCTGTTGTTGCTAAAGCTGCTGTGCCACTTAATTGCCTAATATTAATCCCTGGAAATTTAGGGAATGGCACATTGGGGCAGATGCCAGCAACAAGACTCCAGATTAAGCTTTTTCCCTCTCATTATTTAGCCTTGCATTTCTGCGCAAGGATTAAGGCCACCGTGACTCTCACGAGCATCCAGACAGCACCAAGGAGTGTCCCAGTGACAGGCAGCCTGATTCTGGGTGCAGCACAGGCCTTGGTTGGTACAAAGGTGCTTTATGCCAGTGTTGATCCCTTTCATGGTGGGGAGAAGAATGATCCTGTTGGTGTTTGGGAGGGGTGGGAGGATGACGGGGAGGTGAGCTCCTTTCCCTACTAGCTGTGCTTGCTCTGGGGCCTGTGCTCCTTCCTGTGCAATGAGGTGGCATTCACTGTCTGCGCAGTCCGTCTCCATACGTGGATGCGCTCGGCCATGCTGTACGGCTCTTCCTTTCTAATGGTATGGTTATTTCCATGGCAGACCTGCGTAGTATAAATATAGCCACAGTGGTCTTCCCCAGTAAGTCAGATTTTGCCCTGACTTTGTCAACTGCAGTTCCTTGTTCTGTTCCTTGTTCTTGCCTCTTGCTCTTTCAGTCCTTGCAACCTGACCTGTCACGGAGTGGGTTTATTTTCAACTTCTATTTTTCCTGGCACTTACATTAATTAAGTCTGTTATGTGCTAATTTAAACCTCTCTGACTTACTTTAAGTCTACCTGTGTGGGACGGTTAGTATTTTCTTGTAAAGCGGACTTTTCCCTCCAAAAAGCTGTTTTCGATTATTTC